>OY723388.1:33108237-33668237 GCA_963210295.1 Ophion ellenae
ACAACGCTACCGTCGAGAACGTAGTTGAGAAAGGGACAAAGGCTACGCCAGCTCCAGACCCGTCGTTATTATCCTTGCTCCTTATTATCAACGAAAATTCGAGCATCCAGCACCGAGACGCTAATGTTAAGCTCCCACTCTGAACTGTCATGCTCACGGTCACTCCACATTCCCTCTGGACCGAATGTCACCGATTCACATCTTCCTCGCAGCCGACCGGGGTCCAAAGATCCCGATCCTCACCGAGATTTGCTCCTGTAATTTCATTCCGGAGCGAAGATCAGCTAATCGATCATCGATATATCGATTCCGGAATCCTGATAGATTACTGTAAGCAGGCAACGAATGGGGGGGGGGGGTCTCGCCGTCGCTGAGACGTCTCTCTCGATAATTTGCTAGGACTTGACTTTTGGTCTTCGACGAGATAAGGCGTCATTTTCCGGGCCGAGCCGTACCGTTACCCAGGAAATCGACACTCCCGGAATTGCGCAAGGACCGAGTCTGACTTTTCACCGGATCCCGATCAAAAGGAAACCGTGACGGTGTGATGTCGTTTCGCTCTAGAATCGTTCGTCCCACATTGCGTGATATGCTTCGGCCTACACCTTTGTAGAAAAAAATTGGAAACTTAGAGTATTCCACGGAGAGCGATATTGTGGCACCGGTTGGCTCTTGAGTGAAAAATTCACACAACGCCTTTTGCGAATGTCACTTCTCGTGAAGCGCTCGTTGGATCAATTAATTTAGAACCGCCGTGAGGAGTTCCTGTCTTTTACCAACCAACTCAGTCCCTGGAGTAATGTCTATACTGTCTCGTTTGTTATTTATCGTAGTTTATTTTTTCCGTCGGAAAATTTATTCATGGTGTTTGGTTCGGTCTCGATATTGCGAGAAATGGGAAATTGTTCGCAAGGATTCGTGCGTGTGTGTGTGTGTGTGCGTGCGTGCGTGCGTGTGTGTGTGTGTGTGTGTGTGTGTGTGTGTGTGTGTGTGTGTGTGTGTGTGTGTGTGTGTGTGTGTGTGTGTGTGTGTGTGTGTGTGTGTGTGCGCGCGCGCGTGTGTGTGTGTGTGCGTGTGTGCGTGCGTGTGTGCGTGTGTGTGTGTGTGTGTGTGTGTGTGTGTGTGTGTGAGAGAGAGAGAGAGAGAGAGAGAAATTTGTAAATAACCTTTTTTTTGTAAATTTAATTACACCCTCCAACGCTCGTTCCGGCTTTCTGCGAGAAAAAGGTTATGTAAGGGGTTAGGCCACAGTAACGGGTATAAAATCATGTGCGAATTTAACAATTTTTTTTCGTATGAAAAAGTGATTCACTCATAAAATTAATTACACATCCATTTAGTATGAATATCAAGCTGTTAGAAAAAAATATTTTTTTCCGATGCGAAAAATGGCCGATTACTAATATTTTCTTTTGTTATCTTTATTTTGTCTCTCCGCGGCATGGAGCCTAGATACCAGGAGGTTCAGCGAGGCCTTTCAACTCGTCCCCAAAACGAGAACAAGAAGTGATGGCGCTGGGGTGCTCCGGCACCCATATGTATATAGATATACTCTAAACATGGGTGCGATCTAAGACGGATCACAAATGATGTACCTAACCCTCATTAGTGTTAAGGGATAACACCACTCTAGGATTTTGGAAAGACGTTTTCTTTCCTAAAAATACTTTGGTGTCATAAAAAACATATGCAATTGGTCATGTAGCAATTTTTTTTATTTAAAGGTTCAATTATCGATTTGGCCGCAGCGCCTTGGAGCGCGCTGAGTTGCTCGTACAACTTTAAACGCGTTTTTCTCGAAACCACTTTTTTCGATCTCGGAAGACGGATTACTCGACCACCTTTGCATGCATCGATTTGAAATTTTGCTAGCAGCTTCACAATTATATTCTTTATGGGAGTACATAGCCGTTTTTTGATTAAATGTAAACTTCTTTTTATAAACAATTTACTGCTTTTTTTGGCAAAAAATCGATTTATTTTTTTTTAAATCGATATTATTAATAGCGCACTACAAAGTGCGCTGTTTTTGCAAAATTTGAAAGCAAATTTATAGGTAGTCTCATAGCTAATAATATATAAATTATCATTTTTTGGTTTTTGTTTCAGGTCTTATATTTTACGAGAAAACCGTTCTCCCGTGAAGCTATATGTAAAAGAACACGGTTTTCTAGATGGGCTGTATCGCCGCCATTTTGAGTTTGAGTTTGAGATATTTTCTCGCTTTTGCGTTTTTTTCCGAACCGCCATGAGGAAATTATGAATCGGCGGATATTTCGACGTTTGATGTCACGATCAGTCTGTCGTGAGGTTAGAAACTCATCCGATCACTATCACCTCGTTGACCAATATATTACTATATATGTAGGTGCCGCTGCACCCCAGCGCCATCACTTCGGGACATTTTCGGGGACGCTTTTTTCAGCGCCTTTGCATTGCCGCTGAACCTCCTGGTATCTAGGCTCCATGCTCCGCGGCGTGACATTTAGCATTCACAATTTTTTACCTGGAACAAAAAACGAAAATTCTCGTCACCTAGCGTCTCGTCTACCTAGAGAAGTACGTATGAAATTTAAAAAATATTGTTTTATTCAAAAGTTGTAGGTATTTGAACTTAAGAAATGAATTTTCAGTCAAAAATGTCGTTATAACTGCTCATAAAATGAAAAGTTTTCGATTAATCAGAAATTCCGTACGTACTTCTCTGCAAAATGCAATTAGGAACATAACTTTTAAATTTGAAGTAAATCGAGTGAAAATTGTTGAAGTTATTTGTCACGCCAATTGGAAAAAAGCTATTTCGAGAAATTTCGAGTAGTCTGCCATTTTGTACATTGAAAATATATATATATATATTTTCTAACAGCTTGATATTAATACTAAATAGATGTGTAATTAATTTTATGAGTGAATCACTTTTTCATACGAAAAATAATTGTTAAATTCGCACATGATTTTGTCCCCGTTCCTGTGGCCTAACCCCTTAAATAAAAATAAAGTTTTGTAATTCCGAAGAGCTCGCGAGGGCAAAATATTTTTTTTTTCTTTTTTCCGTGTCATGCATTGCTATCACGTGTTCGCCACAAAAAAAAATCGCGCGCAGGTTAAAACGTCAAGTCATTTCGAGACAACCTATATATATATATATATAATACCACACACATTTTGTTGCAAATTCGAGAAACCCAAAATTCCTATTTGCATGGTGAAAACAAAACATTCCAAGCAAAAGAAAGCTTTTGCTCTCAATTCCTGTGTGGGTCGTAAATAAATTTCCCTTACATATATACAGTGAATGAAAAAGTTTCCGTGCAGCACGATTCAACAACTTGACAACTGTAGCGGTATTATCCATATTATTTCCATTCACTTATGCTTGGTGAGGGTTTTCCACGTAAAGCAGGCATGATCTTATCGGTGTATAGTCGATATATATATATATATATATATATATATATATATATATATATATATATTCAATAAATATACCCAAAAAAGATTTCATTGTTATTCATTATTCCAACGACCAGTGTATGCGTTGTACGCAAAAATGGAAAATAGCCTGGACTTCGCAAGAGAACACATTGACAAGTCAAACAGTTTCTCGAATTCCATTATGTTCACTGATGAAAGTAATTTTAACATCTTCGGCACCGATGCTCGTGTTATGGTGTGGAGAAAACCAAATACCCAGATGAGAAAAGAAAAATCTATGCCCGCCAGTGAAGCACAGCGACGAGGGTGTTCTCGTGTGGGGGTGAATGGGATGCAGGCGAAGTGGAAAGGTTCGTTTTTAATTACCGCAACGTGGATCAATACGTATGTTTGAACGTTTTAAGAGAGAATTCACGTGAGAGTGCACAAAAGTTTAATCTGGATGAGTCATTTACGTTTCGTCAGGATAACGACCCAAAACCTACAGTGGAGTAAAGCAAGGCATGGTTGTTACGCAATGTACCAAACCAGCCTCGTACACCACCGCAATCGCCTGATCCGAACCCATATAAACATTTATGGGATGAATTAGGCAGGCGGATGAAAAAACACGCGACCAGAAATAAAGAGCTTCGAAACAAACTTAGGGAAGAGTGGGTTAAAATTGAGCTATCAACGACATCCAAACTGGTCGCTTTCATGCAAAAACTTTTGAGAGAATTTTCGGAAGCACGGAGTGGACCCATGGATCATATAATAGGAACAGAAAGGAACGAGGAGTAAAACTAAATTGTGCTTATCATTATTTTGTCCCTATGTAAGACACTGCCGTACCCGGCTCCGTTCGGGTGCGAGTCGATTTTTCGAGGCCTTGTCACTTACAGAAACTAGGTTCATAGTGAGCAGGTTCATAGTTCCTAAGGGTGGATGTAGTTGGGGGATATACCGGGTGTCCCATTTTAATCTTACATTTGAGTTACCTCGAAAAATACTCCTCCGATCGAGTATTGAGTACAATAAAACTTTTAGGGTTCAAAGGGGGACGTCAAATCAAATAGATTTTTCTCACCAGAACGTTTGTCAGGCAAAAACAAACAACTTTTGTAAGAAAAGTTTTTTTATAACAGTTGTCATTTTTATGTCAGAATATAATCTTTTACTGTTTTAGCGCTATGCGGAACCCCAGGTAGGAATTGACGATGAAAAAAGGGCTCGCCAAGCTCTGAAACAAGGCTCACATTTTTTAATTCAGGCTGAGCACCAGCCTCATTTCAGGCCTCGCTGAACCTCTGAATGATAACGCGGTTTCAGGCTCTTGCACACAGGCTTGACCAAAGGCTGGGAGAAAAGCCTGTACTAAGCCTGAAACGACGAAACAACAAGGTTCAAAACGAGCCTTAATGAAGCCTTCACGAGCATTTATGACCAGGCTTATCCCAAACTCTTCTCGAGGCTATATGAGGTATACATTGGGGTAAATTTAATAAATTTGTAAAGAATTCATTTTATTTGTTATATATATTTATTATTCATTAAATTATTTGTTATAAAATATATATAAAAAATATTTTAAACACAATACTTTATTTTATTTATTGTTTATGGGACACGTAATACACAGAGTGTCACAAACTCCAGAGAGTGAGTATATACGAAATCTGTATGTGACGAGAAAAAAACTTTTTTGTGTACCTCATAAATATCGATAAGAGAATATGTTTAACTGTGCTGAGCTGCCTCCTTCGCTTTCGTTTTTCGTGCCTTCGCACCCGACAAATTTATTGCTAATTTTTTTTTTCATAAAAGTACACAAAAAAAATATTATTTAAAATTTATTTTATTTTATCACAACCTGAAACAAGCCTGCATCCAGCCTTGATTTTTTAGCCTCAAAATTCACTGGCTGAATAAAGCTTGAAATAACCCTGAGTTTAGGCTAAGCAGCCAGTCTTGGTTCCAGGCTGCTCCAAACGATGCAATGAAACCTGGCCCAGGTCTGTCTCACTCAGGCTCGGTGAAACAAGGCTCGCACAAGTTTGTTTCCATCGTCAGCCTTTTGATTCCCTACCTGGGTTCCGTTATCAAACAAACCCAAACCAATTCACACGCACACTTACACCTGGGTTTGTTTGATAACGCAAATTACGAGGCGCAGAAACCTAATCCTCGTTTGGGCTTTTTTGAGTTATCAAGCAAACCCAAACAAACTCACACCCACGCACACACGTGCGCACTTATACTAGGAATGTTAAAGACTTCGCCTCCTCGTTGTACATTCTGGATAGCGCCAAAATAGTATAAAATGGTGTTCTAACCTAAAAATTCTAAACGGCATAAAAAAACTTGTTCTCCAAAAGTTGTTAGTTTTGGCCTGATAAATGTTTTCGTGAAAGAAATGCATGCTCCCATTTGAAAAAACATGTCGGCCATCCTATCGCGGCAATTTTATTTTTTTTACTAATAAATATTTCTTTTGAGCGTCCCCCTTTGAACCCTGAATGTTTTATTATACTCAATACTTGATCGGAGCAGTATTTTTCGAGATGAATCAGGTGTAAGATTAAAATGGGACACTTGGTACAGTAGGCTGCTGGTCGGGTGGAGCGCGCTCCCTCGCGTATGTACACGCGCTCACTTTTCTTACTGTGCGTCTCACATTTTTGTTCACTGCTCAGCCTTCCCAATAACCTAACGTGACGTAGATACGTAGCTCAATACCTGCACCGGGAAATACACTATGCACTGGTGAAAAAAGCATCCAAATCGGACCATTGGTTCCGGAGTTTATCGGGTACAGTCGAACCTCGATATAACGAAGATTTGTCCATTCCCTTCCGAATGACACTCTAAACCTTGATACAACAACATTATAATATACATTGTGCTCTAATTTGCTAATTGCTTGTAAAAATTGCTCTAATTGAAACCTTTCTTTCTTCAAAAAATATCCCTATATTTATAGTACTAATATATATATATATATATACTTTTAAGATGATTTTAAAGGACATGATCTCGATATAACAAAAACTCGATATAACGAACTTCCCTAGAGATTCGTTAAATCGAGGTTCGACTGTACTGACAAACCGACAGATAAACCAACAGACAAACCGACCAACTCTTCCGTATGTACGTGGAGACGAAAAATATTAATATCAGTATACTTGCGAAAGATGAATCGTTCCAAAATAAATTAGTTTGTACAGCATGTGCGCAAACTTTTTTGACCCACTGTATCTCCATTTCGGTAAACCGGATATTCTATTTTAGTTAATTAAACACTACGAACCGACGTATTTCAGCTAATGTTTTATCCAGCTGCAAATGAGCAAAACTACGGAAGTGTTTTTAGTTCTTTTTTCTTTTTATTAAATGCGCAACGTTCCAGGCTTTTTCACGTTTGTTTGCACCTTACGCTCGGAACATTTGCTGTTCGTTAGAGAAAACGAGCTTTTGTTTTCTTTTCCCCATTGCCTAATTACCCAATGTTTTTTTGCAGATAAGGCATCGCGTACTGTGCGAGCGTTAGCGCGAGCTTTCCGTTTCTCCATACGCGCTTACCTTTGTTTACGTGCTTTTCGCCGCATTATCGTTAGGGAATTAAAAAAGAACGCAATGTTTCCGATACAAAAAGAAAACAGAATTTTTTGTTGCGAGTTCCGCGTATTCCATGAGTTTCGTCATTATTGATTAATCGATATATTTTTCAAAAGGTTAATTAAAATGAAGAACCGACCGCGGTGAACAGGGAATGGGTGTGGGGCTTCGACGATCTCCCACGTAAAGCAGAAAATACCGAAAATATAATTTTCGATTGAAAAAAAAAAAACGATGCTACGGCCGTATGTTTCTTCCTCCATTTCGTTATCGCACGACTAGACGTGCCGAACTACCGAGCAATGAAAAATACCACCGAAGGGAATTTTGCGTTAAAAGATGGCACATAAAAAGTACAACCGAGCCGTTACACCAAGAATTCAATTAAAAACTGGACTTATATATGTCTAGAGGTGTCAGAAAAATTACACAGCGTCTCGAAGAAGTTTAACGGCCTGAAATTTTCGAGGTAATGGCTTGTTTCTAGGGTAAGCGTGTCCTGTGCGAAAAAGACAACAGAAATAACAATAAATCATGGCCGTTAAGCCTTGCGCACAAGATGCACCATTCTAACCTAGATTTTCCTTGTGCACGAAGCTTTATACATCGTGACCGTAGGTCCGGTAACGTTACTCGCAGTGAGGTACTTCTTTTAGGAAAAAAAAAGCATACCTCCGCAGTCGAAACTTGGGTTTACGTAGTTGGATCGGATGCCCGTGATACATACTATTACTCATGGAGGGCGCTCTGCATCCGCTCGCAGCTTTCACCCTGAATTCACTAACCTTTCCATCTCTTTCCAAACTCACCCTCTCTCTCTCTCTCTCTCTCTTTCCCTCTTTCTCTTTGTCTCATTCTCACTCATTCGTTTTCTCTCTCTTGTTCGGTTGAAAGCTCTAAACTCCAAAATGGACTTCCGTCCTGGTTGGGATAGAAAAAAAAGCCATACCCGAATTGCACGACCTGCAGTGCAGGAAGCTTCGCGCCGACCTGTCGTATGAGATTTCTTGAGCTCGCTATGAGATAATGCGTTATGCATATTTACATCAAGTCACTGTAAGGCTTCCCCAAAATAATACTAACCCCAGAAAGAGTGTGTATCGAAACTATGGAGCCGGACCGCGCATCATCAGTTTTACCATCTGTGAAAAAAAATCGAAAAAAGATTTCTTGGGGGGTTTTCTCACTTTAAGGGGCTATACCCCTTAAGGGCTGAAAATTTTGGTGATTTTCGGGAATTTTTTGGAAGAAAAGTACTTAATCAAGTGTTTCGGAAAATTAAGAATATATTTGGCTATATTTGAACTATATTATATAATTTTTTTCATAGAAAAATATTGAGATCCAAGCAACTTATGCGCTGCCTTCGGATGCCCCAAAAAAAGTTCCTCCGCTGCTGACATGATTCCGGCCGATTGAGTAGCTGAAACCGAAAAAGGAAAAAATGTCGTTAAACTGGAAGGTATTTCCTGTACAATGACGTAGGATTTTTCGAAAAATATCAAAATCTAACAAAATGGCGTAGTTATGAAAAAAAGTCTGTATTCTTGCCCATAAAATGGTCGTTTTTTTCAATGCCGAATTGTCAATTTTCTTCCGATCAAAAATATCCTACGTCATTGTAGAGTAAATATATTCAAGAGAACTCAGTTCAAATGTCAAGTCAATTGGATAATTGCTCTTTAAGTTACAATGTCAGCAAATTTAAAATTTCTCTTTTCGAGAAAAACCCGTTTAAAGATTTAACTATTGATTTTTGCAAGATAAAATGATATTGGTATAAATTATATAAATGATAATAATATTCTTGAAAGTATAAACTGTCGAAAAAGGCAAACAAAAAAAATCGATTTTTTGAAAGTATCACACTGGTATAGCCCCTTAAACGCTAAAAAAAGGCTATTTTCATGGTTTTTTGATAGGTTTATATTATAGATATTGATATAAAAGTTGTTACACTTAATAAATACACTTTCGAAATACATTAAAAACATTTTTTATTTATTCAAGTCACTATTTATAGATGAAAATGGTAGTCAAAAAATGTCCTAAAAAAATGGTAGGTCTGCGCTGTTGATGAAATCTCGGAGATGGATCGTCCGAAACAAAAAGAATCAAACGGTTTTAGATTTAGTATGTTAATGGCTATAGCGCATATCATACGATTTTTGGTATATGAAAAAATAACAAAATGGCGGACATTGTTGGAGATAACAAAGAAAAAACGTGTTTTTCACCTTTTTGGCAAAATAAATGGTAAATATAAATTTTTTTTTAAATCCTTAATATGTGCTATAGTTATAGATGTAAAGAATATGAAATTAAAATTAAATAACGATCAGTTCAGTAGTTTCGAAGATTTTATTAACAAGCCGTCGAAAAACGTTGTTTCGCGAAAAACGCGTTTAAAGTTTGTTTGGGTTACATAAATACATGAAAAACATTTTTTATGTATTTCGAAAGTGTATTTATTGAGAGTAACAACTTTTATATCGATATCTATAATATAAACCTATCAAAAAAATTCATAAAAACAGCCTGTTTTTTAGCGTCTAAAGTGAGAAGTCCCCTTAACGGGGTATTCTAGTGTAGAGGCGTACATTTCGGCCGTTTTTTCGAGCTTGATAACAAAAAAAAAACAAAAAATATTTTTATCATCCATTCTTTTACAATCTTGTTATCGATGTTTCAAGAGCTTACAAAAAAAATTGTGCAAAAAAAAATAAAATTTAAGAAGTTACGTGCCTCTAAATATGGCCCTGAAAAAAATGATTGAGGCAGTTCACATGATTCCAAAGCTCTTATCCATCTGAAACAGAAATACATCCAATTTTCTTGATCCATAAAAACGTCGTCATAACCAGGTCTCAAAGAGGAAAGAAAAATTTAATGGCGGCTGTCTGAATAAAAACCTTAATTTTTCGCCGTTTTTTCAAAATGTTAAAATTTTTGGAATAGTTATAATAATCGTTTCGCAATGCCCGAGGAAGGGACGATAGAGGGGTAGATACTGAAGGTCCATACCAAATTGTAAGTCAATTGATTGAATACAACTCGAGATTTTATGTCGGCCAGGTTGAAAAAATTATAATAGTTTCGAGAAAAACGCGTTTAAAGTGTAGAGTACAATTTCAGACAACTGCAACTATTTAACAATGAACATCACTTACGTGTCCGCCTTCGATTTTGTTGAAACTCATATATGTGATATAGCATTGAAAACTATTAGACGTATTTTTTTTATCTGCGGAAAATCGTTTTAAAGAGGGTAAACGACCACTTAAAGCCAGGCGTATCACCTTCTAATTTACTTTTTTTTCAATTATTCTATAGTGGATTTTTTATCGCTTTACATTGGAAGAATTTTGGTTTTTGTTTCATTCAGATCGGTGGACTGCTTTGGGTGAAACTGCAAAACCACCCCCAACACGCC
Source organism: Ophion ellenae (assembly GCA_963210295.1). NCBI lineage: Eukaryota > Metazoa > Arthropoda > Insecta > Hymenoptera > Ichneumonidae > Ophion > Ophion ellenae. The sequence goes on from OY723388.1 coordinate 33,118,706, forward strand.
CTTCTTTGAGGGGTAGTTTCCTCCCTTAAAACCGTTTTCCACAGATAAAAAAATATACGTGTCTAATAGTTTTCAATGTGTTATCACATATATGAGTTTCAACAAAATCGACGGCGGACACTTAAGTGATGTTCCTTGTAAGTGGTACAATGGCGTGTTGTACTTACGTTATGTCAATCCGCCATTTCTGCCTCGTAGAGTGCCTCCCTCGACTTCGAAATTATGAATTTCTGAAGTTTGTTCTCCCCTGCCAGCAGTTCTAGCTTCCTTAGAAGCTTCTGAAGTTGCTAGCTCCAACCGGTCGATTCTATTCTGTTCTCGTTTGTTGATGTACACATTGGAAATTTCCTTTTGAGAATAAATTCTTAAGAGCCTATACTTCAAGAAAATGCCCAAAAAATCGATTTCTTCCAAATGCCTAGATTAGAATACTGCCTTAAAGTGATTTCAAAGATTTTTTCGAAAACACGTCTACAACTAAACTCATTTTCTCACCAACCATTCGACTTTTGTCTGGGATGACATTTAGGATCGTAAGCCGTATGGAAAGTAGAGGAACATCGAAAACCAATAGAGAAGCAATAATTCAAGTACGTAATTCCCCACTCAAAGCCGAAAGATCAAATACGAAATATCAATTTCAGTAAAACTTGGGGTTATCCAATAATAACATATGCCAAGTTATAAGAACGATCATTACGAACTGTCGAGGCACAAGTGCCATTAAGAGGTGCCCTGTTAGTTTCCGCGGTCCTCAATTACTGTTATCCTCGATCGCCCCAACTCTGCTTTTCCTATCAGTTAATACGCGTTATTTGTAAGACATGAAAAATGTATGGCGGAGAGGAGGAGGTGCGCGTGCCAGTATGAATGGAACATCCCGTACCTCTGCCTAGACGTGTGAACCGCGGGTACACATCACGAATCAACACACCATCGTGACGATGATAAGGCTATACAGACAACCTCCCCATATCCCTTCATTCGACCAACGCAATCGTGATCAACAATACTGCCAATATTGATTTATCGTTATCTTCATGAACACCCTTGCACGCACAAGACATCGACCACCTCCTAATCCGCATTGATACGCTCGTTGGATACACTGAAGGCGCAATCATTCGCAAACGTATGATTCCGCGATAATTTTTCTCACAATGATGGCCAAACGGACGCTTCAGTGAACCGCAGTGTCAGTTGGCAGCTGCCTTGATCTCATACGTTAAGCAGCGCGGGCCTAGGCTGATACTCGGATCGGTGACCGCTTAGTCGGGCAAAAGCTTACTTGCCACGTATCTGAGGGGAAGGTAGTTTTTCTGCGTTCTCGGTGGTATCGCGACTGGAAACTCCGTAGCCTCAGGAAGGCAGTCAAGAAACCGGAAATAGTGAAGCAGGAGATGTCGAGTGGAAATAAAAAAGATCGGATCATCAAGGGGAGGGTAGGGGTTTCAGAGTGAAAAAAAACACTTTTTTGCGAATTTTTTTCATCTATATTGGTAGCGTAAATTTTTTGAAACCTTTTGTACATTGTTAAGTGTCATTTCAAGAACATTCCGTGAAATTTGTACACGAAAATATCTACAAACAAGCCGGTACCGCGTTTTTCTCGAAACCACTTTTTCATGACCGATTTATTTCAAACTTAGTACACATTTTCTACATATAAAATATCTCCCCCCAATGGTTAGTTTGAGATTTTTTTTACATTGAGGGGGTTTTCCACCCCCAAAATGGCGCAATTTTTCGTGGAAAATAGCACTTTTCACTTTGCATGACCACCAAAAATTTAGAAATGAAAAAAAAACTATCAAAGATCGTTGGGGGGAGGATTTGATGATACTTTGACTACATTTTAATGGTACTTGATTTCAGATAATTTCTAGCTGAGATACAGTGAACACCGCAAATTGTGTTTTTCAAAAGGCGTTCTTGGAAAAGCTTTGTCACCGGCTTGTTTGTAGATATTTTCGCGTACACATTTCACGGGATGTTCTTGAAATGACACTTAACAATGTACAAAAGGTTTCAATAAATTTACTCTATCAATATAGATGAAAAAAATTCGCAAAAAAGTGTTTTTTTTTCCTTAAAGGCGTAAGGCTATACGAAAGAAGATGAGTAATAAAAAGAAATGAAGATTCTGGGGAATTTAAAATTCTGGGGAAAAATTGTATACACGCGCCAAATTTTCAAAGGGTCATTCAATTGGACACGAAAATCCCATTTCGTTTCTAAAAGTCCAATGAAAGTAGAGGTGGGCTCGCGAAATTCGTCAATTACAGTTTTTGCCAACACTATTTCTCCATATATCTGTCGAAATATGGAGATTTATTTGAAGGATGAGGGTCGAGAAAAAATCTGGCCTCAACGTGGCTCCCTCTACGAAGGGATAATATTGGATAATGCGCTTAGTTCGGATTCAACGTGAGACGACGGTGTATCAAATTTACGACTTTTTTAACATACGGCGTGAGTACATTCGGTCTTGTACGTCTTTCAAAGAGAAAAACGCATTGCAGAGAGACATCTGAGGAATTGGAAATCTTTGGCTACGATCTAACAACACGTTATCATGTATCAAGAAGAAGGGAAAGAATCAAATGTTTTTCGTCCCGGTAACAATGTCGCTCTCGTTTCACATCTTGTTCAGTTAATATCAAAGAAAGCGAAGACTCGCATCACGTTACTTTGAGGGGATAAGGCAACCCAAGGAAGATACAAAGGCTCGAAGAACGGTCGAAGGATGGATCAAAAAAGATAAACGCAAGAGATGTCTATTCGTTACGATAATTCGCTTTGTTGGCACATTTATCCGTGTATATTTCACAAGACGCACACAGGATGTATTTCCTTGTGAAGAATATGGAGTAGGTGCGCCTGCTTTCAACGTTCCATTCAATATAAACATTCTTCATAGTGGAAATTCATCGCCTTCGAGGGGCTATACCAGTGTGAACGCTGTAAATTTGGGTGATTTTCGAGAATTTTTTAGAAAGAAAGTACTTAATTAAATGTTTCGGAAAATTGAGAATATATTTCGCTACATTTGACCTATATTACATAATTTTTTCATAGAAAAATATTGAGATCCAAGCGACTTATGCGCTTCGGAAGCGCCGAAAAAAAAGTTCCTCCACTGCTGACATGATTCCGGCCGATTGAATAGCTGAAACCGAAAAAGGAAAAATGTCGTTAAACTGGAAGGTATTTCCTGTACAATGACGTAGGATTTTCGAAAAATATCAAAATCTACCAAAATGGCGTTGTTATGAAAAAGAAGTCGGTTTTCTTGCCTATAATATAGTCTTTTTTCCAATGCCAAATCGTCAATTTTCATCCAATCAAAAATATCATACGTCATTGTAGAGTAAATATATTCAAAAGTGCTCAGTTCAAATTTCAAGTCAATCGGATAATTGCTCTTTGAGTTACAATGTCAGCAAATTTGAAAAATCTGATTTCGAGAAAAACGCGTTTCAAGATTCAACTATCGATTTTTGCAAGATCAAATGATAGTGATATAAATTATATAAATTATAATGATATTTCTTGAAAGTATAAACTGTCGAAAGAGGTAAAAAAATCGATTTTTTGGCAGTGTCACACTGGTATAGCCCCTTAAAGATCTGTACGGCCGGAATCGTTTACCTGCTAAAGCAGCTAAAGTGGTGTACTTCAATATCCAGAGACCAACAAACTAAACAATTATCCTGGACTCTGGCTCCGGTCCAGCCAGTGTAGACCTTGCTATACAGTACAGCAAGTTGTCAGGCTTCGGTTGCGAGAACGACACAGGGCGCTCGCCACCCAGCGACGGTCTTATGAACTTCACCTTTATCAACCTCAGTAACATTTACATCGTTCAAGGGATCTGTATTCTAGATTAATTTTTTCGTACCGTACAAACGTCATGAATGTTTCTACGACTAACGAACGCGAACGAATGCGTTTAAAGCAAAACTTCAAAGGACTGTGGAACACTACGATCTTGGGATGAATGATTTATAATATGATTCACTTTTACGGTTTTTCATCATGTCTCAGCTCTTGTCTCCATTTAAGGACCGATATTCAAATATCCAATTTGATCTTCAGGTATCCCCTTCTTTATTCTATATATAAAAACCGTGGCCTCGTTTTTCCTCTCAAATTAATTGCTTCGCCTCGACATTAATTTAAAGTATGAAGCTGATCGAATTGGAATACTTCTCTCTATATATAAGATTCCTTTTACTCGTTGCTGATGAAAGCGCTTCCTCTTTAACATAAACTCAATTCTCGAAGTTGGAAAATTCCTTATCCAGCACTCATTGAGAAGTTTGTTTCAATCAATAAAAGCACCGCTTTCACGCTTGCTCTACCATTGGGATTTCGAGCACCCGGGTGAAATTTTTCAAATATCAATTCATTGCGGGAATCCGCTTGTAAGCCGTACACATGGAATCTGTAGTAAGTGTCTGGCGATTTTGTAGATATTCGACTTAAAAATCACCCATCCCCAACATTATGTCAACCGACATTTCGTCGGAATCATCATTGAATAAATGTTAGCATCTTCATATGAAATGCAATTCGTGGTTTGTCGTTCCAATAAGTTGAATGCCCTGAAAACACCCATAGACGGTTCCAAAATATTCCTCGCGACAATGACAATCGGTTAGGAACAATTTCAATTCTTTAGTCCAATAAATTCACTCCACCAAAGCCAAACGTTTGGTTCTTTTGTGATTTAAGGCGTTACCCCCACTTGTAGCGCAAAAAAAGGCCTTTTTCATGATTTTTTTTAAAGAAAACTATAAAACTTTTTTAATCGATCAATATACCATCTTAAAGAACACATCTTGAAGAACTTTCAGTAATTTTTTTATTGAAAAATATTACATTGTTTAGTGGCAAATGGCCGTCAATGAAATAATGTTTTTATATACACGGTTTGCGGTGACCAACATTGCGGCGAAGTGGATCATCTGAAAAAAAAATGCGGATGGATTTAGTCAAATATAAGTATAAACTAGTCTTTAATCGAAGGATTTTAAAAAATATTCATTTTTCACAAAATGGCGGATAGTCAAAGTTAATGGTTCGATTTTAACGAAAAAAAACGGCCGTTTTTTGGCTATAAAACGGCCATTTTTTTCGAAAAAAAAAATCTAACGATTAAAGACTACATTTTTATGTATTAAATAAGCCTGCAAAATTTCAAGAAGATCGGTTCATTAGTGTTCGAATAATCTTGGTCACCGACTTCAGAAATGCCATTTTGAGAAAAACGCGTTTAAAGTTTCTCTTTCAACGCTCTTTCAACGCGGATTCTTCTCTTTCAACGCTCACATCTCAGTCAATTTTGTTCGGATCGACTTGAAATTTTCAGGACATATTCTCAGATACTTATACTTCAAAAAAATGCAATAAAAAAATCGATTTTAAGATGGATTTTAAGATGACTGGACTTTTCAAAGATGGGACTGGAAAAATTTGCATCGATTTTGCATCGAACAAGACTATGCATATTCCATTTAAACGAAGATTAAAAAAGTTACCGGCTAACCTGACAACTGTGCATCGAGCTGGATCAGTTTTCATTTCTCAATCCGACTTTTGGGACCAATTTTAATTATTCAGTCCAATCGGTTCGGCAATGGACGTTGTCGATGTAAAATCATCCGTGGATCACGAATTTTTCATTCAGATGCCGATTGGAGCGAAACTTTTTATCCCGGTTGTGATTTTTAGATAAAGTCGATTTCCTAGCTTAAGCTTATAAAACGGCTTATAAAATAGGCTTTTTGGGATTTTTTTTCAGAAAAACTACACAATAAATCGACATTACAAAAAAGGGTGTTTATCATACATATCAGTGACTGTATACAATCATTTTTTTAAGCGATTAATTTCAACATGGCGGCTGTGCAGCGTTTATCTGAAAAGTGCATTTTTAAAGTTGGCCGGAAGCATAACTCAGACAATTTTCAACCGATTCACTTGAAATGTTGAATATGTCTTGAAAAATATATTTTCTATGAAAAAAGTGAAAAATTTGCCTAAAAAAAGATCAGATAATTGTTAATAACAAACGCAATATAAAAAAAATCCTACGTACTTCCATAGAAAATGTATTTTTCAAGATATATTCAATATTTCAAGTGAATCGGTTGAAAATTGTCTGAGTTATGTTTCCGGTCAACTTAAAAATGCAGTTTTTAAATAAACGCTGCACAGCTGGCATTTTGAAATTAATCGCTTCAAAAAAATTATTGTATACAGTCACTGATATGTATGATAAACACCCTTTTTTGTAATCTCGATTTATTTTGTGGTTTTTCTGAAGAAAAAAAATCCCCAAAAAGCCTATTTTTTCGGCATCTAGAGTGGCCTAAGGCCTTAAATGACGCCTAGTCATCAGTGAGGCCAGAAAAATCGTATACTATCAATACTAATCTAAAGATTACGCAAGGAGTTCTACCTGGAAAAATGGCCAGTCGAAAGTCAATTTATGTAAATCGAATCGCCAAATTATTCCTAGCTCCGTATCTCTGCCTATTTGTTTTTGTTGTTACTACCTGATCAACGCAGCTCATGGGTAAACTTTTAACCCAGTAGAGTTGCTCCTCGTTTGGCTTCCGTTACACCAACAACTCGGGTCGTTGATTCGGCCTTTTTTCTCGGGCCATTGGAGAAGACAACCGGAACATCGTTTACTTTTCATCAAGTGTTATTCCACGTTCACGACAATATGGAAACCGTGTGATAACGGTGATATCGTAATAAATAAATCAACGTGTTCATTGTTGTTAAAAGGACTGTGGACACTGGGAGCGATGCAGAATTTTTCGAATAATGGATTTGGTATTACTGTGTCGCATAAAATGAAATATTCAGTGGAAAAATCTGCAGTCGAGCAGGATTCCCAGTATTTTTACGGTGGTACGATGGAACATTTTTTCGCCAGACACTCTCGTCCTCGCGAAACACCGGCGAGAATATAAATCCTCGAAGAAGCGGCGAATTTTCTATGGTAGACTGCACTCATATTCGTGTGTGTGCGTATACATATTTATACACGAGTATATGGTTATTAGAGCCGAGGTTATCGCATGGGAATTCGTCGGGTTGGCTTGCTGAAAAGACGGGGCTTTTCTCGCGAAGTAGGTCCTCCGCACAAATTTCCTGGCGAAACGATGCAAAAAGTGAGTGCGACGGGAAAAGGGAACGGATGAAATCTTGAAAGAGGCCCTACCAACCAAAAAGCTACATCCTTATTTGCTCCGCTACTTCGGTCGTTTGGAGTCTCGTTTCTCAAAACCCATAAATTGGGAACGCGCAAAAAATGAAAACATAATAACTCACGAATCGGCCGGTAAAGACATCCATGAAAACTTTTCAGAACTCTTTTTTACAAGGCACATCACTTACGTGTCTGCCTTCGATTTCGTTGAAACTCATATATGTGATAAAGCGTTAAAAACTATTAGACATGTTTTTTTTTTCATCGGCGGAAAAATGGTTTTTAAGGGAGGAAACTACCCCTCAAAGAAAGGCGTGTCGAGGGATGATTTTGCAGTTTCACTCACAAGCAGTCCACCGATGTGAAATAAACAAAAACCAAAATTCTTTTAATTTAAAGCGATGAAAAATCCACTATAGTAACATTTAAAACAAATTAAATTAAGGGGTGACAAGTACTTCTTTGAGGGGTGGTTTCCCCCCTTAAACCCGTTTTTCCACTGATAAATAAATACGTGTTTAATAGTTTCCAATGCCTTATCACACATATGAGTTTCAGCAGACTCGAAGGCGGAAACTTAATCCTTCAAGTGCACACCTCCGCCGCCAACCTATAAGTGCACCTTGGGCAATCTGACTCAAGACGTTTTTCAAATCGTTGTATTCCGGTAAATATGCATTTTTTGTTTTTTTTTGTCGAGACGTTTTTTGTAGTAAATTATCCATATTTTATTGCCCTAAATTTATTTTTTGACGAAAACGATAATTAAATGCTAAAACATTCGTTCAAAGTGTAAGTACGTTCGTGTAAGTACGTTCGTTTTCGTGTAAGTACGTTGAAAAATGCGTACGTACATGAAAAAAATCACTGGGGCAAAACGACCCAGTGTGCACTCGGAGGGTTAAGGGAACGTTCTGCCTTGTTGGACGAAAACATGTTCGATTTTTCACCAATTTTTTATGCGAAAAGTATTAAATATAGAATGTCAATATTTGGTATGCAGACTAAGGGGTCTTTACAGCAAAATATTTTTTAAAGTTCGACAAAACATGTTGGTGGGAGTGGGAGGAGCCACGCATATCGGTGTGCGGGCGAGAACATTTTCCACTTGCGGAAGTCCTAAATCCCGAACAGGTCATCTGAAGCAAAAAAATCAAACATATTTTTACTTTGTACAATATAGTGCATAAGTTGACCTAGAATCAAGAAGAAAAATTGAAACATAAAAAAATAGTGAGCAAAAAACTGCGAAAATGTTTGGGGAAAAAAAAACTTCCCTCTGGATCGCTCACTATTTTTTCCTTTTGCAATTTTTCTTCTTGATTCTAGGTCAACTTTTACACAATATTGTACAAAGTAGAAATATGTTTGATTTTTTGCTTCAGATCACCTGTCTCGGACTTAGGACTTCCGCAAGCAAAGAATGTCATCGCCCGCGCACCGACATACGTGGCTCCTCCCACTCCCACCACCATGTTTTGTCAAACGTTAAAAAATATTTTGATGTTCAATAAAGACCGCTTAGTCAACATACCAAATATCAACATTCTATATTTAATACTTTTCGCATAAAAAATTGGTGGAAAATCGAACATCTTTTGACTCAACAAAGCAGAACCTTTCCTTAAGTCATGTTGCTTGTTAGAGATGGCTCGAACGAATTAATTTTTCACCAATGACGTCTGATGGCTAGAAAAAGGATCTGTACTTATCGAATATACGTTTCTTCCGAGAAAAAAAATGACAGGCCACTTTGCCGCTGGAAACTGTAACCCGAAAAGATCAGGAAATTAACTATCGTTGAGCTAACTACAAATCGACGATGAACTCGACTTAGCGACGATAGAAACACACATTTCGACACTTGAACCATTGTTCTTTGTCGAAAAATATTTAAATGAAATAAAAGTTTTACCCACGTTTTTAAAACGGACCAAAAAGTATAAAATAATTGCTCCTAGCTCCATACAGATGTATAACCCAATACAGATTCCTAACCGCATACAGATTGTCCTGAAAATTTGTGATTGTAAATTTTTAATACCTATGAAAATACTCGTAATACTTAAAATGAAAAACGTGGGGCGCATGTAATAGATGGTTGATGCGTGAATAGTTCACCTAAGTCGCTGACAATTTTATTACACTGCAAATGATATGAACTGTTGTGTGAGTTTTCTCAACGACAGCTACTCCCTACACTCCTTACTATTATCTATACACGCGCCCCACGTTTTTCGTTTTAAATCTTACAAGTATTTTCATAGCTATTTAAAATGCACAATCACAAATTTTCAGGACAATCTGTATGCGGTTAGGAATCTGTTTTGGGTTATACATCTGTATGGAGCTAGGAGAAATCATTTTATACTTTTTGGTCCGTTTTAAAAATGCGGTTTAAATTTTTTTTTAAACAATTTTATTTTCCGCTCTTTAGTCTCGTGCGTAAAATTTTGCTTCTCCTTCCCTACGCGTTGCTTGCGTTGGGGAGCGGTCTCCTTGACCATCGTAGAAATCGTAATATATAGTTTGGTGAAAGTGAAAATCGAAAAATATAGTTTCGTGAAAGAAAAAAAAATTAAATTAAAAAAATAATAATTTTAATAGTGAATAGTGTATTAACACTATTCACTATTATTATTATTATTATTATTTTTCTCTTTCACCAAACTATATTTTTTATGTATTTATTTTTTTCACAATTTTTTGTTTCTTTATCTCTCTCTCTCTCTCTCTCTCTCTCTCTCTCTCTCTCTCTCTCTCTCTCTCTCTCTCTCTCTATTTCTCTCTTTTTCTCTGTGACAGACTTGCCTGTCCGTTTATTTGTCTGTCATCCAGATCTGAGCTATGTTCAAAGTTTGAAGTCTCAAGCTCATCCGGAAGTTAGTTTAAAATCGATTGCAAAATTTGTACCGAACAGACAAACATACACCAAGCAAAGCGAGTTAATAAAAACGTGGTAATAACCAAGAACAGTTCTAAAAACTATCGAACAGGTAATCGTTCATTTTTCCTTTGCCAATTTCTCCCTCGCCAATTTAAGTTACGCAAACCGCTCCACAGCCCTCAGGATCCATCTTAACAATCGACAACTTAAAAAAACGGATTTCCCATTTAAAAAAACAACGAAGAAATAAATATAAACAATGTCGTCGTATTTTGACTATTTAACCACCATTTTTTAACTCCCCCCCTTTGAACGACACCAGTATCGAAGGAAACGAATTGTTTGGTAACGCTTCGTTTTACGATCGACTCGGGAATCCATCGAGGTTAGAGTCAGTCGAGAGTCTCACTTGACATCCCATGTATATCCTTGACACGCAGGAACGATGCGATCGTGACGAGTAAAAAGGGCCGCGGATGTTTTTGTGAGCGGAACAAAAGGGGAGTGTCACGCAAGTAGTAACGACAGTCTGCGTCAGACCTGTGAGAGTCCGCTTACAGCTTTATGCTGTTTCTCGCTCACCACAAATAGTCTCAACGGTGAGTTTCAATTTTTCCTATCGAACGACCCAATTCCCGTCGCTGTGTATGGCCTGCTTCTATTCCCTCTAGTTCCCGTCGGTCTCTCGATTGTTCCAGGGAGTAGCCAACCAACCATCACGACACAGCGCAATCATCATCTCGCTTTATTGTCCCGGACTGTCCGACGAATCGACAGCACTCTGTATACACACCCACGTACCCATATGTACATTCACGTACACATAGTCACATCTATTTTAGAATATGAGAGCTCCTGACAAGGGCATGAGTTTTAGAGCTTTAGAAAACCTAAGAGATACACAAAACGAAAAAAATCTATACTCTTTTTTTTACGAAAAAAAACGATTACGTTTCCTGCAAGGCGAAAAAAGATTGTACGTTCAGCGAATAATTCTTCCTCGATAAAATCAATCTGAAAAATTATATCTTTTAATTTAAAAAAATTAAATTCTATGCTCTTTTTTTAAGAAAAATACGATTACGTTTCCTATAAGGCGGGAAAAGATTGTAAGTTCAGCGAATAATTCTTCTTCGATAAAATCAATCTAAAAAGTATATCGCTAAGTCGTGGACATGAAAAGCACAATTCGAAGTATGATTTTGCAAGAGGAAAAAACCTTTATTCCCGCGAAGGACACATTTTTTATTCGTTAAGGGAGGACGTCAGTGTGACGGGCTGAAAACAATTTCGTTTTTTCCTATTTTTTTGGTCTACCAGATTATTTATTTGGAATTTGGAAAGACGGTATGTTATTAAGCATACATTGGACTTATTGTGTGTAAATATTTATTTGAAAAAAATTAAAAATTCACAACGTCATCGAGGTACAATAGAGCGTCTCGACTGCCGGATCGATAACTTGACGATGGTTGGTCTAAAAAATAAATATAAAAAAGTTGTATAATTTATATAAATGTAGTTTACGTTGTACGGAGCCGTTTTTTTCCGAAAAAAAAAAACATTTTCACAAAATGGCGAGTGTTAAAAAAGTGTAATTTTGGCAAAAATTTTCCTATACTCAATCGGCGGCTTTAAAAAAATTGATAAAGGTATGTACAACGATGGCTACTGCAATTACGGAAAATCTGGTTTTTCAAATTTGCAAATCGGACAATTATAGCCAGAATTATGATTCCGGCCAGGTCGAGAAAAGTCGTTTCGAGAAAATCGCGATTGAAAGTTTTAGTATACGTAACTTGGTCAATTTTCGATATTTCAACTTTCAAATTTTTTCACATATCCTTGTATATGTATACTTTGAAAAAATGCAAAAAAAATCGATTTCTTTACCCGTCACAGTGGTGTCCCACCTTAATGGGTCGATTTTTTTCGTTTTTTTAAACGTATTATTTAGAAAAAATGTTTTTTCGTCGTTTCGTAGGCTGTTTTTTTTCTTCTGTAGAAAGTGGGTGTATATTAATTTCATTAGCGGAGTGCTTGCGATGGTTTTTAATTTGAAAGGTGCTTATTTCTGTCCTCGGCTATTCTGGAGAGGTAAGTTGCCCTCAAACGTAGTAATCAGTTCATAATGCACTTTGAACCATAAATAAATATATATGTATAGAACGGCACATACCGAAACAAGACTCTGAATGCTTCAAGTCTGTATAGTTACTGAAGATAAATATACATAAAGGCCGCTGAGTGCACAGGCCACGTTTACAGGCTGAAGTGTACTTGGTACTTGTGGAATTACAGTGGTCTTTGGTGATAAGAGGGATTGTGGCCAACATAGAAACTGTTTGCAACAGGAGCATCCCTTTTGCACTCGCTCGCGCCTTTCATGGAGACCCTCCCCCCCTCTCAGTCGTGGAGACTTTCGCCTCCCACTCCTCGACCCCTCATGATACCCCGCTTGCTCGAGCTTCTTGAAACTTCGTCCCTTTCGGATTCTCTGACCCTTCCAACTCCCAGAGATTAACTCCGGCGTACCAAGAGAGTTGCGGAATTCACCGACCCTGCAACAATGTGCCTTTGTTATTTTATACTTCGACGATGCGAGTACGGTCACGTGAACGAAAAAAAAAAAACACGACGTCGCAAGGACAAGTTTTGGTTCGCGGTTGATTCCCGATGGAGAATAACCAGTTTCGGCGTGGTGGAATTTAAATGAATTTTTCAAAAGATTTTTCGAATCACCGAACACATCGTTGGAGAATAATTTTTTCTTTCTCACAGGTGTGCCCAATAAAAGTTTAGCCTCGAAGTTTTCGTAGGTTTTGCTACATGATTTTCAAAAAAAGAATAGTATAAAAATCCTGGCGTTTTAGCACATTTTCAGAAGTCCCAGAGGCGCTTGCGACTATTCGCATAAAATTCTACTACGTTTCACGGATTATCGATATGATTTTTTCTTGAAGATCAATGAAGCGGAAATAATGGAGAAGATAAACTTTCATTGAACACCCGCATATGGAAAAAAATTACGATTCTTTTGGCCAACGATAGCTTCAACGCTGGACCGGCCCGGAGCAAAAATATCAACATACACGGCGACCTCTATTATCGGCACAACGGCGGGATCGGCTCCGCATCGGAATTGCAAAAATGGAGGTTGCGCACCATCCATTCAAGCTAACTCTGCGCAGCCGACGTAGCTGATAGCAGCACCCTTAAATCCGTCTCTTGGGTCTTCTCACTTTAAACGCCAAAAAGGCTATTTTAACGAATTTTTTTGATAGGTTTATATTATAGATATGATATGAAAGTTTTTACACTTAATAAATACACTTTCGAAATACATTTAAAGAAATGCTATGTATTAATGTAACCCAAACAAACTTTAAACGCGTTTTTCTCGAAACAACGTTTTTCGACGGCTTGTTGATAAAATCTTCGAAACTACTGAACCGATCCTTATGAAATTTTAACCACATATTCTTTACAACTATAGCTATAGCGCATATCAAGGTTTTTTTTATTTTAATATTTACAATTTTTGCCAAGAAACGGTGAAAAATCACGTTTTTGTTGTTGCTTTTTTTTCGAAAAATGCCCGCCATTTTGTTATTTTTGCATATATCAAAAATCGTATGGTATGCACTATAGCCATTAACATACTGAATCTAAAATCGTTTGATTTTTTCGTTTCGGATGACCCATCTCCGAGATTTCATCAACAGACCTAGAATTTTTTTAGGACATTTTTTTTACTACCATTTTCGTCTATAAATAGTGACGTAAATAAGGAAAAACATGTAATATATTTCCAATGTGTATTTATTAGGTGTAATAAGTTTTATATCAATATTTGTAATAAAGACCTATCAAAAAATGCATGGAAATAGCTTTTTTTAGCGTCTAAAGTAAGAAGACCCCGTAAAGACAATAAGACTGCGTTTAACGAGAAAACGACACGCTTCCGAGCTTAAATTCGTGCGGTACGGCCAGACCTCACAAATGTACGATCTCTTTACCCTCTCCACGTTGCCACGTTGGTGCAGGACTCGATGCTCAAAGCAGCAAGCCCCACAACCCCCACCTGACCGACAGGCCGCGCAAAGCTGCACGGCACTGTGTCGTTCTCCCGTTGAACACAGGATGCTTGGAGCCTAGCGCTAGGCCCTGGCGCTTCTCCCCCCATGCGCTACACCGATCGATATTCGACATATAGTGGGGGGGGGGGGCTGTTGCATCTGTGGAGGTCCCGATAACAGAGGTCACAGTGTAGGTGCTTTTCAAAATGCGCTGTCACGTGCACCAACTTTTTTCTTGCTTCAGATAGCTGTTTCTTGCCTGATCCCATTGATGCCCATTTTTATTATCCATAAGGTAGTCTTCGGTATGCTTTTTGTCGTATCGTTTGAGGATAGCAAGATAACGCAAGTGCACATATATGAGGAGAATAATAAGTTGAAACCGGTACACATGTATAAGTCTCTTTGCTTTGTGCTCGGTAACTAAGTCCTCTGAAAGCGATCTCCACACTGTGTGGGTGTGTGGGTGTGAGGACAGTATATTCCAAACCCATTACATCTGTGTTATGTTGACTATCAGCTCGACTGTCTGTTTTGAGCACCGTCCCTACATACTTTGTCAAGCATATCGTTGATTTCAAGGACAGCACGGTCTCTAGAATGACCCTGATATACCTTACGTTTATCTGAATGTAATTTTCAAGAGATTGGGTCTTACAAATGTATGGAAGAACTTGGTTAGACTGAGGACGGTCCTCAAACCCCAAAGTCTTAAAAATCACCTTTCTCCAAATATATATGTATATATAACATAATTCTCGAGTGCATCCGTTATGTAAATATATGTACACACGATGGGCAGAAGGACGAAGATGCAAAGTCGTCAAAGCTTGAGTTATATATATTAATGAGGACACCGAGTGAATGTAATATACGACGGTCTAGCCTCCACACGCTGTTTCTATGTAGTACACGTTCACATGTCAAATGCGAGTACAGCGGAGGCGTTTTCGGTTGTCCAGCCTGCTCTTCCGAGTGGTCTCTTCAGCCACCGGTTTCAGGTACTTTGTGAGCGCAGCTCTGGTTTCGGGAACATTCATAAAGCGTCCAAAAGCGAGAAGAACAAACGAGAAAAAAAAACATACTGAGGTTACAGCTAACGAAGCTGCGGTGAGTATTTCATATATGTGACACTTTTCCACGAGTCAACCGCATTTGATATACGTATCGCTTTTAACGTGTTGCCAAACCTGTGGATTCGAACGAAACCTCTTTTTTCTGATATTCATCTGCCTCCGAAGCTTCTTCCTATGCTCTTATGAGCTTTTAGCATCCAATTCCATTTAATTTCACCTCACACTCGTCACTTTGCTTTTTCCAAGTCTCGACGGGCCGACACCCTTTCCCCAATGCTCGACTGTATCGCATTCGCAGGAGGGCACAGGGAAACTGCGGCAAACCTGTGCCGATACAGGCGCTTTTGACTCAATTTCAATTGTGTCGTCATCGTAAAATCGGCAAAACGGCCGCCCGCTCGGTAGTTCGACTCGCAAGTCCGTGCGCGGCTAAACGGTCACCCATTCGAATTATCAACCGATCTTTTATTTTCTTCACTTTTGCCGTAATGCCATGTCGTTTAATCGGAGCAAAAGCAAGAACCCAATTAGCGAAACGGAAGCCTCCGAGAAGATATAAATACACTATTTATTCCACTTGAACGACATTGGTCACATCGGACTGCCAATGGGTAGATTCCCCTCCGTTTCTAAAGCTCTTCGGAAGCTTTAGATAGTTCCTTGCGAAATTCGAAACGAGATTTTTTCACGGCACACGACATTGAGAAGCATGCGACTGGTAAGTCGGAGGATGAAAAAAGAAGCGGAAAAAAATTATCTACAGATTCTGCATAGAGTAGACCGAGAGCCGCCCAAGCCGGAGCCAAATGAGAAACTTGAGAATATCAACGTTGGTCGATACTTGGTCCAATGAGTATGGTACAGTGAACGGCTTTATCGCAATTTCGCTGCCGAATTCACGCGCAATCGTGCGACCCTGTGCCTTCCTCTACTGATCTTGTCGTTACGTTTCTTGGGTCACTGGTCAGACGTGAAGAGAGAGAGAGAGAGGGAGAGACGGAGAGGGAGAGCGGGAGAGGGAGAGGGAGAGAGAGAGAGAGAGAGAGAGAGAGAGAGAGAGAGAGAGGGAGAGGGAGAGAGAGAGAGGGAGAGAGAGAGAGAGAGGGAGAGAGAGAGAGAGAGAGAGCTTTGTCTTCGCCATGGCACCGGGGGCGTCGGAGCCGAACGTGAGATCGATACCACCACCTTTGCTAAGGACCATACCTCACACCCTTTCCCTGTACCTACTTTTTTGTATCTATCGGTTGCCTAACACCAAAAGGTCCGACGCAGCTCTCTCGAAGGTGCCCGCTACGCCCTTCACATACCAAAAATAAAAATACGGTTTACATACCTCCAGAAAGTATATGGTACCACGGTACGGGGAAGAAACCGACCATCGTACCATCGTACATTATCGATTCAATGTACGCGTTGCTGAAATAGTTTTCACCAGCAGCGATAAGGTCGTCTTCGGCGACGTAAGGAAACTCGGCAAATTAGCGCATTTTCCGATTCTCACGCTGTCGTCCAATTCAAGCAGCTTATATAACATCTACCATTGATATTCCCTCACTATTCACTAACTTTCATAAACGCGTGATCTTCCCGTATTGGAATTCACCGGCGGTAGGAAAGAGGGCCCGAATAACGAAAATCGCGCGCGTTGCGAAAACTTTACCTGACAGGTCGAGTCGAAAAACATCGCTTACTCCAATTTTTTTTGGTCTACTAGATTATTTATTTGGGATTTGGAAAAAACGGATGTTATTAAACATACATTGAACTTATTTAGCGTGAATTTTTGTTTGAAATAATAAAAATTAACAGAGCTATTCAGGTATGATGGAGTCTCCGTATGAGAAATATGGTCCAACGGCTGGATCGATAATTTGACAATGGTTGGCCTGAAGCATAAAAATGTTTTATAATCGATGTAGATGTACTTGTCGTTGTATGTAACCGTTATTCGAAAAGAAATTCACACAATGGCCGGTGTGCAAACAAAAGTGTAGTTTTGACGAAATTTTTCCTTATATTTGAGGGCTTAAAAATACTAAATTCCAACAAAAAGGCTACGTACAACGGTAGCTACTGCAATTAGGGACAATGTTTGTTTTTTTTCAAAATTAAAAATCGGACCATTTCAGCTAGAGTTATGACTCGGGACAAGTTGACAAAAGTTGTTTCGAGTAAAACGTGATTGAAAGTTTTGTCTAAATCGTCTGGAACTTGGTCAATTTTCCATTTTTTGTTTGCAATTTTTTTCACAGCCCATGAATATGTATACTTTTAAAAATGCAAAAACAAATCGATTCTTCCAACCCATCACAGTGGTGTCCCGCCTTTGAAATAAGCTGTCAAAATCCAAAAACGTCATATTTCGGAAATTACGTGCGTCCGAAAAGAATAGCCTAGAAATACCATATTCGTTGACTTCCTTCATTCAATTGGATTCAACTAGATCTTCATTCAAAAGGGTTATTAGCGCTTTCTATCCATAGCAAAATTTGCGTCTGATAGTATTCCAGGACTATAACATTTCTGAGGTAAGACTTTTTGCAAACTGATTTCTGGAGTATAACTTTCCTGGATTCTAACAGACTACCCATTTGAAAATAGTTCTAGACGACTTATCGCCGGATGAGACGCCGTGGATAATTTATTTTTTAAATCTAGCCACAAAATGAACGTATTCTTCCTCTCGAATGAAATTCTCTGCTTCCCTTTCGGGTGATCTTAGCTTCACTTTAACCTTGTTAAATTTGAAAAGAGTTGAAAAAATTCCAGGCGGCAATTATTTTCTCCCGCAGCGACATTACATTGAAGAAAAGTGAATTCCTAGCAAAAATGTTGAGAAACCATTATTATTCGGGATATGGATTTTTGAAAAAAAAATTCATAGGGACATTTCTTCCAAGATCTTCATTCAGAAATTATATATGAAAAATATATTATATAAAAACAAGCTTTGATTTAATGTACTAAAAAGTAGAAAATAATTTTTTTTTACCAAGTCACCTTTATGTAACTTGGTAAAAAAATAATAAAAGCTCAGGGCGCTGAACTTTTCAAATGTTTAATAAATTTGTACAATTCAGTTTCATTAACCATATTTAATTTGGCACAATAGTAATTAGAGAAAAAAATATTATCACACGTTTATACTCATTTTCAGGATTTTTATTTAAGAAACGTAAGGTTGTTTTACAGTAAATTAAATACAGTTGATATGTTAACGGATATATGTAAATTAAAGATTTCATGTCTAAATTTTGAGCGCCCCAAGCTTTTATTTATAGTCTTATTCAGGTGACTTGGTAAAAAATAATATTTTCTGCTTTTTAGTACATTAAATAAAACCTTGTTTTTAAAATATCTTTTTAAATACAAATTATTTTCTACTTTTTAGTCTTTAATCGATTTTACTAGTTGTTACTAGTACTTTGCTAGTTTACGAGTTTGAACGTTAGGAACATGGAATGCTTGAACAAAAATAACAAAGACTGTAATTGGGATTGAACTTACGATTAATTGCTACATGTAAACTTTTCACATACAAACACAGTCGGCTGCGAATTTGTTTGTGCGTGTCAGTGAGATTTTATACGGATAATTAGATGTCGCTAATTTTACATGAAAAGTTTAATATTTTATGGATATTTTTTTTCGAGTTGTCTCATGCATTGAGACTTTTTAGATGCATATTTGCAAATTTTCGGAGCTCCCAGTAGTCGGAAAGTGGGTGAAATATCGATTTTCCGTTTTGCACCTCACAGCCCACCACGAGCCCAATCCCATTTTATGCATTTTTCAGTACGTCACGACCATTCCATGGCAATGATAGGCCGTTGATTCTTTTTCCAAAAAAAGCAATGGAAGATGCGGCACGAAAATAGAAATTATTTTTCTCGAGTGTTCGCACGTCAAAACAATTTTGACGCCTCCACTTGAAAAACAAAATGAACCGAACTTTGTAACTTTTTTTGTGTAAGATCAATATTTATCGGAGCTTTCGAGTGTCTCATTTCTCGTGACTGACGAGGTATAGCGTCGAAGTCCGCGTGGCTCATTAGCCGAAGACGTTGCAGCATTCTCAATGACAGATATGTCAACGCATTGTAAAAAAGAAAAAGAAGAAAGGTGATAATAGTGTAAGTTAATAAGAGAGGGCGCCAATGTTTCTTTTTCTTTTTCCACCCAAGCAGAGCTTCAACTGCAACTTTCACTCGACGAAGAAGCCGAATAAACGAGGATGGTGGAGAATGTTTGATTGCGTCGTCTCTTTTTAGGATTTCACAGCCTCCAGGAACCCCCACGGTGTTCTCCCTTCTGCCACTTCCACCGGGCTTAATATCTCGATTGTTATGACTGTTTAGCTTAAGAATTGGAAATAATTGATGAGTCATCATTATGTAGGATGTGTGGCTTTCTGAAGCAAACAATCGTGCCACCCGAAACGATGCTCGTTGATCGATGAATTTCATTATCACGCGCAATTATCGACCATGCTGAACGAACGGCACCCCCAATAGCGTGAATGGTTAGGACATATACAACACGAAGCATTAAAAATGAATGTCCGTGTATACTCTTGACACACGGTCCGAATAATGCCGATGAAAGGTACCGACATACGCGACGACTGCTTTTCAGGCTTTCGTAGCTATAGAACCCTGGGAATTTCATCGTGTTCGTCCATCAGTCACAGTACAGGATCTCCCCGCCCTTCTGCTCTTTTAACTCTTCCGTTTAACGCGGTCCTCTAGTTTCTCGGCTGTTTTTTTACGGCTTTTTCAATATTTTTTTACGGGCAAAGCATCGAAATAATCAATCTCATTGTTTTTGCATAATCTTTATTGACATTTAAATAAGCTTTACAAATTTTTTGAAGTCAAAATATATAATAGAATAAACGTTATAGTGGCCGACAGGAAGACATCAAGTAAAAGAGGTGCTTGACGGTGACCAAGATTGCGGCTGTTCTGCTTATCTGAAATCAAAAAACCAAACGGCAATTTAATCTTCATATTTAAGACTAGCGATTGAACTAGAGTGAATTCTAAATTACAAAAATTGACTTTTTTATACACTTTTGAAAATTACATTCTATTTTTTACTCATTTTTTCTTACGTTTTTCGCTCGTACAAAAAAAAACTATCGAAGCAATCATGATAATCCCAGTTCAATCGCTGGCTTATAACATATTAAAGATGCTGTATAAATTTGAACAAGATCGGTGCAGTAGTTTCAGAAATATCCTGGTCACCGTTTCGAAAAATGGTGTTTCGAGAAAAACGCGTTTGAAAGTTCGCGCTCCGTATACCTGCTCCGTTCCAGGGCCGTAACTTGTGAACCACTTCGAATATCGAAAAATCCTTTGGCACACATTTTCTACACATGTTGTAGATAAGGCTTTATGAAGAAAAAAAATCGATTTTTTCCACCCGATAAACTAGAGGACCGCCTTAACGGGTTACACTTGGCTCTTGGCTGGAAAAAAGGGGGAATTTTCGTGATTTTTTTCTCAGAAAACGTGCGCAGGTTTAAACATTTTTTACATTAAAATGTAGGGACTTAAGGATCTTTTACGATTTTTGTGCCGAAAAATATTTATAAATGTTGGTGGGATTCAAAGGTTTTTTTTTATCCGAAATTAAATGTCAAACGCATTTAGTCTTACCATTAAATTATCTAGTCCTTGGACGAAGCATTTAATAAATATTGTTTTATAAACAAACGGCCGCATTCCGAAGTGAAAGTATCGATTTTCGGTGAGCACATGCTTTATTTTCGTTCATAAAAAAAAATCATGCATCGAAATAAAAAATTCTTCGTTAAAGCACTACTTTTCGATATGTGAAAAAAGCTTCCAAAATGCCAAGTTGATCGGCACAGTGATATTTGAGATATCGTGGTCATCGATTTTTAAAAATTACTTATAAACGCCCACAACCTCCGCAATTTTGAACGGATCGAGGTGATTTTTTTTCAGAACATTTTTTGAAATGTTATATTTTGAGAATCCGTCGAAAACCAAAAATCGATATTTTGAAAAATGTCAACTAGGCGTAAGCATCAAAGATCTAAAACAATTCTCCACAAGATCATACAGTAAGTACATTTACGTAAAATCATCGTCGTTGCTCCGAAATAATTGGATATGGAAAAAAAAAGATGAATGGTTTGTAATTTGCCGTGGCTCTGAGTCCGCGATCGCTCGGGCGCCGTTCGCAAAATTGTTCATGTCAATCATTGATAATCACCGGTGTTTTAAACTCCTGTTTGACAAGCGACAAATTAATTCGCAAAACTTTCGAACTCGATTGAGTTCCAATTCAATATCGTAATTGTGCACTTACTTGACGAGCTACGCGGATCGCGCTACTTTGATGCATCGGCCGACACCCGCTCGACCGATTTTCAGCGATTAAATTATCCGGGATTTTAAACCTCATCATTTATTCAATGAAAATCCCTAATTATAGATGCATTGGCGAAGCTTTTCAGTTCCAAAGGCCAAGCGAATTGTTTAGTGGAATGGGTGCATCCTTTGTCTGAATATTCGAAACGAGAAGTGGGGGGGGGGGAGGGGGCGGCTCAATATTCGATCATTTGGACGACAGCGAACTCGGCCATGAAACTTTGGTAAAAGCTCCATCCCTCCACTGGCATTTAAATGGGGATAAAATATGTCTCGAGTTGCGAAATGACGCGGAGGACTCGAATTACGCGGTCGGTCTTATCGTTTGAGATCTTTCGATAGTTATACAGGTTTCTCCACTGACAATGAGCCACCTCTGTGCGGGCCCTGTCGATTTAAGTTTGTAAAATTCGCGCCTCGGGAGACGAGGCGGATTTCGAGTTGCTCGATAAAATTAATTCGGGAGCTTCTGCAAAGTCCTTCGAAAGTTTAATCAAGAATATCGAAAATAACTTTGCGGACATCCCATTGAACAACCGTTGTCTTTGTTTTGATCCTGCCCATAATCTGTATAAAGTCGCATACTTTACTGCGAAAATTATGAAATGAGAATGTATCTTGACTGCCAAGGAACATCACTCAAGTGTCCGCCTCCGATTTTGATGAAATTCATATATGTGATAAAACTATTGAAAACTATCAGACACTTATTGTTTTTTATCTGCGGAAAAACATTTTTGGGGGGGAAACGACCTTTCGAAGAAAGGTGTGTCAACCCTTATTTTTTTTTTTAATTATTACATAAGGTGTCGCGGGTAATAAGGCCTAGCTAAGGGATGTTTGAAATAAAACGAAAAATATCCAATTTAATCGACATATTTTAATTATAATCATTATTCAAGCTCAGTTTCTATAAAATATAAACGATAAAATGATAACTTGTACCATAAACAAAAACAAAATGAAACATTTTTAAAAACCTCGATAGTAGGCCTTATTTTACTATGGTACGATAATAAGGCCTACGGCTTTAACATACTTAAATAATCAATCTATACGTAATATATTTGGTATTCGAGATCAATAATTTTCTGCAGCTTCTTATGAAGTCAAAGTTCCTATTTGCACTGCTCGGAGTGCTGACACCAATTCGTTTTCTGACCACAACACTCGTTTTGGAGGCATCGGGATCGAGGCACTAAAAATAACGATCAATTAATTAGTAATAAATATGCGTACTACTTATTTACGTTCGTAACATCTTAAGGGGCCAGTCCACTTTGGGGCCACGAAAAAAAGGCTATTTTCGCGATTTTTTTAGGGGATTTTATAAAAGATATGAATATAAAAGTTGTTGGGCTTGATAAATAAAGTCTTGAAAGACATGAAAAAAAAATTCGATTCATTTTTATTCATTTTTAAGTACAAAAACTATAGTTTAACGTAACGGCTCAAAAATAGGTGGGCTAGGTAGCTCCATCACAACTCGGCAACGGCTTGTCCGAAACAAAAAAAAATCAAAGTCCGTTGGATTTAGTATGACACCAGCTACAAAATGAACCTCGGATATAAAGTTTTATGAAAAAAAATTTAAATAGCAGATGAAAAACGAAAAAAGTAAAAAAACGCGTTTTTCGCAAAAAAAAACAGCAAAAATCAAAATTTTAAAACCATCGAGGGTCATCTTGTTGCGAATCATGTTTACAATATGTGGTTCAAATTTCAAGAGAACCGGTTTATTAGTTTTAGAGATACGATGGAGCTAGATTTTGGAAACGTTGTTTCGAGAAAAACGCGTTTGAAGTTTATACTATGAAAAACTCTTACCTAAACTCAATTGGCAATTCCTGCACCGTACAAAATCTCTTCTGATTGCTCATCATCGTCGATTTCTTCAAGTCATGCTTGCTATCGATTTTGTGAAATTTTCACAGTGAACTGGCCCCTTAAAAGTAATGTAAAATACATTATAAAACAAACTTTGCTACAAGAAGTAGGAGGATAATAAGGCCTATGGTTAAATTTAGTAGGCCTTAATAACCGTCGACCACGTATGTGAGAAAAACGAAATAAAAAATATTTCGACCACGTGCGTTATTCAAATATTTATGATCATCGAAGCTTGAATTAATAAAGATAAAGACTGTGATGTTAGATAGATAAGTTTAATATTACAAAAAATACTTACGATTTATTCGGGACGATTTTTATCATTGGTGCTGCGCCAACTTGTAGCAACATATTCGTGCAATAGGCGTCTGTGATTGTGGCCTCGAGCCTGAGCGGTTATTTTCAATACGATTTTCGTTACTTAGGCCTTATTAGCGGACAGGCCTTATTACCCGCAGGTACCTTACTGCATTTTTCATCGCTTTACATTAGAAGAACTTTGGTTTTTGTTTCATTCAGATCGGTGGACTGCTTGTGGGTGAAACTGCATAACGACCCCTCGACACGCATTTCTTTAAGGGGTGGATTCCCTCCTTAAAACCGTTTTTCCGCAGATTAAAAAAAACGTGTCTAATAGTTTTCTATACTTTGTCACATATATGAGTTTCAACAAAATCGACGGCGACCACTTATGTGATGTTCCTTGTGAGACAAATGATGTTATTACACCATTTCTCTGGATTTACATAATTTTATACGATTCAAATGAATCAAATCATTCAACGACACATTCGGCATATTTTTGCTTGAACCAAATTGGACTTAATCAAATAGTTTGAGTCCGTTTTAACGATGATATGACAAATGGTCTGACTCCTTTTTTTTGACAAATCAAATTATTTGTTCACGTAATTGTTGCAGCAAATTGAACTGCAGCAAACGTCAAATCAACTTGTATAAAAAATTATCTGTAAAATATACAGATTTTCTTAGATGAGTTGTAATCGAGATGAACCCTGGGTTTAGAACTATACAATTTTAGAACTATACAAAGAACTATACAATTTTATCAAATATCAAACAAAGCTCCGGTAGAGGTCGAGATTCAAAAAAAAATTTTGCACAATCCACACAATTTTTGTCGGTGCATTGCATATCAGAAAAAAAAACCGTCATCGTTGCTAGAACGATAATAGACTATTGAAATCCTTTATCATATTTGCCACGTTATACGACGTGGCAAAGGCTCTTTCAATGATCATCTTATTCGCGAGAGATATATCGAAGCCGTACAAAGCAGTTCCATTTGATCGATCGAAGCGTACACGAAAGCAAATCAAATTTAACAAAGGCACGCATTGTTATGGATATTCCCGAAGTTACAGCTATCTCACGAAACGCGATCGCTTTGTCGTATGTAATTCGTCGCAACTTCGGTATCGGGATATACGCGCCAAATTTGCAACGCAAATACCTGGAATATTGCCGTCTTTTGAAAAGCTGTCTCGTGAGTCGAGTCTCCCCAAAAACACATTGGAACCACCTTCTTACCTCCAGTTAACTCAATTGTGCAAAATTCGATTGTTTTGTGGCTGAATTTGTCGTTTGCGTGCAAGGGGCAATAAAAATATGAAAAAATGCCACGTGGATGTTGGAACCTGCAAAAAGTATTGTTCCGTAGCTGTTTGTTTACATAATTATTCGAGACATCAATGTTTAACGAATATTCAGTTAGTATCGTGTATGTTGGACCACCATAATTTATCGCATACTCATTTCAATTTTATTCCATAACTATCAATCACAATACGCTAATGATATAGGCGGGGCGAAAAGGATGTTCAATATTTTATTAATAACGCTTCAAACAACATGCGACCAAGTAAGTAATCCGTGGTGTCTTTTTATGGAGTTTCTATGTAGTTATCTTCGCGATAACTTGACTGTTTATATCTCCTGAATTTGTAGATGTGACCTGATTGAAATAATTTCGATCAAAAGTTGTTATAAAATGCTGGTACCTGTAATTTTTTCCATTTTTCAAATGAACTGTTTAAACGTATGATATCCCAGTGAGCTTTCCAAAGCTTCATACTTCCCGGAGTGTAGAAGCTTCGTATTTCACAAACGGGACTTAAGAAGAAACATTGTAAATGGAACATCAATTTCATTTTGAAGGACCTCTCCAATGAACTGGGATCTATGAGGAGCGCAAACGACAATATCGCCCCCGTTTCACATACAGCAGAAAAATCGTTAAAAAATATTCTGTTCTCAAGATTTTTCTACATTTTAATTGAGATCTTTGAAGTATCTAGTTCCAAAATGTATCTATTTTGTTCCATTTTTTAATTTTAATCGAATAGAATTTTCGTAGTCAACCTCTTTTTCATTTGATTGAACGAATGGCCTGCCTTTATTGCAACACACACATCGACGGAGCGTGAGGATAGAAAGGGAGGAGGCGGACTTATTTATATATATACATATATATACACACACACAAAGGTTATGTTTGAAAAATCTATAGTATTTTATTCGATGAAACTCTCTCATTATCACAATGATGTTAACTAATTGATATAATTTGTGTGATACAACAAATAATTATAGGAATTATTGTGGTCTCTTATGCCATATCTGCAACCAGTATGTCACAAGCACTTTGTAGCATAGGGACAGCGTGCGTAGCTATACGTAGGTAGGTTCGAGGTTCGATTCCTTATAGACGAAATATTTTCTTCGAAAAAAATCATTTCAGAAGGCCAGTAAATGACGAATTACCATACAAAATCATTGTTTTAAAACTCACAAATAACTGTTTCATTTCATTTTGGATTTATGAAATATTTTATGCATATAGTGCACTTGTATTTACAGTGTATATCGTAAGCAAGTCAAGATTTATTTGAATCGAATCTTCTTTTATTCAATTTGAATATATTTAATATTTAAATAGAACAGCTGAAACGAATAGAAAAATAGCTTTGAAGCAAATAAGATCGTAGTAGGCCGTGAGACAAGGAAAAAACCTATTTGATTTGCATAGATCCTATTTAAGGGGAGATATACACCTAGGAGCCGGAAAAAAGGTCATTTTTGTGAATTTTTTTAAGGAAAACTATTTGAAATTTCGGATTGGGGTTTTAATTATCAAAAAGTATATACATTCAAAAATATGTTTAATTTTCTTTATTTAAAAATATCAAAAGTATACAAGGACATTGTATGATCCTTGGAGCGTCGTAAAAAAATCTGCGTATACGGTACCCACTGGCGTTTCTTCAAAAATCATCTGAAAAAAAACCAAAAAGATTATTAAATTAGATACTATAATCTAATACTTGTCATAGCCGATTTTGAAAATATCGATTTGTGACAAAATGGCGGACGTTTAAACATAAATAGTCATTTTTGGGCCAAAAATTAGTTATTATTTTGCCTATAAAACAAAAACTAAGTAACGGGAAAAAAAATCCTATGACAAGTACTAGATAATGGTGTATAGAATAACCACAAAAAACCTCAGGGCAATCGGTTCATTGGTTTTCGAGAAATTTTGGGTACCGATTCGAAAAACGTGGTTTTGAGAAAAACGCGTTTGAAAATTCGGGAATGAATAAATCATGAAATTTGTCAGCTTACATGGAATCATCGATACCAGGCCTATCGTGTAGGTCTTCTACGATCGACGGAATGTTCATAGCTTCTAAATCCTCGACTTCGACCATCTAGGTGTATATCTCCCCTTAAATTAAATATTTTTTTTCGGCAGTGTAAAAATTGATCAAGAATCTGTCGAACGAGATTTCCTTTTTTAAATACGGGATTTTCTTTTTCAAATACGAGATTTCCTTTATAAAATATTTTTAAATACACCCTAAAAATGATGATAAGCGTCCGCAAAAAATTGAGAATGACGGACAATGGCAATCGCACGAAATCAAACATTTTCTATATTCACGATAAGTGCATACGGTATTTTCGCTATCCCGCATATAGCTGTACGAAATCGTGATACCAACAGGATGGAATGTGCATTCGCGAATGTTCTATTTTCGTAGATACTGAACGCGGAGCCTGCATATCACCGGCAATGGCACTTGAGTGACGTAATCGGAGTGTTCATTCCATGCATCCCCAATGAAAAATAGATTCGTATGTTTTTCGACTAGGGTTCACGGGGGGTCTCTACCTACAAATGCCCAAAAAGCGGAGCTGTCATTTCGTCGAAAGTTCCGAAAACGTCGCGTCCATTAATCCGGAAATAACTATGTAAGGACGAATACCCTTGCGAGGCTTTCACGGCGGCCCTTTCAGCGAGGGTGCAAAAATGATTCGCGGACGAGAGAAAGAGAGACTCGGTGAGATTCATACGTAATAAATTCATGCGTCTGTGGAGAAATATTCGTGCAAATGCGTGAAAGGAAATCGCTTCCGTGCACAGCTCACCTATCTGCGAACCGAACCTTCAAAGCTTTGAGGAAGCCAGACCGGGCGCGGGGGAGGGTTGGTGTGAGGTAAACGGCAGGGGTGAATGAGGTACACCGGTTCTCGATTTGAACTCAGGCTGGCGGGTTCTCTCGGTGAAAATCGATTTTAAAAAAGACTCAGGAGAAACGTAGATTTAGCAGAGTCGCGCCTCACACAAAAGACGAAAACGCAATAGAGATAAATACACATATAAACGGATGCGTTTGTGTATGCGGAGAAAAAAAATGGGATGAAAAGCGACACTGGTGAATGCGGAGCTGGTGTGCGACTTCGGCGATCTACCATTTTAAGGGGTCTTCTCACTTTTGACGCTAAAAAAAGGCTATTTTCATGCATTTTTTTGTTAGGTTTATATCATAGATATTGATATAAAAGTTGTTACACTTAATGAATACACTTTCGAAATACATTTTAAAAATTCTTTTAATTTATTTAAGGAAGAATTTAACAATTTTTTTTCGTATGAAAAAGTGATTCACTCATAAAATTAATTACACATCTATTTAGTATGAATATCAAGCTGTTAGAAAATATATATATATATATATTTTTTCGATGTACAAAATGGCCGACTACGAATATTTTATTTTGTTATCTTTTTTTTAGGCACTTCGCGGCGTGACATTTGGCATCCACAATTTTTTACCTAGAAAAAAAAATAAAAAAATCTCGTCAACCTACATTAGGATACCTAGAGAAGTACGTACGGAATGAAAAAAAAATATTGTTTTATTCAAAAGTTGTAGGTATTTGAATGGATTTTCAGTGAAAAATTTCGTATAAAACTGCTCATAAAATGAAAAGTTTTCGATTAATCAGAAATTCCGTACGTACTTCTCTGCGGAATGCAATTAGGGACATAACTTTTGAATTTGAAGTAAATCGAGTCAAAATTGTTGAAGTTTTTTCTCACGCCAATTGGGAAAAAGCTGTTTCGAGAAAAACGCGTTTAAAGTTTGAGGTACTCCATGGCCGTGCCAGAGGTGGGCTTACGTTATACGCTCAAAGTCGGTGGAAAAAAAATGTTCTTACTACAAATCGAATAGTAACTTATTCTTATGATGATAAAGCACCGTTTTAGCGAAAAAAAAATTGATTTTTTGAAAATTATACTGTGGCCCCTCAAGTCACTATTTATAGACGAAAATGGTAGTTAAAAAAATGTCTTTAAAAAATTGTAGGTCTGCGCTGTTGATGAAATCTCGGAGATGGATCATCCGAAACAAAAAAATCAAACGGTTTTGGATTCAGTATGTTAATGGCTATAGCGCATATCATACGATTTTTTTATTCAAGCAAAAATAACAAAATGACGGATATTTTTCGAAAAAAAAAAACAAAAAACACTTGTTTTTTCACCGTTTTTGGCAAAAAAAAATTGTGAAAAATCCTTGATACGCGCTATTGCTATCGTTGTGAAGAATATGTGGTTAAAATTTCACAAGGATCAGTAATTTCGTAGATTTTATCAACAAGCCGTCAAAAAACGTTGTTACGAGAAAAACGTGTTTAAAGTTTGTTTGGGTTACATAAAAACATAATTTTTTTTAAATTGTATTTCGAAAGTGTATTTATTAAGTGCAACAACTTTCATACCAATATCTATAATATAAACCTATCAAAAAAATTCATGAAAATAGCTTTTTTCAGCGTCTAAAGTGAGAAGACCCCTTAAACAGTGTTTGTCTGGACCATCACTCAAATGGGTGAACACTCGATCGCGCACCAGGTTACGCACCGATTAGGGTTAACATCAGTTTCCTGATGCTAACCTCCAGCTTTCTCCGTTTACTTCCTCCTGCGTTTTGGCGTTATTTCCTCCAGCTATTGGGTTTTGCACAGTTTTCCAGCGCCTTCGTGCAAACAGAAGCTGTAGTACTTTCGGAAAGAGTGGCTGTGGACAACACTCTAGCGGAGTTCCTCGGAACCTGGAAAAGTGATGTGACGAGTTTGCAGTGAAAGTGGAAGGTATGGGATCGCGAAGGCCCTAGATGACATGCAAAGGAGTATTGGGAAACAACAAATGGGAAAGACATTTGGGCTCTAAATAACCTCTAAAAACCATACATAAAAATGGCAAATTGGAAGTTGGGTCGAATATGACCGTCCAATTGCACTCAGCAATAAGTAAACTTGTGATGTTTACTTGTAGAGGGTGTACCTGCGTGTTTATCCCACGTATAGGTGTATAATTCATTTCGAGATGCTTTGCGTTCCAAAATTGCAGTAGTTTGGGTTGGTTAAGCGAAACCTAAATTCAACTTCCTTTTCGTGCTATGCAAAGGGTCTGAGCACTCGCTCCCTTGTCTTTCTCTCTCCCTCTCTCTCTCTCTCTCTCTCTCTCTATCTTTCTCGCTGATGTCCATGCTGTTTGAAGTGAATAGGACTACTTTACTACACAGTACGCTAAAGTACCTTGAATCATAAACACGAGCTTGACGTGACCCGAGTAAATAGCCATATATTTCCGCTTTCGCACAGATGAACATGGTACTACATATGTGCACCGTTGTTCGAAGTACGTAGCGAGGGATTTCTGGTAGCCACCTTGTCAAAACCGACTTCCGGTAGCCCCTTGCCGAACGGATCCAGCCGGGTGTCTGGGCACCCCTGCAGTTTCCGTCGTGCATATTATTCTGCTGAGATATCTTTCGACAAGATATTGCGACCCTTCAATCAACGTTTGCACTTCAATCGGTTGGAGATTCGACGTTTTGCAAAAAGGGGCACTCCTTTTTGTTCGTTGTCCACAACTTCGGGTGGTTAAGTGGTAAGATGAAAACCCTATGGAGTTCTATAAGCCTCGAAAATCAAAGTACAGTGCAAGATAGCACGTGAGTATATTGATGATAATGTCCCTTGGTGATTTTTATTTAGTTCACTCATCGTGACTTACAATTGAATAAATGCTTTTTTCCCAGCCGACATTTTTTTATAGTGATTGAATGGATGAGACAGATCGATGGGTTTGCTTGGTGTATCATCGAGAATGGTCAACCACTAACAAGGAACATCACTTAAGAGCGTCATCCGATGTGCCAGTCATTTTTTTCGCTTTTTTTATGGACCATAAAAGACTCTATCTTTGAATTTTTACCACACATTTATCGGAAGACACTCAGGTGCAAAAAAAAGGTTGAATCATGGTCGACGGCGGCCATGGTTCCGGAGGTTTTGCTCATGTGAGAAAAAAAATCAACCCCTATTTTAATTTGTAGACCTGAGGCTATCGCCGGAACTAGAGTAAAGTAAAAATAATGAAAATTGAATTTCGGCACGGTTTTAAAAATTAAGTTCCAAGTCCCGTCGACTGTTCGGCTTTTTCTGCTTAAAAAAACTATGACAGGTGCCAGAAATATTCTAGTTCAGGTGAGAACTACAGATCTGTTGACTATACCATAAAAATTTGAGCGAAATCCATTCAATCTTTTTTGGGTTATCATGGAAGCCAATTTGAGAAATATAGCTTTGAGAAAAACGCGTTTAAAAGTTTAAGTACGATTTACACAAAGAAACTGTTGACTCACCATTACTCTGCTATGCCGGGTCCATATAACACGCACACATTTTTTTGCAATTTGTGCATAAAAAGATGTTTCTCCTAAATGTGATAAAGCATTGAAAACTATTAGACACGTATGTTTTTTATCAGCGGAACAATGGTTTTAAGGGGGGAAACTATCTGTCAAAGAAGTGTCACCACTCAATTCATTTTTTTTCAACACTTCTATACTGGATTTTTCAATACTTTCCGTCAGAAAAATCTTGGTTTTTGTTTCATTTCAGATCGGTGGACTGCTTGTGGGTGAAACTGCAAAATCACCCCTGGACACGCGTTTCTTTGAGGGGTGGTTTCCGCTCTTAAAACCGTTTTTCCGCCTACTCAAAAAAACACGTGTCGAATAGTTTTTAGTGCTTTATCACATATATGAATTTCAACCAAACTGAAGCGGACCGTTAAGTGATGTTCCTTGTAAGTGCACTTTTCGGCGCCCTATAGGGTGCCCCATTTTGAGTGGAATGCAAAAAATCTCACGAACTGCGAGTCTAATCGGAAAAATGTCTGAATAAAATTAGTAGTATTTTAAGGGAGTAAATATGATTCTCGTATTTACCCTTCATATGAAGATCACCTTTGATTTTTTCAAATGCAACCCCATATTCTTCAGCACGCGTACATTGTCTCCGAATCCAACGATCTGGTTCCAAGTTTCTTAGTTTTCGAATGACCAGAGTTATGTGACTGCAAACATCTGTAAAAGCTATTAGCATGCCTGGCCATTTCCGGTATAGCCCTTAAAGTTTTTTTTCAACGAATCGTTGATTTTGAGGCCGAGGCCTGCCTTCAAACGACCCCTATAGAATATAAATATGCTTAATACGTCCGGAGGTCATTTTGAGGACCTTGAGGCTTCATAATATTGAGTATAGGGGTCATAGGCGACTATGAGAACGGTCCCTGAATGCCTTGAAAAAATCACCATTCCACATACATATATTTGGATGCATAGATGCGTCCAATACGAAAACTTCTATTTTTATGGTACCATTAACTATAAAGCATGTCATAATAATCTATGCATGAAAACGCACTTCATGTTCCGCAGCCTGGCGTAGTAGTGGAAGTAAAGAATTTTGCAACTTCATTTTCACACCCCTGGTACATGGTAATATATATATGTATATATATATACATATGAAAAATGTGCAGAAACGTTCGTTCACTTTTAAAGCGATGCGATATTACGAATCCACGGGACTCAAACTCGACGGAAAGGTGGTTGGTGAAAAGGGCAGTGAACTCGCCCCCTCCCCCCTTCCCCTATATACGAAGCGGGTGAGTCTTTTCGTGCGTGTATATCTTTCATGAAAGCACATACAAAATCGGATATTCGTGACTGGTGTGTGAATTATGCATTGCGATATTTTCACTCTGTTCACCGTTCGGTAATATTTTTCTGCATTATATATATATATATATATATATATATATATATATATATATATATATATATATATATATATATATATATATATATATGTACACATGTTATAGATGAAAATGTGACAAATAGGACTGCCATCAATGTCAGACGCGCCGTTTAACCATTGCATTGCAGAGCTTCCATTGTGTTTTTTTTTCTTCATTACTTTTTCACGGATGATGCGTGCTCAACCATTATCTGGGAAACCCAGGCATTGTATTTTTTTTTTTTCATTTTATTTCAAAATCTTAACGTCGCGCTGATATTCGTGCATGGACTCGGCGGTTGTCGTTAAACATGTGATTTCTCATGCAAGCTTTTCTTTTTTTATTTGGGGAGAACTTTCGCCCGATAAATAACGTTTTGTATGAATCATGCATAGTTGCATGAGAACATTAATATCCGGCGAGAGTCTCCAAATTGCTCGCCCGGTGGTCATTATCTTGACGTTCTTTTTGCGAGGTTGTGCACCGCACATTTTTTACGTCGCATACATTTTGAGGGTAAGCCTCCCCCCCCCCCCCCGCCGGTCGAGCTGAAATTTTACACAAACCTTCCTTTTAATATTTAAAGACAACCCCTAAAGGGATGTTTGTCGACTCGCAATAGTTTTCGAGATATGGAATTTGTAAGCTTTCTTTTAAGCTGAAAAGCGAGCTGAAATTGTACACAAACCTTCCTTTTAATATTTAAAGACAACCCCTAAAGGGATGTTTGTCGACTCGCAATAGTTTTCGAGATATGGACTTTGTAAGCTTTCTTTTAAGGGTAAGGTTCCGAACCCCCCCTCCGATCGAGCTGACATTTTTCACAAACCTTCCTTTTAATATGTTAGGACAACTCCTAAAGGGATTTGTGGCGACTCGCAACAGTGTTCGAGATATTGATTTTTAACGGTTTTTTTAAGGGTAAGATTCCGCAAACACCCCCCCCCCGTCACCGTGCAGAAATTTTTCCCAAAACTTCCTTTTTATGTTTTAAGGGGTTATATACAGTCAGAAGGCCCAAAAAGATGGATTTTTCAAGAATTTCTCTTGAGAAGACCTTTAAATCTATTAACGTAAAAATTTGTACCCATATTATGATAACTTTAAACCTATTTTAACATGTTTTATTTGTAAAAATAATTATTTTGAAATCTGATCTCCAGGAGCATCTCTAAAAAAGGCGTCTTGCAGTGAGCACGATATCTCTGGACTGGATTATCTAAAATGAAAAAACCAAAAATATTTCGTTGATATAATGGATTATTTTGTAATTGATCGAAGGAATAAGCAAAATAATATTTTTTGACAAAATGGTGGCTCCTCAAAAAAAATCGATTTATGACAAAAGTGTAGGCCTTAAATTGTTTATAAATTGGAAAATATTTATCGGCGAGAAAAAATCTTCGATTAATTACTAAAAAATATACTTGAAAAGATTGTGTTAAAATTTGAGACTGATCGGTTCAGACGTTTCCGAGAAATCTTACTCACCGACTTTAAAAACACAGTTTTGAGAAAAACGCGTTCAAAGTTTCAAAAGCACTTTCGAACGCTCTGACACGTCATTACATATGTGCGTGAAACTTCGAGAATATTCGCCGGATTGACAAGATATTTTCTGTATATAACTCATTAAGACCACCCCTAAAGGGATTTTTGGCGACTCGCAATAGTTTTCGGGATACTAAATTTTTAAGTTTTTAATTTTTTAACGCGCGCCGTCTATTTCTATATCTGCTACGTCTCCGTTCATGCCTATATATGTTATCGCGCTCTCCGTTTTGTTCAAACAAAAGTACCCAAACAAACCCAAACTCAAAAACTATTGCGCGTCGCCAAAAACCCCTTTAGGGGTTGTCTTAAAATATTAAAAGGTAGGTTTGTGCAAAATTTCAGCTCGATCGGAGGGAGGGAGGGGGGTCGCAACCTTACCCAGTTTGAACACATAGTCATGCAGCGTAATCCATTTGAGAGGATTTATCATATACGTATAGATATACTGTTGTGATGATTTTACAAAGACCCACAAGCTAAAAAAAATCCTCCGAACATAAAGGAGGGTTTTTGAAACGCATCGCCGTGTCGACAGGCACTATTTTGGGAAACGATTTGCCCGAATAAGCATCGCTATACAGGTGGCCCGTAAACCTGGTGAGCTCCGAAAAGATTAACTCGAAAGTCTGGTGGAATAAAGAGATGTGACGGTATACACGGAATATAGGGAACTGAACGTTCCCCGTGTTTCCGTACTCAATCATGGCCGTGCAAGGCACACAAAAAGAGGGTTTACGTCTTTCTTTTTTTTTGTGCGTAGGTTTCGTTAGCGTTCGAAAACTTGGGGCAGAAAATCAACTTCGTAAATTGTTTGGGCTTAAGGGCGAATTGGCTGTGATCGGCTTTGCGCTCCTCACGAAGGAGGCGGAGAGCCTTGAAGAGACGTAAATACTTCCGTGAAATAGACGGATCTCGCAATTCTTGCGGTACCGTTCAAACTTGAAATTCTTCGTGAAAACCTCCCGGAAAGGTTGTTCGTAGCAATGAGTCGATAAAGTATCTCCTGTTTGCACGAACATTTCTTTTTTGCGCCCCTGCGATACACGAAAATCTCCAAAGCCGATGGAAAAAAAAACGTTCGGAGCTTTATTCGCGGTGAACGACATGTTCGTGTATATTCGACCGCGTACGACGTTCCGAAATGAAAAATCTCGAAAAGTATTGGAGTATGTGGCCAAAATCATGAAAAAAAGCCGGGAAATATTATTTTTTCGTGAGACATGAAATCTTCGTCGTCGAAAGCAACGAAAACAGGTAAAAACGATCCCAGGCAGGAAACAAGTTTGACGTTTGCGCCCATATTAATTTGCTGTAAATTCGTTAGGGTCCTAGTTCGGAAACTACATATGGGCCCTTGAAGGGCGATCACATTTTGTCACTGACAATGAGGGCGCTTCATAAGTGAGTCATTAGTGAGTTAATTGAGGCCTTAGGCCACAGTAACGGGTATAAAATCATGTGCGAATTTAACAATTTTTTTTCGTATCAAAATGTGATTCACTCATAAAATTAATTACACATCAATATAGTATGAATATCAAGCTGTTAGAAAATATATTTTTTTTTTTCGATGTAAAAAATGGCCGATTACTCGAAACTTCTCGACACAGCTTTTTTCCAATTGGCGTGACAAATAACTTCAACAATTTTCACTCGATTTACTTCAAAATTGAAAGTTATGTTCCTAATTACATTTAGCAAAGAAGTACGTACGGAATTTCTGATTAATCGAAAAAAAAAAATTCTGAGCAATTTATGAGAATATGAAAATTCATTTCTTAAGTTCAAACACCTACAACTTTTGAATAAAACAATGTTTTTCAAATTCCGTACGTACTTCTCTAGGTATTCTAATGTAGATAGACGAGAATTTTTTATTTTTGTTCTAGGTAAATAATTGTGGATGCTAAGTGTCACGCCGCGGAGCGCCTAAAAAAAGATAACAAAAGAAAATATTAGTAGTTGGCCATTTTGTACATAAAATATATATATATATATTTTCTAACAGCTCGATATGCATACTAAATAGATGTGTAATTAATTTTATGAGTGAATCACTTTTTCATACAAAAAAAATGGTTAAACTCGCACATGATTTTATACCCGTTACTGTGGCCTAAGGCCTTAACTAGAGTTACTAAATAAATGCGATTCAATATACAATTTTCATTGGCCAATACTTACCCCACATTGGAAATTTGAAACATATAATATGAAATGAAACTTCAGTGTCGGTAAAAACCTCAAAATACGTGTCATTATACATGATCCAGTTCATTTTTCAATGTCCAATTTAAAAAGGAAGTAATGATGTCCAAAATTTTATCATTTTTTTGTCGCGATGCCAGCATAACATTCGAATTTGATTTCCTTAGCCTTTTTCATTCCATCCGCCAAGCCGAATATCTCTCTTTTGGATCCCAATGAGGGCGCTGCCATGTTTGAACCCTCCGAGGTCCCAAACTTGATTTGAGCTGCCCGAATAATTATCAACCAGATATCGCAAACTCTTTCCCTTTTTTTTCGAAAAACCTCCCCTTCCTCTCAAAATCTCGCGTTTCAGAAATGCAAAAGCTACAAAGTCCTCTAAACAGTCTCATAAAATAAAGTCGTCCATGACTAAAGTGATGTGACATTGCGTTCGTATAAAACCAGCAATGGAGGCTCTTTATCGCCCGTTCATTCTCTATACTTCCACTTCTCGGGCACGCAATCCATTGAAATTTATGCAGCACAATTTCTCACCGGGAAACGCAGTTCGAATGCACTTTTGATACGATAGCGACTGTGAGAGAAAACGAAAAATTCAGCGAGCCGCAAGTGGGAAAGAAACCCAGAAGTAATTTTCTTATCGCGCTCGAAAGCGGGAAATGGCGTACGATTAAAACGAGACATTGTCACGACAGTGCGAAATGTACTCGCCGCGAAAGTTTCGCCGACTTGTTGGAGCTTTGAAAAGCTTTTTCGTTTTCTCGGTATTCCCTGATAAACAATAAACGATTCCTGGCAGAAACTTGTTCGTCGAGGAGGAAAGAGTGAACTCTGCCATATACCAACAATAATGGATTACTTAGACGACACAAGGATGGGTGACCGAAAAAAAAAGACGCTCATATCATGAAACGTGGCTTGCCTCCTCTCTGCGTCCTCGATACGCTATATCCTTAAAAGCGTGAAAAAAGGTATTTCGCTTGGCAAATTTATACTCGCCTGGTGCGTAACATTCTTTTCATGCGGAGGCAGCTGAGGAGATAATTGAGTTGGTAGACGATCGAAAGCTTTCGCGCGCAAAGTGGGGGTTCGGTTATGAGGGTGAATACCCCATATTTCGGTGGACCAGCTTGTGTACTTTCAGACCCGAAAGATATATCATGCATATACAATGTATATTACGTATGCATGTGCTTTGCGAACCCTCTCACATATTCCAGTTTGAGGATGGTGGTGGTCGAGAGACCAGAGGGAGCGAGGGAGGGAGAGCTAAAGAGGAAGCAAAAGAGAGAGGCTCAGAGGGAGTGAGAGGCAAGAAAAGGGCTGGGGAAACGAAATAGGAGAGAGGGCCGAGAGGGGAATGGAGAAAAACAAAGATACATGCGCATATATTTCCGAGGTAGCAAATCTTGCTGCGTGCGCCAAGACTACTCGCCAGGGTTTTCATATCTCCATCGGATTTTCCATCTTTCACTGGTGCCATGTGCATTCTTTCCCTCTTTCTCCC
Organism: Ophion ellenae; assembly: GCA_963210295.1. Lineage (NCBI taxonomy): Eukaryota > Metazoa > Arthropoda > Insecta > Hymenoptera > Ichneumonidae > Ophion > Ophion ellenae. Next base: position 33,157,008 of record OY723388.1, read on the forward strand.
TCCGTCCGTCTCATTCTTTCACTATCTCCTCGGTTTTCCTTGTCTTTCTTCTTCTCTCTCTCCATTTCTCTCTTGCATTCTGTCTCATTCTTCTCTACCTTCTTTTCGTCTCTTCCTCTCTCCTGCTCTTGCTCTTTCTCCTCTTACCCTCTCTCCATTTCTCTCTCTCTCTCCTTTTCTTTCTTGGATTCTTTCTTAGTCTTGTTTTCCTTCATTTCGTCTTTCTCTCTCTCTCTCTGTCATTTTTCATCACCTCTCTTTCCTTATTTTCGTCTCTCCCTCATTCTTCTCCCAACCCTCCCCCTCTCTCCCTCTCATCCAGTCTTTTGCAGACCACGTTCCTTGACACGCCAAGGGGCAAAATAAAGATATACCCTCCACCGTAAGCTCGTGGCAATCCGAGTGAAAGCTTAACAGACGAGAGAAGGTCTCTTTAAAAAACAAACCAAGACGATGCCTGCGGCGTTAATGTTGCACTAAATCCTGAGAGCCACTCCACCCGAGCCAATGTACCGACGAGACGGCCAGCGGGGGCGGAGGGCTTTGAAAGTCGCGAAAACAATTGACGCTCGCCATTCCCACCGTTCTCGCGGCTTCAGGATGTAATTTTAGCGTCATCACGGATTTGAGGGAGAGATAAGGTCGTTCGGGATGCGACAACGTGACCCGATGGATTGCTCGCCAAAGAGACAAAACAAAATGCTTGAAATGACTCACTGAGTACCGTTTTCGTGAATAATCTCGGGCTTTTTGACCTCATGGTCACAGGAATGAAGGGGTGACGGGTTGACTCTCTTTGCTGTATTGAGCGGATGTGACGAAATTACGAGAGTTCCCAGTGACCACGGAACCTTTGAAAATAGGGGCGTAAGCTCATTCGCGTTTGTCATGAGAGATAGAGAGAGAGAGAGAGTGAGAAGAATGCACGTTGTACGATGGAAGAGCATAGATTTAGCGAGTGATGAACGCACGCTGGAAGTAAAACCGTATATCTCGTGCCTCACTCTAGACGTGTCTCTGCACTAATGAGCGAGCAGCAAGCGAACATCGGTAGCACTAAGTCCCTCAGGATTAGAAGCCTCAGGCGAACTGGCTCAAATGCCATGTGTAACTGGAAGCCACTTCTCTAAGATCGGGAACGTTACGCGCCGTTCTCATACCATGATTGCTCCTCCTTTGTTCAACACGTCAGTGCTCGTCTTCAACCCCCCCCCCCCCCCCTGTTCACCGTCTCACGTCACCCCTCACGCGCGCACCACCTTACGAATTTAATCCTCCGAAACTTGATATACGCTCTCTCGTCGAGGCACCGATATCACTCAAAACAGAGTTTACCTGGAACGCCTCGGAGCTGCCAGCTCGGTGTTGCGAACAACGTACAAGCCGTTACCGGTCTTCCGAAATCCACGATTTTCGTCTCCGTCAAACATAAGCCTCGCGCGGATCTATCCCGAGCGTTGCAACAACCCAAATCGAACTTTCGTATGACAAATTTACGTTGTGTACGGAGACCGGAAGCTTTGGAGCCGGACTCAATTGAGTTTTCAAACTCTCATCCACGTGGGAGAGGATTATAGAACTGCCTGCATCGTAAAGACGAATGGTTGAAAATCGTGGCTTTTGAACCGAACAGAAGATTACTTGGGCTGGCTAAATCCGGCATTGGAGGATGCCAATAAGGTATTTATTGATGAAATTGAATGTTGGGTTGTTTTAAGAATTATTCATTTCATTGAAGTAACAAGCAACAAGACTTAAATGACCGCCTTCCATTTTGTTGAAACTCATTTATGTGATAAAGCATTACAGACACGGATTCTCTTTTATCGGCGGACAAACGGTTTTAAGGGAGGAAACCCCTTCAAACAAAAGCGTACCCGCCTGCCTTAATAAAAAAAATACTTCTGTAGTGGATTTTTCATCGCTTTACATTAGAAGAATTTCGGTTTTTGTTTCATTCAAATCAGTCGATTGCTTGTAGGTGAAACTGCAAAATCACCCTTCGCCGCGCCTTTCTTCGAAGGGTGGTTTTCCTCCCTTAAAACCGTTTTTCCGCCGATTAAACAAATACGTGTCTCATGGTTTCCAATGCTTTATCACATATATGAGTTCCAGCACAATCGAAGGCGGACACTTAAGTGATGTTCCTTGTAAGGAATACTCGGAATAATTGAAAATGTTAGTGTTTCATCTCAATGTTTCGTTGTCTATCTGTGAAAGAGCAATTTCATTCCCGTGCAAAAATTGTCGTCGGGATCAATTTTGATTCCCATACTTGTCCCCACTTTCTGATGAAGATCCAATGGGTCATCGCATTGGATCCGATTACTGAAACGTCACGCTGGGACATTGGATTCTAATCGGGATTCCTCATGGAGTACAATGTACGAATCCAATTTGAATTCCAAAGCATTCCCACATTATCGAAGAGAAACCTATTCAATTCTTAATGGATCGCAACCTATTTTTTTGGAGATCCGACAAATTCCACATGACATTAAAAAAAAAACATTCTCAAAAGATGGCAATCGGGAAATATCGCAGAATCCACTTGGATTCCAATGTGGACTCCCTTCGTGCAAGTCCCCTATCCAATCCCTATAAGAATGTGGTAGGATCTGGGGACTCCCCAACAAATTTCTGCACGACTTGAACCAAACAAAAGATCGGCAAAATTGTACATATGTATGATGGTCCCGCGTTAAGCAGCGGCGGTCCGGACCAATATTTAGATTGGTGACGGCCCAGCCGCACACTGGCAGCTTCACTGAGCTTATCATAACTGAAACCCGATAAAATATAGCCATCTGGGTCGTAACTGGTTGTCCACAGTTGCCTTCTATCCACATGCAAACGTTGCATTGAGAAAAAGAAGCTGAGGGTAAAACTCAAGAGGGGAATCTTTCAGGAACCGGAAATAATGAAGTGACAAGTGTGGACTATCAGGAAAAGGGATCATGTCGTAAAATACTGCAAGAGAGGTACGAATTCGTACAATGTGGTACAATGCTCTTTAAGGAGCATTGTAAATTAAAAATGATGTTGTCTGTATAGGAGGTTAGTCAATGGAAGTTATCCCGTAATATATCTCTGTAAGTATTGATATTTAACGAAAAAGTCACGTTGGAACACCTTGATGGCCCCATCTGAAAAAAAACAGACATTTGTCTAATTTCTTTAAAAAATTATATGTTTAAAAATATAGCTACTGGTGTTCTTCGTGCGCGTTACTTTGAATTAGATTTGATATCAAAAGTTAGATAATCATCATTTTTTATTCGCGACGGAAATTCATCAGCACGTGTTAGCCAGCCAAAAGTTTTGCAAACGTCATTGGCGAAAATCAACTCTGCCGTAGAATTTTTTGAAGGGTGTTACGCGTTCACGAAAGAGCCAAGGCACCAATGAATTTTTTCGCAAAATAATTTTTTTTTTTTTTAATCACTATAGCGCCAAACACTTGTACGACTGCGAAAAAACTTTGAGCATAGGTGGAGCGCTAACGACCCTATTGACCGGAGCCACTTGGCGAGGTATGGTGTCCGGAATCTCACGTTTCTTAATGAGTATATACAGGCACACTCGAGATGAGGTCAAGCGGGGTCGAAAAGTTGCCGGAGCAGATTGGAACGCTGCAGGTACGATCTCGAGAGCTCTACGCGTTCTAAAACCAACCTCAACCTAGGCAACGGTTCCTTTCTCTCTCCTTCCTCTCACCTTAAAAATCAAGCATTAACATCAGGTGGAAAAGATAGTAGGTGAGGGTGAGGTAAATACGGACACTGGGTGATTCCGGACACCTCGGTATTTGGTAGCTTAGCCCCCCCCCCCCCCCCATTCAGCTAAAACACTGACGAGATTGCGTCCGCCATCTTTAGTGCATAGAAAGTTTATCGGACGGCAGACCACGCACGGGTTTTAAAAAAAGTTTTATTTAAGATTTTAGTGATATACTCGTATGTTACAATTTTTCATGATTTTGAATGTTGTGTTTACGGAGTTATATGTGTACTAGAGAAATACTTTCTTTGGTTAAGGCGTTACCCCCGGTTTCTAAAGCAAAGTATTTTTCTTTTTTTTCTCAACAATTATCAACGATATAGCACTTCGAAATTGTTGTTCTGTTCGGCTCGGCTGAAACGCACCGAGAGCATCTGAAGTTACCCGAGCGCTCTGTGACGTCACCGTTCGAACGCCGATATACGAACTACTCGTGTAAAACGAGTTTTCTGTCAAGATGGCAACGACAAAATCGTATAAGGCTTGTCTCATTCCTCTTTACATAAATACGACGAAAAGTGCCACTAATAAGGTATTTCTGAATGTGCTACAAGACGTAAGACGTCGAAGTCGGTGATGATGTCTGATCAAAAACGATCTCAAAAGACCGGTCATTTTATAATTGCATTAAAGCTCGCTCTCTTACAATGCGATAGATGTGATTTTTTTTTGTATCGACCCGACTCAGAATATTGCTACGAAACCACCTCATCATTATTTTCAAATTCTTCACAACAAATCAACAACTTAAATCTGAAAAATGCACGTGGGGTTATAATCAAAACGGAGAAAAATAATTAAATAAAGTTCGTGGCGTCCCAACGATGCAAACATCATCACCTAATTTCACAGTAAACTATGACGGAAGAAGGTTTAACAGCATCATTTTTCCGTTACGCTTATCACGTATCGGAGAGAAACTCGACCCCGATAGAAACACGCATTTTGACACTCGAACCATTGCATAGTGTCAAAACATAACTGAACAAAAGTTCCGAAAACTATCGTGCAGGTATTTGCTGACAGCGAGAGACGCACGTTGTGAAAATTTCGTCAGTACGTGTCGTTTCGTCCCAACTTTGACAGCGAAGAAACGCAAATTACGGAGGAATTGGAATTCATAATGAAAGGGGAGAGTTTTTCATTCGAGTAAATTGGTATCCCGCGGATAACTGGGAACAAATTTGTGAGATAAATTTGACTCCAGCGATTCGTGCGATTCGTGGGGACGCTAGTTTGAATCCAAGAATTCTTCTCTTATACGTTCTATAACGAATACCATACGGGGAATGTCGACGATAATGTATATACAGGAGTAATAGGGGTGCGACATGTTTATATATATATATATATATATATATATATATATATATATATATATATATATATATATATATTTCTTTTATACACGATCGTGTTAGTCGCATCGTAGACGTTTTGTTTCAGCTGTCAGAATAGCCGGTGTAAAAGGGTATACGGATGTTCAACGTACGGATATTCAGGTATATATGTCCGTACATAAGAGAGTGGGCACACGGTGTACATAAACCATTGCAGTTACACGAATAGATCGACCTAGCCACGAAATCCCCCGAGCTCAGACAATCCGGACTGAATATCGAATCGATTGGATTAACTTCTGTTCGTGCAGTTAAATATTCCAGATACAGGTGAATGCGGACACATGCATTTATTCAGGTGGAGGTACATATATATATATATATGTGTGTATGTATGTATATCCACACGGCCGATCGGAATTCAGCAGTCGCAGCGAAGATGCGCCGTTGCATTTTCATGAAGATTTATTTCGAGGAAAATAAACGCGGCTAATGGAACAGCACCATCGATGAGTATATTCTTGCAAAGTTTTCTAAGCCCCCGTTTCACCTGTGACGTATAGCCGGAAGTCTCCCTCGTGTCAAGGAAGATTAATTTCCAACGTGTAGGGGAGGATTGAGCACGGAATTCTTGCTTTGTGCGCACGTGCCGTATACGGTGGAAATGGCTTTTTTTAAAGGGAAAGCAGACATGCACTGGGCGGTGTTGAGGATCTCTACATTTGCAGAGGTATGAGGACGGGAGCGTACGAGTCAAACGGGAGTTACGGTACGAAAATGTTGGGTAATGGCCTAATTCTATTTTCGGAAGAGAATAATATGATAAAGAATCGACTTTGGTGGACACGCGTGTGGGCGGTTTCGGAGATATGTCATGTCGAGCACTTTTGGCGGCTGGAACAATTCTTAGATGGATGACTGCTCAGCAACGCACTTTGCAACACACCAGTGGCCGGTTAGGTGCGCACTTAAGTTAGTAGTGGGCTGGATAAGCGGGCACAATTTGCCATAGCGGAACTGTGTTTTGTTTGTTTATTGTAGAAAGGTATTTTTGCAATAGTTTTTAGTAGGGTCCCGTGGTCGAATAAGGAACGCCCTTATGACTTCGTTATGTCTGGCCGTTCGTCCGGCTGTCAAAGCCTTACAGTTTCTACAGTTTCAACTTACGTGAATGAAATGTTGCAAGTACATGCTGGGGACCTCAATTAATGAGCCTACATAAACTTGGTTCCCGAAAAAAAATATTGATGAACAATGGAGTTATTATTATTTTTTTAAAGTGCCGGCGTTGCTATATGGCCAATCGGTGTAGGTGGTTCTGGCAACTAGGGTGATCCGAAGTAAGAATCGTATTTTATTCCATTTAAGGGGGGATTGTCTTTTTTTTTCGCAAAATTTACCGCTTTTTGGGAATTTTTTTGTGAAGAAAGTATACAACGGAAAACTTGTGAAACTTGGCATATAGTTTTATTGATCTGTTTACTACATACAACAAAATTTTTAAACAATTTCATCAAAAAATCCGCCTCCCACCCCCCTCGACGCGCGATGGTCCTTTTTTGATGGTGTGCACGATTACAGCCTTCACGTTCATCCTGCAACAAAAACCCAAAAAGCATTTTACTTTAGACACATATAGCTATCGTTCGATGAAGGGAAAAAAAAATTGACGATTTGGTGACGTTTTGAACTTGAAGTATCGATTTTTCGAAAAAAATTGATCGATTTTTTGTTATAAATAAAAAACTATTAAACGTATTGCTTTTTTGCTTCATCAAACGATAAAAGCATGTCAGCTGAGCATTCTGTCCAAATTTGAAGGCAATCGGTTGAATAGTTTTTGAGAAATCGTGCACACCACCAAAAAAGGACCATCGCGCGTCGAGGGGGGTGGGAGGCGGATTTTTTGATGAAATTGTTTAAAAATTTTTTTGTATGTAGTAAACAAATCAATAAAACTATATGCCAAGTTTCACAAGTTTTCCGTTGTATACTTTCTTCACAAAAAAATTCCCAAAAAGCGGTAAATTTTGCGAAAAAAAAAGACAATCCCCCCTTAAGGCAGTAGTCTGGTCTAGAGCGGGATTTTTGACATCATTTTTGGGTTGGAATAACTTTTAACCCGTTGAAGTTGTCTTGATGAAATTTTACATATGTATTTATTGTTCCTTTGAGAATGTACCTACACTAAAAAAAAATATTTTAAATATTTTCATGTAGTTTTTTTTTTACAACATGGTCCGCCGAAAACCGCCTCAATCGGTGCCCACTCTGGGTGATGTTGTATGCATCTGAAAAAAATATATATATATATTCTCAATCTGTATGAGTATTCTGAGCACTGGTAGCAGACTTAGTACTTTAAAAAAAAATTTACAAAATGGCGGCCTGTTAAACTTTGATTAACGATATTTCATACATTTTCGGGTATTCGACGAGTTATAAAATGTGGGCAAAATTATTGTTCGACTCAATTCTGCTACCAGTCCGCAGAAACACGCTACCGAAGGTATGTGCAAAATTTGAGCTCGATCGGTCAATTAGTTATCGAGATATCGTGGGCGCCGATTTGAAAAACATAGTTCTGAAATAAACGCGTTCAAAGTTTTGATACCGTTAGATGAGGTTTGCGCGCGGCTTGCTTATAATTTCTATTACTCTGCTAATTTTTTAAATATCAATAAACGGTTTTCACAAGCGTATTAAGAAAGGTCTAAGGAATAATAAAATGAAAAAAAAAAAAACGATTTTGTCAAATTTCTAGACCAGACTACTGCCTTAAAGCTTACACAAACCCCTCAATATGTAGTATGCACAATATGTGCATTCGTGCTGTACACGGAAAAAAAGAAACAGCGATAATCACAGTATAAACCGCATAAAAAACAGGGTGCCATATTTCATTTTACAGTAAAATAGAGTAATGTAAATTCTGTCCTACAAAGATGAGGAATCTTCCTGTACACACTGAGATTTTTACAGTTACGCTGGCTTATTTACACTTCCGGGACAGTTACACTGGCTTATTTACACTTCCGGGAAATTCCGGGACAACTATTGACCGAAAATAAAGAGATACGAGCTTGGCACTAGGGACAAAAATGTAGCTGAGGGCTCAAGCTACAAATTCTTCCACAGCACCGAATTCGTGCAGTCATTAGTCTTTCCATGGTGAAATGGTTCAATGGTTCCCCTTGTATGTCGGAATAGGGCGAGTTTTTTTCTCATACCTTATCGAGTGCAAGGTTATTGAACAGAATTTCTGGAATGAAACTAAGGTTCAACTTGCCATTTTTCAATTTTAAGCCCTGCCTACTACGTATCAAGCTTCAATGTGATAGGCAAAGCGTGTCCTCCGCATATAATCTTTCAAACCCTGATCAAATAAACTTTTAAAAAATTAGAATTAGAATTTTCGATCAAAATTATTTCGTTTACGTTACATCGACAAAGTCAGGGGATATGGACAACCAAGTTATCGTTACCTCGGCTTCATGGAAACTTTCTACGGCTGTTGCTTGAAGCCTCGTTGATAAAATATGAAACATCAAACAACCCCCTCTCTCCCGCTTCAATCTACATTGAGGTCCAATGTACACATTAATATCTACATATCAGCTAAACATTGATATTCCAAACGACTGCACAAACAAATAATTACGGACCCTTACTATATGCGTGTGCCGACACGCACTTAGCAGGTTTTCGGTATGTGATATGATCGATACTTTGCATACATACCAATCATATCACATATTACAGGTTTAATATTGTAAATAAATTAAAAAATATAACTTTGTTGTCGTTCACTATACATTTTTGCGCGACAATTTTTTGTCGTTCCCCAGGCTTTCATTTCTTCCACAACTAATTGTCCTTTTCGTTTTATTCTTTTTTTTTAATCATCTGTAACCAATGAAAACATTTAGAGTAATTGCGGGGGAGTTGGCCATAAGGGAGAGATGGCCAATAGGAATATTTCATAGATTTGCTCACCAGATGTCACCTGTTACTACTTAAGGAGCCAGTCCACTTTGGAGCCAAGAAAGAAGGCTATTTTCGCAATTTTTTTGAGGATTTTATAAAATATATGAATATAAAAGTTGTTGGGCTTGATAAATAAAGTCTTGAAATATATATATATTTTTTTTAATTTTATTCAGTTTTATTCATTTTTAAGTACAAAAACTATAGTTTAACGTAACGCCTCAAAAATAGGTGGGCTAGGTAGCTCCGTCACAACTCGGCGACGGCTTGTCTGGAAGAAAAAAATCAAAGTCCATTAGATTCAGTATGACACCAGCTACAAAATGACCCTCGAATATAAATTTTTATGAAAAAATAAAAAAATGGCAGACGAAAAACGAAAGAAAAAGTAAAAAAAACGCGGTTTTTCGCAATGTTTCGCAAAAAAGAGTAAAAATCAAAATTTTAAAACCATCGAGGTTCGTCTTGTTGCGAATCATGTTTAAAAAATGTGGTTCAAATTTCAAGAGAATCGGTTTATTAGTTTTAGAGATACGATGGAGCTAGATTTTGAAAACGTTTCGAGAAAAACGCGTTTGAAGTTTATGCTATGAAAAACTCTTACCTAAACTCAATCGGCAATTCCTGCATCGTACAAAATCTCTTCTGATTGCTCATCATCGACGATTTCTTCAAGTCTTGCTTGCTTTCGATTTTTTGAAATTTCCAAAGTGGACTGGCCCCTTAATTCGCTTCACGTCGTGCGCAGGTGTAAGTTTACGCGCAAAAGTTTGGCAAACAAAATGAAAAATAAAGTGAAATCGGTAAAATCCAAAAATGGTGATGATGATATCTTGCGAAAACAACAGTTATTTTTGTATTTCTTGAATAGCTCGCGAACAGTGCTGTGTTACAAGTTTGTTTAGAAGATTAGGAGAGATGGTCAACTGTGATTTTAAGAAAAACTAATTTTAAGGGCGATCGGTGCATGAAGGCCATAGTATTGGCCATGCTTGTGATGCGTTCAAATGATTGACTTTTCTACATTTATTTTCGATGCCTAATAAGTACGAGGGAAAAGCAATTGCTCTGCGAGGAAATTGGACTGAAGAATCATTAAAAGCAGCTATTAGTGCTGTGAAAAATGATGGATTGTCGGTTTGCGCGACCGCTAGGACCGACGAAATACCGAGCAAGACTTATAAAGACGACGTAAGAATAACAATGACAACAAATGTTGCGGCAAAAGTGATTATGGAACCCGTCCCATCGAAGACTGGCTCAGTGCATAGTGTGCCAACTTTAGGTACCCAAAAATTGTCCCGAATTCGATGATATCTGTTCTAAAGATGTCCAAAGGAAAAAAAAATTAAGAATCAAAACATGAAACCAAAGAGACAACCGACTTTCCTCTACTACTTTGGCCATCACACCCGGGTACTCCGGAAAAGATTGTAACCAATCTAAATTTTTTAAACATAAAGAAAAACATCTAAAAACATAATAAAACAAATTCTCATACGATCAACCTTAAAAAGTTGTTTTAATTTTGTAAGTTACATTAAAATTCGATGTTCGACATATAATTATAAATGGAGATAAGTAAAAAAACCTCTGTGCTTTCATTTTGAAGGATCCTTCATAACACTGTAGCCAAATACCCCGAACTTACCCTACTTGAATCAAATACATCCTCTCATTAAATACCAAACAGAGAGTCTAGACTCGGAATAAAACAAAATTTTACTAAACTCATCTGTTCATCTCGATGTACTTTAATCTTGACTTCGTAAGTCGTCTTTTTCTAGGGGTCGATTTTTTTCTCTTTCGCAGGGGCGAACTCGAAACGGCATGGGTGTGTTTTTACATACACTAACGATGGGTATAGAGCCCAGATTTACGTCGCGTATCAAGCATCTCGGCGTATATCGGCTGCATGAATATTTACTTGTGGTTTGTTTGGCGACGGTTAATAGGGGTGCTCCCTCTTCAATTCCGTCAAACGCGGTGGCAAGTGGGGCGGGGCAAATGGTGGAATCGAGGTGACATTTGGCAAGGCATGACCGAGGAGCTCATTGCTCGCAGTGACACCAGATTACCCATGATTCCCCGGGCGGATTCCATTAGATTTTAATGCTGTAAGGCGAGCCCGCTAATCTTGGGCAACATCATCTTGCATTACTTTCTCCTCGATGTTACTTCAACGCTGGAATTCACGCGGGGCCTCGAGGAAACGGCGAGCCACGGCTCTCCAGGCTAGTTTATGAGCTAAAACGAGCTCAAATGTGTAAAACCGCAAAATCATGATATACCTCTTAGCTCTTGACATCTCAACCCTTCTATTATCATTCTTATTAGCATTATCAGGGACTCGTACAACGAGTTTGAAAGTTTTTCAGCTTACTGAACAACCCTCATTCGACTCTCTCTTCGCCTCCCTTCCACTTCAGACTTTCTGGGAGTTCTCTCTCCTTGCAGAGAGGAAGACAAACAGAGAAAGAGCGAAGTAAAAGGTAGTAAAGCGTCCCAGTTATGGGTATATCTTCCTAGAATAACCTTATCAAGTATAGGTATACACCCTGCATATTCCCACGAAGCTTTTCCTTTCTCTGCTTCAAACGTTTATTCGAGTTGCGAAAAATAAAAAATAAAAGTACGTGGAAAAAAGGTTGGGCATGTTAGCGGAGTATATGTGCCCTTGTATTGGTACATGCGGAATAATTGAGGCCTTTACTTTGTCGCTGGTGTTTGGAATAGAATATATAGATTTTCCGAGCAATCCAACTTTGCCGTAGAATAAAAATTCAATTTGCTCTTTATACGTCAGAAATAAGTTTGGTCGGAGCCCCCGGGCTCGTCGTGGCATAAATCTGTACGTCCACGTACCCGTAAATAGAAAATCAAAAGTTAATGCGAAATTTTCGTAAATTCCTTGTTTGAAGTACGTATTTATGAACTTTTTGTTGAGTTTACTTTCAGTGTTGAATAACGGTGATTTGTATACTTATTTATATACGAAAAATCCGTCGCGATATACATAAGCAATGGCCCGGATTGTTGCCCACGGCAATCCTTTACTACTGTAATGCTGGACGAATTCGCACGAGGGCACAAGTGAACTGGAATATCTGTGCCTTTGCAGGCGGTTATATTTAACCGACACAGAGCATCACTTGAGCGTCCGCCTACGATTTTGTCGAAACTCGTATATATATGATAAAGCATTAAAAACTAATTTTTATTAATTAATTTGAATTGAAATAAAATTTATGAATTTTCTTTCATTCATATTAATTAAAAATTAATACAATTTTAATCAAATCACTTTGTGTACACATTAATACAAATTTAATCAAATCATTATTTGAATTAAAAATTACAGTGGTATTAAAAACTATAAGATACGTTTTTTTTTTATCGGCGGACAAACGGTTTTAAGGGAGGAAACCACTCCTCAAAGAAAGGCGTGCCCGAGGGTGATCTTGCAATGTCACTCACAAGCAGTTCACCGATCTGACAAGGGGACCTTACAGGCTGTCACTCATGGATTTTGATAAGTCTCAGATATGTTGGAGAGGGGCCCACCCTGAGTACCTGAGTAAAGGGATTTTATACAACGCTCTTTAGTTTTCGAGAAAAAACGTTCGAAAGTTTAGCTCTTAGCTACTATTAGCTACTATACGGTACGGTTGCACCTTTGTCGAAATTTTTTATTCATTTTTCTGAAGTTTTACTTTCCATTTTTTAAAATTATTTATTATTATTTTATTTTTCACGCAGAAAAAAAAGAGAGGAAGAAATTGTAATATCTTTAACAAGAAACTGCACTTTATTATTTTTCATTACAATATACAGGTTTTTCTTACTCGCTATCACTGTGGTCGCTTGTTACATCAGAAGAATATTGCCGGTGGTATTTGTCGTAAAAGCAAGCAAAACACAAGACCAAAGAGCAACGCGCACATACAACGTTGTATGTTTACCAGGTTTTTTAAATACATATGACATATATGTCATATGTATTGGAGCCTTGGAGTGCTCCACACTCTTCAATCGAATATTAATTAAAAAAAATAAATTTAAAAAACTGTGACTTCACGGTATTTAGGAATCTCATAATATAAAAAATACCAAAAATCCGTTTTTCGTATTCACAATTCGGAGAAATTTTAAAAAATAAAATAACGTGTGTCTTTCCTTGAGAAGAATACTTTTGGATATTTTGCCCTGAAACGGACGTTAAACTTGCTCAATGAAATCTGAATTAATATTTTTCTGGGAGGCTAGAAAAAGACGCTCATTTTCGTTTTTTACAAATGTAAATACGTCAAAGCCTGCCAAAGATACGTCCATTTGAATGAAAAAATGTTAAAAAATGGTAATCAACGAGAAAAAACGTCAGAATTTTGTTTAAGTTTCGCCGCTCGTTGTATATTTTTCAATAAAGTAACTCGATTTTCCAAAATTATTTGTGGATTTTTTTTACTGGTTGAAGTGACATGAAATGCCTCATATATGAGTTTTGACAAAATCGAAGACGGACACGTGAGTGATGTTCTTTGTGACGCCATCGGGAACTCGGTAGAACCACCTCCCGCTAGGTAGCCGCGCAAGCTAAACGGGCCAAACGGACACCCATCCGAGTATCGGCTCAGGAAAATGTTGCACGACCCGGGAGATCGCTGCGATCGTACACCTCACATGCGGCAACTACTGTCGCGTATATATATCTTTATGCGAATTTAATTGTTTAAAAATGAGGATGACAGAGACAATGATCAATAGAATGGGGCGAAGATAAATTATTTGTGTTTGCTCGTAGAGCTTTTTTGTTTGTCTTTGAATCCTCGACTCAGCGTTGACCTATATTCGCAGAGCTCGACGATTGCGTCAATTAGAATATTAGAATGAGCGTCAGACTGAATTTTTTTGCCTTAATCCCTTCGTACGTCTTTCTTCTTTTACCCCGCTCTTTTATTTTCACTTTTTTCCCGCCCTCTCTCTCTCTCTCTCTCTCTCTCTCTCTCTCTATCTGTCTATCTGTGCGTATCTCTTTTTTCTCCTCCTGTTCTTTTTTCTCTGCATCTCATCTTCTGACGACTCTTCTTAGCGTCCATATAAAAGCCTCTCCAGTGACCCTCGTCTTATGGAGCTGAGGAGAGCACGCAGCGAATAAAAGAACTCATGATGAATATATTCCAACTCTCGCGTATATATTATTTCAGTGCGAGAGTATAGGCGCGTAAGTGAGAGAAAAAGAGAGAGAGAGAGAGGGCGAGAGACAGACTGACAGCAGACAGAGACAGAGAGGAGTTCCCGTGAAACCGCCAGCAGAGACAGCCCTGTCTGCCATTTGGTCTGCTCTTTTTTTTTCTTCCACGATTTTCACTTCGCTAAGGGAAGACACTAGAGACCCACTTGCACAGTACTAACTCATTCGAAGGCATCGAATTGCCTCTCTCCGGGCACCGTGAGCCTCTGCTTATGAAGCTCATTAAAGCTCGCAGTATACTTTTGTACCTTTTCCAATGAGTATTAATGTATATAAGGGTGCGTACGTAAATAAATATGTGTAGACATATACAGATATTTTTTTGCGTCCGAAGTTTTTGCGTCCGAAGTTTTTGCTACCTTGGAGTTTTTCTTTTTCCCCGACACCGCGACAATTCGAGAGCCAATTTCTGCACACAAAGATATACTTTGAGTATAATGAGAAAGAAGAGCAGAAGAATTAAATCGTCTTACCCCCGGCCCCCTGCCCTGCCGTTATTCTTGTCTCGTTTGTCTCTAACAGAGTTGCCGCCTCCTGAAATTAATCCGGAGAAAAACGAAACCCCATTGGCGCGTATTACGGTAAATTAGAAATGAAAATTGCAATTGAGGATCACTAATGAGCGGGAGGCCTATCAACCACGAGACAATTGCGATTAGTATGCTCTGATGCGCGACAAGACTATACGCGTTGGAATTCGGCAATGAGGGGAAAAAAGCCAGCCGGTTTACTGCCCCACAGATCCGACCCTTCTGCCCCATAGCAGTATGGCCCAGTTGGGACGTACAGGAATATCGTACAAGAATATCACCTGAAATTGCAATAATTAAATACCGGTGTTTGCTTTTTCTAATCGTCAGGGGAGGTTATTAGTAGTCTAAATCCAGATTTTTGACCCGATTCTGCACGAGCTTCTGCCGCTGTATTTAATTTAAAGGAAATTTGCTATTCTGAAATTACTCGACCATTTTCAACCTTTGACTAAAAATAGCCATGACTAAACTTGTAGGAAATTCAATTTTCCACAACTTCGCTTCTAACAATATTCTGTCGACGATTGATATTTTCCGACTTAAACCTGAAAAACAGTGAAATTAAGTTATTGCATTATTTCGTTTATTTTCAACTTTAACGCATAAGCAAAAGTGAAAAGGGTTGTAGGGAATACAATTCTCTACAACCTTCATCGTAACCTTATTTTATACTATGTACCGTAGGGAAAAAAGGTAATGACCAAAGTCGTAGAGAATTGAATTCCCTGGAAGTTTAGTCATGACCATTTTTACTAAAAAGTTGGAAATTCCAGAGTTATTTGACATAAACGAGTTACCCTTGAATTCACTGCAACGACCGAAGCTCCTGCAGAATCCCGTCGAAAATCTGTATTTGGACTATCAATGCACCGCCCTAACACTTAAAAAAGAAAATACCGGTATCTAACTATTGCCATTTAAGGCTAGATATACATTTAGACGGGAAGAAAATAAGCAATATTGAGGGATTTTTTTAACTAAGAAATAATCATTCTACAATTATCAAACTTTAGGTATACTTTAATAGTATATTTAAGTATACAATATAGTTTTTTAAATTAATTCATCATCAAAATGACGGAGCTGTGGCAGAATGTTACAACAAGGTTGCCGCGGGAGTTGCGAATCGGCGTGCAGTCTAGCTTCCCGTAGACTTTGATTTGCAAAAAAGTTCATTTTTTCAGTTAGGACATGTATAGTTTCTATGTGACGGTAATTAAAATAAAGAAAATGCAAATTTAAGAAAATCGCACGCATTTACAAAAAAAAATCAACATTTCACGCAACATTTCTGCAAAATGTGGATTAAAAAAGTGGAGTAAAGAATCAATTATTTTCGAGTGATCGTGCAGTTGTAGCGACAAATTTAAGGCGGCATATACATTTAGACAGGAAGAAAATAAGCAATATTGGGGGATTTTTTAAACTAAGAAATAATTATTCTACAATTATCAAACTTTAGGTATACTTTAATAGTATATTTAAGTATACGAAACATTTTTTTAAAATTAATTCATCATCAAAATGGCGGAGCTGTGGCGGAGTGTTACAGCAAGGTCACCGCAAGAGTCGCGAATTGGCGTGCAGTCTAGCTTCCCGTAGACTTTGATTTGCAAAAAAGTTCAAACATTTTTTCAATTCGAACATGCATAGTTTCTATGTGACGGTAATTAAAATGAATAAAATGCAAATTTGAGAAAATGGCACGCATTTACGACAAAAAAATCAACATTTCACGCAACATTTCTGTAAAATGTGGATTAAAAAAGTAGTTTTTTTCCAATTTTTCAAAATCAATTTTCGTCAAGTAGAAGGTACCAATATCATCAATATTTCTACCAAGTTTCAACTCAATCGGCTCAATAGTTTTTGAGTAATCCTGCACGCCAATTTTGATAATGCAGTTTTGAGAAAAACGCGTTTGACGATCACGTCCGCTCCGAATCAGAGTGGTCAGGCACATCGTTGACGGGCTGTAACGTTTGAAGTTTTTCGAATTTCGCTTTGAAACTTTGGAAAAATATTCTACATATATAGTTCTATCGTTTAAAGAAGAAAAAAAAATAAATCGATTTTTTGATCGTCGTAAATGTATATCTCGCCTTAAAATGTACATCACACTGGACTCATGCTTTTGTTTGCAATGCTCGTAATAATTTTTTTTAATTTTTCGTCCGCAATTCTCGCGAAACAGGCGTTGTTTTTGTTCTTTGCTTCTCACTTGTGTGGACAAATGTCACAGGATAAATTTAGGATAATCTTCGTGGGACGAGTATCAAATTTAGCTTAAGTGTCTGAGGCCTCGGTGTACGTTCGTCTCGTGGACTTTGAGAAGAATGCTTTTAACACGGCAGGTACAATAAGCGGATAATCCCCCCCCCCTGCCGCGACAATGAATTATGTTAAACGCGATAGTCGAGATTGTTTACGCTGAGTGGCAGCGGGAAAAGGGTCCGCGCACGGTGCGGTGTGATGCTCGCGAGCGGAGCAAGGCTTTGCGTCGTATCGCCCATTCACGCGCGGTGGTAAAAATATTTGTCGTCTCGGATATAGAAGAAAGAAAGAAGGAAAAAAAAAACTAAAACGATGCAAGAAAAGTGCATGAGAAAGAAGAGGGGAAAAACGTCGCGCGCGTTTGCAGCTTTGCACACGAAATGACATCAGCTTTTAGCTACACGCTCACGTCAAATTAGGGTAATTTATCGACGCGTTATTTATGCTACCCCTCGCTCTAACGGGACTCACGTTCCATAGACGCACGATGAATACGTAAAACACACCGTCGTCGTCTATAAAGTTACCGCGAGACGCGATCTACTCCAATTTTCGAATTATTCAACGAGGCTAAAATCATCTTGTTTCGTATAAACATATTCATTCGACACGAGCAACGTCTATACCCTATTCGAATAAATAATTTTTAAAAGAAACATAATATTGCAACGATCACAGAAGCCATAATTTTGTTTTTTTCCATACGCACCCGAGTACAGCAACTCGATCTACGTATTTATGATTATTAACATTGTTATTTATGTACTTATTATTATTATAAATGATCGTGCGATTATTATTATTATTAGTTAATCGAAAAATTGTGTCCTTTTTGCCGTCACATCAGCAGTAAAAAAATAAGGAACACATCTCGGGGCAGCTATCAATTATTAGTATTAAGGGGTCGTCTCACTTTAGACGCTAAAAAAGGCTTTTTTCATGAATTTGTTTGATAGGTTTATATTATTGATATTGATATAAAAGTTGTTACACTTAATAAATACACTTTCGAAATACATTTAAAAAATATGTTTTCTGTATTTATGTAACCCAAACAAACTTTAAACGCGTTTTTCCCGAAACAATGTTTTTCGACGGCTTGTTGATCAAATCTTCGAAACTACTGAACCGATCCTTATGAAATTTTACCCACATATGCTTTAAAACTATAGCCATAGCTCATATCAAGGATTGTTTTAAATTTTGATATTTACGATTTTTTTGTTGCCGAAAACGGTGAAAAAAACGTTTTTTTTTTTTCGAAAAATGTCCGCCACTTTGTTATTTTCGCATATATCTAAAATCGTATGATAAGCGAAAAAAACGACGATTTTTTTTCGAAAACGGTGAAAAAAAACGATGATTTTTTTTCGAAAAATGTCCGCCACTTGGTTATTTTCGCATATATCTAAAATTGTATGATATGCGAAAAAACGACGATTTTTTTTCGAAAAATGTCCGCCACTTTGTTATTTTCGCATATATCTAAAATCGTATGATATGCGCTATAGCCATTAACATACTGGATCTAAAACCGTTTGATTTTTTTGTTTCGGATGATCCATCTCCGAGATTTCATCAACAGAGCAGACCTACGATTCTTTTAGGATTTTTTTTAACTACCATTTTCGTCTATAAATGGTGGTTTAAATAAAAAAAAATTTTAAATGTATTTCGAAAGTGTATTTTTTAAGTGTGACAACTTTTATATCAATATCTATAATATACACCTATCAAAAAAATTATGAAAATTTCCTTTTTAGCGTCTAAAGTGAGAAGACCCCTTTGACTGCACGCTGCGTCATTTTTACCCGATTTTTTTTTCCACTGCCTGTATCGCAAAATGGGGTAATCTATTTGGCCGCAGTGCGGCGCTCGGCCCCCATCTTACATCCTGCCCGTGTACCGAGGACAGCTGTCGAAAAACGACCTGGGGTCGAATCGACCCCCGTTATGCAATAATGCGGTGAAAGTGAAAACATTTTTTTTTGTGAAATTTGGAGTTTTATTACTACATGTAAGTGAGTTACGATAGAAAATGCTCATAGATATTTTCTATTTTGCGCTACTATAGTAAATTATGTATTTAGAATCCCGGTCATAAAACTAAAAGCAAGAGTCCGTTATGCAGGAGAGCTATGTGCAACGAGCACCGAATGTAATTATGTGTCGATTGCGGTAAATGTGAATGATAAGTGATTGAAGTAAAAAAATGCAGAAAATATACGTTTTCAACAATTGATCTGCCGAAGGAGTCGATTTTTTCCATTATTCACTATCCCGTAAATGTTCAAATTCAAACCTCCGAATAAATATACTTTTTGGAAAAACGGTCGACACTGTCTTTTTTCGTATCTACAAACCTTCCTCTTTAAAAACTTCAAAGGAATTTTTTTTACATTTTGAAAAAACAGAATTATTATATTTTTCATGCAAGTACGTATTTTTCAACGCATCTCCCACTTCGAACGAATGTTTGGGCATTTAATTTTTGTTTTTTTTTAAAAACCAATTTTGGCCCATTAAATAAAGATCATTGACTACAAAAAACTTCTCTACAAAAAAAAACAAAAATGCATATTTACCGAAATACAACTATCTGAAAAACGTCTGGGGTCAGTTTGACCCCATACGCAGTCGGAGGTTCGTGGCGGAAGTGTGCAGTCGAAGGGTTAATATTAATATCGTTATAATTTTTCAAATATCAGTATAGCTGTTACTGTTGCTATTAATATCAACCCCCATATTAAGGGAGGACAGCACTGTGACAGGCCGGAAAAAGGTAGTTTTTTCCGAAAAAAATTGTCTACCAGATTATTTATCCCGGATTTGGAAAGAGAATATGGTATTAAGCATACATAGAACTTATTTCGTGCAATTTTTTATTTGGGAAAAATAAAAATTCACAACGTTACGGAATTATAATACAACCTCTGTATACATGTGGTCCAACGACCGCATTGATAAGTTGACAATGGTTGGTCTAAAAAATATAAAAGTTTTATAATCTACATAAATTTACTTCTTGGTGTGGGTAGCCGTTGGACGAAAGAAAGAAAACCTCAAAATTACGAATGTTTAAAAAAGTGCAATTGTCGTAAAATTTTCACTTATATTCGAGGAATTAAAAAAAAATACGTTTCAAAAAAGCGGCTACGTACGACAGCTACTCACGACAATGTTGGCTTTTTAAAATTGAAAATCGGACAATTACAGCTAGAGCTCTAATTCCGGCCAGGTGGAAACAAAGCGATTGAAAGTTTTAGTATCCGTAAGTCGATGTGCCATACTCTCACTAATTACGAAAACTACTTTGAAAAAATGCAAAAAAATCAATTTGTTTATTATTTATCATCATCAGATCGGGAAAAGATTGCATTGTTTTTGCCATTAAAACAACCATAAATAGTTATGTAAAAATCTCAGGAGAGTCACTTATTAATCAAAATATTAAGATCGTCATTACTATTAGTCATATCATTATTGTTATTATTATTTGTATTGTTACTGTTGTTATTACTATTATGACCATCATTATGAGCTAGGTAAAAAATTGTATCGTTTTTTCTATTAAAGCAACAGCGTAAAAAATTATGTTTCGAATCTCAGGAGACTCAATTATTAATATGAATATTGAGATCATTACTACTATTAGTTATATTATTATTGGTATTATTACCTGTACCGTCATTGTTGTTGCCGTTGTTATTATTGTTGTCATTATTATGGACTTGGTAAAAAATTGTATTGTTCTTTTTATTAAAGCAACAGCGTAAAAAATTATGATCCAAATCTCAGGAGGGTCGTCCATTTGGCCTGAAATGTAAGGTATATTACACGAACACGTATATTTATACGTATATATGTAGAATGTAGTGAGAACGGTTACCTCAACCGTTACTCACCCTCCGAAACAAGCGCGAGCGTACGATTCTGAACCCTTCAGGCAAGAGAGATGAGCCCCAAAAGTAGTTCAGTCCGTTCGGTATACTAAATTCCATGGCGTGAATATTAGACGTTTCAACGCGAATAACTCGGATAGTTGTAACATACCGCAATTGATAACGATCATAAATTGTATCGAATTTTCTGACGGTAATACCATAGAAAACGCCACAATAACTAGGAACTTTGGGGAAACAACGCCCGGGCTCCAATCTAACTGAAGCGAACGAGGAATTTCTATGCCACGCGTGTACGATCTACGTAAGAGCAAACTCATTTAAATTGTGCTCGGAGTCAATTCTTTGCAGTGCTGAGTAGATACTGGGATACCGTATAAATACTTCACGTCACGTCTGTTCGTCCGTCACAGCAGAGCGCCCCTCTACTCATCCCATTCTTGTAACCCTTTCGTTAAAAAATCAAAAATAATTGGTGGAAATAACTTTCAGTGAGCACCTTCAACGAAGGACTGTTTTTAATTTGACAAAGTTTGACAAAGTGCCATCTGCCATATTTCCGACGCTATTCCAAATTTGCATTTCGAGCATCGCGGGTTATTATTGGGATGTTGGATAAGTTCACGCTGTTTTTTTTCGTAAAAATTGATGCTTTATTTTGAAAAGTTATTCCTAATGCTTTCAAACGTTTCGAAACTGCTGGGTGATAAGCTTTTAAACTATGATATGTACTATTTTTTGCCAAAAACGATGAAAAACACTTCTTTTGTTCTTTCGAAAAATGTTCGTCATTTTGTTGTTTTTGCATAAATCAGAAATCGTATAATCTGCGCTATAGCCATTAACATACTAAATCTAAAACCATTTGTTTTTTTTTGTTTCGGATGATCCATGTCCGAGGTTTCATCAACAGCGCAGACCTACAATTTTTTTAGGACATTTTTTTAACTACCATTTTCGTCTATAAATAGTGACTTAAATAAATAAAAAAATAAAATTCATTGTATTTTGCAAGTGTATTTATTAAGTGTGACAACTTTTATATCAATATCTATAATTTAAACCTATGAAAAAAATTCACGAAGATAGCCTTTTTACGAAGTTTTGGTAACGCCATCTGTTGGAAAACAATAAGAACTTATTCAACGATATCAAGAGACGCGTCACGTCTGCAAGTTTTAAAGAAGACAATTTCGACGCCACCGACGAACACGCGTCTCTTTATTCGGTGAGTTGGCATTTAACTGGTCTCTATTAAACTTGCAATCGACGTCACGCGATAACACTTCGATGAATAAAAAATCTAATGACATTTTACCAACGTAGGTGATTTTTGCTATCGATTTTGTCGAGGTTATTTTTCAATCCGTCCGCTCAATCCTGAGATCTCATAATTTTCATCGAATTTCCGAACGATCTCACGACTAGAAATTGTTCCACACCCGAGGGCTAGTTGAATGGAATGAGGTAATTCGGTCATGTCGTACACATGGTACATACGCCGTTTTGGGAGTTGATTAACACTTTGGTTAACACGCGCGACGAGCGGCGCATTTAGACTCACCGTGCGCAGACTCGTGACGTAGCCCGGGCATACGCGGTGCCTACATAGCTCGGTCTCTCTCGCACTTATCAACAGCTGACTTTTACCTCGCCTGCTATATGCACATATATAATGTGTTACAGACTGAGTGGTTTTGACGGCTCTAACCTCTAAACATGTTTAGCGCGTTTATAAGTGCACTGGGAAGAAAAATCATTGATCCAATATCATTGGTGTTATTGAATGAAATTTCGGTGATTCAATTGTAAAATTATTGGTGTAAATAGTCAGATTTATTGGTCTAAACAAAACGCTATTGACTTCAATAACATGATAAAATTAAAAGTTTATTTTCATTCAAAAGATATATTGTTAGCCGAGAACAATATATTATTGAAAATATCTAAAAAATTATCGCGAACAAATTATATAGTTTTGAATGCATTTTCTGGAACGAACAAAAAAAGGCGTTTCAATTCATAACATGAATATTATTGATTCGAGTACACAAGAAAAATTGAATTTTGCTCGTTTGATTTAGATAAAATTTCCATTGCATAAATATGGTATTTTATTTTGATTAAAAAATATTAAGCGAATATCTGAATTGGTTAAAAAATTATGCGAAAATAAAATTTGTTCCTTGCGCATTTGGTTGAAAAAATGCAACCAAATCATGGCCTAGCGCCATCGAAATGATAGATGTGAGGAAACCCGTAGTTCTCGGAGTAACCGCTAGAAGCCGCACACGCGCTCGTTTCTCGTAAGCGTAGCGCAAACCAAAAATCTACTTAAACGCCGGAGAAACTCTAAAGACTATCGCTTCTTGGCCTGTGGCTAAGATCAAAGTGCAGTATCTGTTCTTATCAGTTGAATATCTGATATTCTCTCCATGCATATTCCATTGGATATCTGATATTCTCTCCACTATTATCGTGGATGATCATTCCAATGCTCACTTTTTATTTGAGATTTAAAACAAATTGGAAAACTTACGTCTCATGGCATATTTGTTTCGATGTAGTAAAGAAATAATTCATTCTATTGATTATATTTTTGTACGAAATAAAGATGTTGTACCAACCGCTTAATTATTTCATCCATACATCTACGGATTGTATATAGAATGATTTCAATAGAATATAATTTTATTTGAAGGATAATGTAGATATTCACAGAACAGAAGAGATTTTCAAATAAAATAATTTGTTATTTTAATCAATCACATTTTCCAATATTTTATAGTATTGTAACAATCTCATATATCGGTGGCACTCCGCGATCAGACATTTATTTGAATCAACCAATATATGATTTTGATTCAATTGGTTTTGTTTCAGTGTGCAAACGAATACGACCCTTTTTAGGGCCAGACGCAAAACAAACGGCCCTTTTTAGGGCCAGAATCATATTTAACGACGGTTTTTCGTGTTGCAAATTCTAACCTCAAAAAATTCTTCGAATGCGCGAAACAAACGGATCTTTTTAGGGCCAAAAATAAATTTGACCAAAGTTGTTCGTATCGCAAATTTTAGCCTCAAAAAGTTATTCAAACCTATGAATAGGGTGGCAAACAATACATTGAGCTCGTCTACATAGTAATTTGTACTGGAGAGAATAAAACGCTAAAAATATTGAATTCTTTTGCATAGCACACAGGTGGGGGAAAATGTATATTTTCGGGTACTGAAAAGATGGAAATATGAACTTTTTATTGCTCAGAGACAACAAAGATAGCCGTAGGGATCGGGGAGCTGAAAATGTACATAGATGTGTCTCGTATCGAGAGGAATAAACGAAAAATGTCTTGAGACATCGTAAAGCCAAATCCATGGAATTATTAGCTCGATCGCAGATAACAAAAGGCCACAAGTATGAATTTTGTCTTGCGTCGAACTTAGGCAATGAAAAATTCTCAAAGTTTTAGATCTCGAGAAGGCAGAAATCTGAATTTCTCTTAAATCAATCACACTAAAAATATACACCATTAGGTACTGCGAATCCGGAATTCGTTCGAAGACAATCGAAAATTAATTTTTTTTTCAGCAGCCTCTGTAAAACGTACCATCTATGTAAAATATATTAAATTCGCATCTAAGAAATATAGCACTTCACTGACTGGCATTCATAAAACATAATAAAATGTCAATTATCATAAAAACAATAAAAATTAAATTGTTATAAAAATTTATACTATTTATAATACCATTGGCTGATTTATGTTGTGCCATTTCCCAGGTTTCTATCAGTTCAAATATCTTGAAACACTCAGTCCCACACGACATGAATTTGATACTATACACGTATGTTTTCTCCAAACATATTTGAAATTCACTACTCTTTGAATTACAGCTAAAGGAAAGAGGGATCCCTACGCTCTAAAAATGAAATGAAATTTCTTTTTAAATCTTTAAAAAATAAAATAAAAATCCCCCCGAAAACATTGTTGTTTGTTTTATCTTGTAAATAAATTTTCAAAAATAATAATTATCTTTTTTAAAGTACACAAGAATTTATTCATAAGATAAAACACATAACAATGTTTTCGGGGGGATGTTTTTATTACTTCGCGCATTTTTAATAAAATGCGTACCCATTATTGTTTACTCTAAAAATAATAATTACTATTTTTAGGGTAAACAAGAATTTATTTATAAGGTAAAACAAACATCAACGTTTTCGGGAGGATTTTTTTATTATTTGCCGTAGGTGCTTTTTTATTTTTTGAAAAGTTTAAAAAATAGTTACAATTATTTTCGTACCTATCGAGCTGTGGATCCCACTTCAATATTAAACGCTTTAAGGGGTGAGATACAGTCAGAGGCGCGAAAAAACGAGCATTTTCAATAATTGTTTTATAGTAATTAAGTTTGTTTTACAAAGTGGATACACAGGTCTTTTTATGCTATATTTCAACTTGACTTGTACAAATTCTCAAAGAAAAATATTGATTATTTATAAAACATATCGCCATCTCTGTCGGACCCCCTTCGGCATGTAGTGCTTTGCAGTGACCATCATAAAATTTTACTGGATCATCTGAAATAAAGAAGACCGAAAAAAAACCATTAGTTTAACAATAAATCTAGTCCTTAATGGAAGCTTTTTTTAAATTAACATAATGGCGGCTTCCGACAGATAACTTTCGATTTTCGACCAAAAAATCGCTCGTTTATTGTTTTAAAAAATATAACTTTTCAACAAATATGAAAATCCTTCGATTAAGGACTAGTTTTTAATGCTATCAATAAGCACACCAAATTTCATCAAAATCCATCGAGTGGTTTTTGAATTATAGAGGTCACCGAATTGAAAAACATAGTTTCGAGAAAAACGCGTTTAAAGTTCTTCGACGTCGATGCAGTATTATATGTTCGTAAAATTTTGAGCTTGATGGATGAAGCTAAACTTTTTTATGTATTTTGATCCGCTAAATCCGAATATCACAATTTTTTGCCGAAAAATCGAGCGTTCAATTGTTTATAGCCAATTGTTAAAACAATTTTTCAAAAAATTAAAGTTTTTCGGGATGAATTTTTTTTTTTAATATTTTGGGCAATTTTAAAACGAAAGTATCCTTTATAAAATTTTGCTAAAGTTCATAGTTTTTGAGTAATAAGATTTTGAACATTTCTGAAAAAGACTTCCAATTTTACACTTGATTTATGTTCAGAAATACTAATTAAAAAATTACTTACATCGAATCATCAATTTCCTGGGGTCCCGACGCCCCTTCACTAGTTGTGGGATATCCCGGAAACTATTCATCGGATTGACTTGAAATTTTCAGGGAATATTTTCGAAACATCATACTTCAAGAAAATGTTTAAAAAATCGATTTTTTGACAATTTTGACTGCATCTCACCCCTTAAAAATATGCAGTTACATATAGATATTCAATGCTTTTTTTCGATCAACAAGACTCCGTCATTTTTAATACCGCAGTTTTCGCATATAAATTCGTGAGAAAAATGTGATTCTCGGATAGAATCTTCTGCATGTCCAAGCATATATGCGGGACGTGTCGAATGGCGATCATCAATGATTGATAACGCAGGGCAACGAAGACGATAAGCGAGATCGTATATTGCGCTTTTTTCAGCCGCACACACCAGACAAGCACTGAGCTTTCCTTGTTGTCGTATCATCGAATCGATTTTTTTGCCCATTTTCTCTTTTTCATTATATACTCGGGCGAGAGAAGATGAGACGATATGTATATGTGGGTGGTACTTTTCTCTGGAGTGGCGCTCGAGAAGAGGGTCAGGGAGACCCATGCCCGAGGAAGATCGTAAAAGCCCATGGGACACGGGTTAGGACACGGGCAAAGTAGAAGGGCTCCCTCATTATTTTACTATTCATGTAGCTCCGGGTCTCCACTCCATTTTCTCTCCCTCTTTCTTTCTGTCTCTTTTTCTCCCCCTCTCTCTTTCTCTCTCTCTCTCTCGCTCTCTGTCTCTCTCTCTCAGTGTGGCCATGGCTCTGAAATTCATTTCCGCTCCCCTGCTTCGGCTTGCAAAGGACTTGCGCACCGGTATTCCTTGATCTTTTGGGAAATTGAGAGCCTCTCCTGGCCATAATATATTTCTTGTCTCGTTATTTATCCTTTTTCGCGTTTTTTTGTTGTTGTTTTCTATCCTCCCGGCGCTATCAAGCCGCGTATAAGAGACGAGAGGAATGTGTCCTTTCGGGGGGTACCAATATTGCTCGATGACCTACCGTAATTCGCCATTTATACCTAAAGTGATGCGAAGCGTCCAGCTGTCTCTCTTGCTGGACCGCCAATGACACTACTGCTGTCATCCATCAGTATTGTTGTCTAGAGCGCTGTTTTGGAGATGATTTTTAGGATTGAATAACCGAAAAAGTAACTAAAAATATAAATACACATGTTTATTGATCCTTCGTTAATATGTACAATTTTTTTTAAATGTATTATCGTGCACTTTTGTACGTTTGTTTACAACAGTGCGCGAAAAACGCCCCCAATTGGCGACCAGTATTGTGGACGTTATATGATCCGAAAAAAAACCAAACATATTCATAATATGTACCCAGGTAGGAATTGACGATGAAAAAAGGGCTCGCCAAGCTCTGAAACAAGGCTCACATTTTTTAATTCAGGCTGAGCACCAGCCTGATTTCAGGCCTAGCTGAACCCCTGAATGATAACGCGGTTTCAGGCTGTTGCACACAGGCTTGACCAAAGGCTGGTAGAAAAGCCTGTACTAAGCCTGAAATGACGAAACAACAAGGTTCAAAACGAGCCTTAATGAAGCCTTCACGAGCATTTATGACCAGGCTTATCCCAAACTCTTCTCGAGGCTATATGAGGCCTGTTTTTAGTTTTCTATATTCTACATTGGGGTAAATTTAATAAATTTGTGAAGAATTCATTTTATTTATTATATATATTTATCATTCATTAATATTATTCGTTATAAAATATATATAAAATATTTTAAACACAATACTTC
Organism: Ophion ellenae; assembly: GCA_963210295.1. Lineage (NCBI taxonomy): Eukaryota > Metazoa > Arthropoda > Insecta > Hymenoptera > Ichneumonidae > Ophion > Ophion ellenae. The sequence goes on from OY723388.1 coordinate 33,185,096, forward strand.
ATTTTATTTATTGTTTATGGGACACGTAATACACAGAGTGTACGCAAACCCCAGAGAGTGAGTATATACGAAATGTGTATGTGACGAGAAAAAAACTTTTTTGTGTACCTCATAAATATCGATAAGAGAATATGTTTAAATGTTCTGAGCTGCCTCCTTCGCTTTCGTTTTTCGTGCCTTCGCACCCGACAAATTTATTGCTAATTTTTTTTTTCATCAAAGTACAGTAGAAATATTATTTAAAATTTATTTTATTTTATCACAACCTGAAACAAGCCTGCATCCAGCCTTGATTTTTTAGCCTTAAAATTCACTGGCTGAATAAAGCTTGAAATAACCCTGAGTTTAGGCTAAGCAGCCAGTCTTGGTTCCAGGCTGCTCCAAACGATGCAATGAAACCTGGCCCCGGTCTGTCTCACTCAGGCTCGGTGAAACAAGGCTCGCACAAGTTTGTTTCCATCGTCAGCCTTTTGATTCCCTACCTGGGTATGAGTGTTGTGATGTTTGGTACCAGAAAAAAAAACATTCATCTTCCTTAACTCATCTTAACTCTCATTTAACTTCCATTATCAATGTTTCCTAAACATTGTAAGAGTTTTATTTGAAAAAAATTATTTCGACTCAATTCCGCTACCAACGTTGAAACACAGTCTACTGAAAGTGTATGTCAAACCTAAGCTCGATTGGCCAATTGGGTATCAACATATCGTGGTTGCCGATTTTAGAAGCATAGTTTCGACGGAAAAAAAACGTGTTTAACGGGGCAGCATCCGATGTGACAACATTCCACTTAACAGGTATTTTTGTTCGCTTTTGTGGGATTTTTTTATGAACCATTAAAACACACTATCTTTGAATTTTTACCACACATTTATTAACATTTTTACAGATCCTCAGAATTTTATGAAATAAAAATAACGAGTTAGATCGACTTTACACCGTTCGGAAGACACTCATGTGTAAAAAAAAGTTTGTTGACGGCTGACATGATTCCGGAGGTTTTGCTCATCTGACATAAAAACATCAGGCTATCGCCGGAACTAGAGCAAACCAAAAATATCGAAACTTGCATTTTTGGCACGGTTTCTAAAGTTAAGTTCCAAGTTTTGTAATTTTTTTTCGACTTTTCAGCTTTAAAAAAAAACTATGGCAGATATCAGAAATGTTCTAGTTCGGTTGAGAACCATAGCTGTGCTAACTGTACCATAAAAATTTGAGCAAAATCCGTGCGATCGTTTTTGAGATATACATGGATACTCTTAATCATTTCTATATCTCAAGTTTTTCAAGTTTTCAGTTTTTAGTTATTCCGTTTTTCAACATTTCAAGTAAAAAAAATGATTTTTTTTTCAAACTTCTAGACAACAATACTGGCTTAAGAGCATGTAGAAGGTAAACATAACCTCACAAATTTTTGGACGGACCTCTCTCTCTCTCTCCCTCTCTCTCTCTCATGGATGATTAAGCTTTTTCAGGCAAAACAAAACGCCATGCGCTGCAGAATGCACTGACGCAGAGGTCGCCAATGTCCTTTTGCCCTAAGTATTATTCAGTTTTGAGAAATATCCTTACAAAAATTTCAGCTAGCTCTCTCGCACTTATATTTCACTTATATTTGTACTTTGCCTTTAGTACACGAACGACGAGAACACACGGAATACTGCAATACCCAATGAACACTCATCCGGCTTTACCGTGAGCCAAATATTCATTTTGCGTTCCGACTGCGGACGCAAATAGACTTGTGATGGAAGGTTTTTAAAATCCAAAAACGTCATACCTACTCCAGTAATTACATACTTCCGAAACGTCATAACCTCGAAATGTTATTTCTACTTTTTATGTATTTCGATTGGATTTGGAATACGTATTTGGTCATGCTTCCTCGCCATTTCATTTCGCTCGCCAACTTTACGATCCTGCAGTCTGCATCATTCAAACGCAATGAAAAATGCATTTTCTCAAGTTTTCCGGATTTTCATTGCGAGATTTCAGCTACGAAAATCATTCGAACGTTTCTTGAGGATCTTCATTGGTGATCGACTCCCTAGATCTGCAAGAAGAGGTTTTGTGCAATAATAGAAGTGCTTGTACGGTACTGAACACGTGTATTTAAAAATTTGCCCGATATCTCATATTTTGAGAAAGCTATTACGTTTTTTGTAAATTCAATTTTTTTTGTTATCTCAATACCTCAATTTATTATAGCCCAATATAATGACGACCAACCACTGATTCATTTACGTGAAAAATTACCCTCGATACCCCAAATTTAAGTGAGTTAAAACGTTAACTGAATTTTCCGTATAAAACAAATGCAAGATTCATGCAATCAAATCTGAAACTTTTCACCGGTTTACCCAAAATTCAAGATACTCACGAAAATTCGGGGCTGTTTGCTTGCAGCAATACAGGACCCAAAAAAATGAATGAAACTACGTTACAGGGAAAAATTTAATTAAAGGGACACATTTCCAAACTTTCGGTATCTCGCTCACTCTCCTTCTCTCTCTCTCTCTCTCTCTCTCTCTCTCTCTCTCTCTCTCTCTCTCTCTCTCTATCTCTCTCTCTTCGCGTCCTTTCAGTCATGCATCTTTTTACTTGGTAACTCTTTGTTCGCCTCTCGTTCTGAAGTATATAGTCGGCGTTTACTTTTATGGTTCGCCCACTCTCGTTCGTAAGGCTGGAATTTTCGCATTTCATTTTTTTTCATTCGACTCTCTATTTTTTGCGTTCCTATAGGTCAAAGTTAGGATTTTTCATTCACGCCGTAACGACGAAGACGAGGAGGCGAGTTTTGACATGTATACAGAAGTCACAAATGGACATTTCTCTTTGTCCCTGATCCTGTCGTCTTAGTCTCGTTTCATGCAACGTGAATCCTTTATTCACAATCGAACAATGGAACGTCCTTCAACGATATTTATGACTTTCGCGGGCGCGCGCGCGCGAATGAAACCATAAAGTAAAAAAAAAAAGCAGAAAGATCTTTTCTCACCATCTTGGATAACCCGCCCGGGATTGGAAGGAATATCGTGCCTTTGTAGCCGGCCCAATGACGAATAAAACACGAAATGTGCTTTTGCTTTTCCCCCCCTCGTGTAATATGCATGTGTATAAATTTAGTTTCATCAGGGGTGAAAGTCAAACGAGCGATGAGAATCGCGAAGGCTTTTCAAGTCACTAGATTCGTTTGTCGACTCGTGTTTGTTTGATCTCTTTCATATTCAGAGCATAGTAAATCGCCGAAATATCAACATGACGAATTTTCATAGCAGTTCTTTGTAACTTGACGAGCAACTGTATTTTTATTCACTCCTACCAAAATATTGATCAGACTTGGAAATATGGTACGATTTGGAGAATACTCGTGATTCAAAATCAACTTTTCATTGATTATTAATTGCGAAGAAATCATCTATTCATGTATGAAAAACTTTTTGGTAGAGTAGCTATTTTGATTAGTGAATACTTAAGGGGGGGGCCACCACTGTAAAATATCAGAAAAATCGTTTTTTCGAAACACTAAAAAATCCTTTGAACCTTCAAAAATATGATGCATATTCGTTTGTAGCTAAAAACAGTTTTAAAGTGGTGTTCGAGCTATTTTTGACGGTCTATTATCTTTGGGAAAAAAGTTACCGACTAAAAATAGTTTTATTTTCTATCAATAGGTGGCAACAGATTACAAAAAAAAAATCATCAGCTGTAGCGTCTATAAAACCGTTGACTTCAAACACGTTTTTCTCAAAACCATGTTTTTGAACTCGGCACGCAGCAGAACTCGAACAATCTTCAACCAATCGACTTGAATTTTTTAAACGTAGCTACTGTAGCTTCTGAGATTGCTTCAACAGTCAAGTACGAGCGCTTTTTCCGATAAATTAAAAATAGTAAAAAATATATCGCGTTTATATGAAAATTATAGTCGAAAAACGAACATTTTTTCAAACTCGTCTCTATATTTTTTTTTATTATTTTTTAATTTCCCCCCGTACTTGACTGTTAAAATTAATATCATTAACGAACATATTTCACTCCTAGTTTCGGGATTAAATTTACGACGGTTCCACTGCGTGGCGCAGAGAGGGTTGGCTGAAAACCAATAGCGCTATAGCGACTCGTGCGCCACCGTTTTGTATTCTTTTGACAAATCATTTTTTTTTTTACGTACTTCAATAATACCTAATAAAGCCCAAAAGTTCTTTTGCGCGTGTATTTTATTCACTTTCTTTGAAAAAATTCCAAAGAATACGATTAAAAGTGGACAGTTACAGTGGTGTCCTCCCTTAAGGCATTCCTTTCACGAACCCAAATATTTGACGATTAACTGATTTTCGTCTTTATAGACGAGTATAGACATCTTTATAGACAAGTAAAAATACATTCCAGTATACTGGTAATTCGTCTATAAATTAGCACTCTAAAAAGATACATTTATGCCTATTAGTAGTAAATAGTAGTATTTATTCCGTGTATACTGTAGAACCTCGATTATCCGAACCTCGATCATCCGAACCCTCAATTATCCGAACGATGACTTAGTTTATCCGAACGCTTAATTATGCGAATGGCTCGCGGCCGCCGCCGTGAGCAAGAATGAGCAACCCAACGCAACCCAACGCAACTTATCCTTCTCAAACGGCTGCGAGACTTAGCCGCTCAAAAAAGCGTTACAGCCGTTCATCAATTAAAAATGGACGATTTTATTTTTTTTAAATATAAAAAAAGGCATTCGACTTTTTTCAGGTTTTAAAAATATATATATATATATATATATATATATATATATATATATATATATATATATATATATATATATATATATATATATATATATATATATATATATATATATATATATATATATATATACACACACACACACACACACATATATATACATATTTATTTATTTATATACTTCAACGTTAATATGTATGTCAAATTTTAATATATATGTATGTACTGTTTTTATTTAAAAAGATGTTGTTGATGATCTCGTCCCAAAAAACCCACGTTTCGATTATCCGAACTTTTGATTATCCGAACTAGTCTCGGTCCCAATTGGTTCGCATAATCGAGGTTCTACTGTACCCTTAAAGGGTGTTTACATACTTGCCCTTTCCTATCCCCACGTAAAATAAGTTTACATGTATTTGATATAATTTGAATGCTTAAATCTATTGACATTTGTGAATGCTTAACCCTACTTTCTATTCTCTTATTTCCCCAGCCTCTCGATTTGCCTCACGTAGCTACATAGTTGTTTTAACGGTTTCAGTTTTAGTTGCGCCTCTATTTTCTGATCGATTTCCTCCCCCTTGTTGTTCCCCAACCATTGTTCGAATTCGGCCACTATTGCTTGATTGACATTTCCGTTCACTTCAGGGCACGCGCAAATGTGGCTCCAACTTTCGATTTCTTCCTTGCACACGTTTCTGTCTAATAATTTAAACACTAAATGACTCTAGATGCCTAAACCAAACTGCTGAACGCGTGTGCACAAATTCAGAAATTGCGCTACGACAATAAAAACAAGGGTTACCGAATGTTTAAAGAAAATATCAATGATGAAATATCAAAAATGTAACTAGCATAAGAATTCTCGTAGCCGCAACTTTTCAGAGTAAATGTTCAAATTTACTAACTTAGAGCAACATTTTTTTCCAGGTTGTCGTTGAGTATACTAATTAATTGCCACTTACTTTTATTAAGCGCCACTGTAATTTACCAATTATTCAGAAAGGCCCTCCTCATGCCCCCACAAAATACGGCCCTCCGCGAACGGAGTACCTTAATGTTCATAATTTTTTTCTTCAGAAAAATGCATCGCGACGAGTTCCATGATTTTATAACCACCAAATTCAAATATACTTACTGGACGGATGGATAAGGTTATCAGCCTTTGATATCTCATCAAAGTCTGATAACATTCACGATTACTAAGTATTTACTATTCGAGTAAAATGGGAATTTCGTTATTAGAAGCAGTATGAACATATTTGCGCAATAAAATTTATTTTTATTTGAATAAATTTAAAAAATATATATTTTAATAAACATATTTTACGAAATGAAATATTTGTTATCGTTGAATATATAATCTCATCGCTGCATATGAAAAGCCCATTTATCTGAAATAAAAGTCGATTATATACGGTTTTCAGATTCATTTGCAATCTATTGAGCCATTTATTCAAAGTGAATATACCATTCAATTGAATATGAAACAAAAGTCGGACGTAATTGTATCTGATTCTCTCGGTTTGGGTATAATGATTGCTCTCGATTTCAATAAAATTCATTTTCAATGACAAAACTGTCGATTATTTGTGTGCTCGTTTTCTTTTGCAGGTCTCGAGAAGTACGGGGATACTCTCACACTTCGTCAATCTCAACGTTGTCATACCAGAAGCGTTTATATTGGGCAGCGAGGAGCATCACGTAGACGTGGGATCAATAATAAATCTCGTCTGCATAATAGAAAAGGTAGGATAAAAATCCGTTGACACGCTGCACATCTACGAACAATTTCTGCTATTTTCGTGAAGATTATAAACATGAAATAGTGTTTTATAAAGATTAGTACTGCCCTATGTTATTTACGAAGATCTTAAGGCCCACCAGCTCGTGTCTATCATACACTGGTAAAAAAAAGATTTATTGAAATTAACTAACACGGAACATTACTTAAGTGTTCGCTTTCGATTTTGTTGAAATTCCTATGTGTGGTAATTTGAAAACTATTGGACCCGTATTTTTTTATCGGCGGAAAACGGTTTTAAAGGGGGAATCCACCTCTTAAAGAAAGGCGTATCACTCCGCAATTTAATTTTTTTTTTCAATACATCTAGAGTGGAATTTTCATCGCTTTACATCAGAGGAATTTTGGTTTTTGTTTCATTCAGATTGGTGGACTGCTTGTGGGTGGAACTACAAAATCAACTCTCGACACGCCTTCCTTTAAGGGGTGGCTTCCCCCCTAGAAATTGTTTTTCTGCCGATAAAAAAAATGTGTCTGATAATTTTCAATGCTTTACCAGATTTAGACAGAGTTTCAACAAAATCGAAGGTCACTTGTGCGATGTCCCTTGTAAATGCGTTCAGTTGATTGTTAGTTATTTGAGTTGACTAAAATTTTCCTAAAATCGATTTTTTTTTTATTTTATTTTATTATTCCATGGATTTATGCGAAATATGTTTATATACCGTAGAATCCCGATTATTCGGGCCGATTGAGACCAGGGGTAGTCCGAATAATAAAAAATCTGGATAATCCATTTTGTGGTGAAAATAAAGCAGTATCAACATAGAATGACAGTTTTATCGATTCCTATTTATATTTGCACTAATAAACATATTAATATTATGTACATACTAATAACATACTAATGTTATGTAAAAATTGTCAACCTCCGCTCGCGGGTGTACATACATACCAGGTAGGATGCCAAGGGCTGCAGAACAAGAGCCCGATAACCGGTGCCTGGATAATCGGGATTCTCCTGTATTCAAGGAATCAGTGTAACGGGTCGAAAAATAGCTCATTTTCGCGATTTTTTTGCGACGGTTCAAATACGCTAATCAGTCTGATTTTTTCATGTCAATTCAAAGCACTCATGAAAAACAGAAAATACATTTTTAAACGTTTGTTTTTATTTTTTTTTACATTTTTTTTAACAGTTGAAAATGTCTTTGAAAAAAAAAGAGTCCTCACGTTGTACACGGTTGTGGCCGTAAAATTATCTGAAACCGAATGTGTAAAAAGTTTATTAGTCAGTATGAACGCCGCTATAATGCTATGGAGATTTGTTTTACCAAAATTGACAAAATGGCGGCGGTTTGAAAAAAAAAGTATCGAATTTCGACATTTTTCGTTAAAAAAAATGCAGATTAAAAAAAGCTTCCATAGCAAGAAAAAGAATGGCGTGAAGAATGTTGTATCAAAATTTGAGACGGATAGCTTGAAAACTCTTCCTTTGCCAGTGTACACCGTTTTGAAAAACGACATTTCGAGAAAAACGCGGTCAAAGTTTCGAGTGCGAAATTATCATATAAATTGTTTACTTACGATCAATCGACAATGCCAGGTACATGTTTATAACCGTCCATACTATCGGATAATGCAAAAAAAATTGATTTGTTCACAAATTTAACACTATGATGATTCCTTAAATCAAGATCTCTTCAACACCATTGCGTAATAAAAATTGTATATAGTCCAATAATTATGGTATTTAGTATGATTTAATCAAAAAAATATTTCGTCATGCAGACTAGATGGGTTCATTTAGATCAGGGGTTCCCAAACTTCTTTTATCACACTCCCTTTCTGCAAGAAAAGGGAGATTGCCAAACCTTGTTTGTTTTTATCGTCATTAGGGTAAAAAACGCCCCCCCCCCCCCCATGAAAATCAATTATTTAGATCGTTTATTTGAGTACTAGCAAATCCATAGACCGAATAGTACGCTCTGGGGCCGGAGTGTGGCGCAGGGCCCGAGGTTTCTTACGCGAGCCATATGTACTTCGAGCGTATAACAGAGCTCGCGAAAGGTATTGGCGCACCGAGAATTGTCGGTCTTACCGCTCGTGTACTTCGAGAGACGTCGGAGTTACACTTCTTGTGATGCCCACACACGAGAACCATCCTCTCGTGTATACTGAGATCGGAATGTTGCAAAACATTTTATATCATTTTTTACCATTGAAGCCAGCTAACAACACGGACAAGTATGGATTCTATATGAGAAAATATTTTTACTTTTTTCGCTGCGAATAATAATACTAGGAATTCAAATACAATGTTTATTCGTTCGGAATAACAATATGTTGAAATTGCATACACGTTTATAAATAAAGCTGCATATAAATGATGATGTTTTTTCATCAATGATTTTTAAACATTCAAATCATCCACCTATTTTGATAAAATACGTATTTATCGGTCCACATGAAGCAATGCTTGAAATAAATAAAATCGTATGAAGCCCGTGAAGCAGCGAAAAAAATTATTCGTCTCAAACGGATCCTAGTTAAATTAACCGAACTTTCAAAAAAAGTGTACGATAATAGGGACCAGTACATTCGAATGGGATGTTTCAAAAAAGTTAATAATGAACTACATGCTGTCTGATTTGTGTAGTTAAAGTCCTAGCCAATTTATTTCCGACCAATTGGATGCCACTTTATTAACGTGAAATAAATGTAAAATGTCTTCATTGATTGTGCCACGATATGGCTGCGGTGCATTATTATTTTCTTTAACATTCGTACGAGATTTTGCTTGCGGGGAAATGCATCGTCTAAATGCATATTTCCACCGGATCGAAAAAAAATCGAATTTAATTACCATTCCACGTGTCCGTTAACTATCGATTTCTTTTCGAAAATGTACGCATTCAATGGCATCCGTTATACCCATTGAAGACTAATGAAGCACCGGTATTCAAAGCGAAATACATGTTTCAAGCTCGGTACAAAAATATATTGGAACAAAACGGAAAACAAAAAACCGCGCAATTGTCCTGCTTCAGTGCGTAATTAAAGTTTTCTCCCGAAATTACAGTCATGCGTTTCGATTATGCAGCGCGAAAAAAAAACGACGAGGGAAAGAGAAGGAGCGAGGGAGGGAGGAACAGACCGGGGAAAGCCCCAGGAATATCCGGTCAGCAAAAAAAAACGCACGAACCGCTCGCCCTCGAACCTGAATCTCGTTTCGAGTTCCACCACGAGTAGTGATTAATCGGACAATTTTTTTGCCTCCCTTTTTTTATACCTCTCGAATGTGGAAATAGCCTCGCCGGGCTGATGAGCGTTCCCGTGGACGCGAGATTTTTTCGCTCATTAATCGCTCCGCCTGATAAGTAAATTAAAGCGATCTCCTGTACCCATTGGAAATTCAGGCATATCAAGGGGGGAGAAATAAAAATGTGGACGAATGAAATGGTGAAAAAACATGGGATCTCATTGAACGAGTTTGCGTTTGAGCCGATAGAACGAGAAAAAAAAACTATGACGTCAGTATATTACATGACAAGATCCCGACTGGAAATGTTGTTCTGGCAGCCGGATCACTGATCAGGCAGGTTTGAAGATACGGTCCGGAATACCGTAGAAGCGCCCGCCTGATCTGTGCTGGATATTTACTGGATCAGTGAATCCGGAGAACTGATCAATCAATAAAATTACATTTTATTGACACAACTTAAACTTTTTTTTAAATAATCATCATCAGTAGCCTTTATGGCAAATTACGGTCGTAACACTCTAATGAGTATATGTAAAAACGTGTGAGTTATTTTCACAGCCTAAATAGGCAGAAAAAATCCGGTACAAAAAGAATTATTGTTGCATTGCAGCGATGCAATCTTCAACCCCACGAATGAAATTATTGACATTCTTTAGAATAGAATTAGAATGATAAAAATATGCAAAGGAAAAAAAGAAGGTTTACACAAGTTTTGAAATGGCTAAATAGCTAGCGCGCTCAGCTCTAGAATTAGAGGACGTAGGTTCAATTCCGAGGGGAGTTAAAAAAACTTCAACGAGGCAGGATACGTTTTATTCCAATTATCATATAGGCAGGATCATAAATAACGCATGTGGAAACAAAAAATACTACCAGCATTTATTTATTCGTAATTTTGGGATTTTTTTTTTCATTTCAGGCATAGATACGGCAACCGGATCAGAGCCTGAAAAGGTTTACGGATCAGTTACATGGCCGGATTCAAAAAAGCGTTTCACGCCCGGTAAAGCTCTGATCCGGCGGCCTGTATTCCGTGCCATGGTACCTGATTCCGTGCCATGGTACGGAATACGTTATGCCGGATGTAGCTCTAGTCTGCCTCGTAGCAACATTTCTAGTCGGGATCTCTCATTCTCTTCTTTTGCTTTTTGCGAAAAAATATCCACCACTTCCCACCTTCGTGAGATACGTTGTTTTTCTTTTCTTTTTTCGCAATTTTTACACGGATTAAAACGTCGTCTGCGGACGACGGAATTCTGATTCGAAATTTATCGATGAAAAAGTTTTCTCTTCGAATTCCCGGCGCGATCGTGAGTTGACGACGCATGAATTTATGATTAGTCGAGTACTAGCACGGGGGTGTGGAGTATGCAGGTAATATTTGATATATCTTGGAAATAAATGGCTTCGTTGCAAGTGGTGGTATATCGAATTTCTCCCACCAGCAACCATGCAAGGAGAACAAAATTCTCCAGTCAGCCGCGGAGAGACAGTGGATAGATATGAGAGGTCCGCTGTGGAACGCGAACAGCCGTCCGATACTTTGCGTTTCAATTCGTAACTGTACACCAACGAACTCGACCAAGCGAGAACGCTAAATCTCTCGGAAGATGCCCAACGAGAGAGAAAATTTAATGTTCCGGCCATATCTCGCGCGGAATAATCGATAACGCCTAAGGTGCTCTCAAAAAAAAAAAGCGAAGCCTCTTCGACCCTGCATGTCAAACTTACTCTATTCTTTATTCGAGTGTACCCCTAGTAAAAAAAAATCGATAAGAATTTATCGCAATGCGATACGAATTCGATCAACGGAAGCAGGAATTTTCGTATGCACGTAAGAGCTTTTACGATCCCATCCCTTTCACTTTTATCCCTCGCTTATGTGTATCCTCACTGTGTCCACCCCTCCGGAGTATTGCGCACAGCCACTCTTTCCTAATGCACCATTGTATCTCATGTTGCGCGAGGGGGACCAAGCGAAATATGGAAAACCCCGACCAACAAAAGCGGCCATATTTTTGCGGAGTTTCAATCGCGGCAGCATCAAAAATGGAAAACCAATGCGTGGCTCAGCGGTCACCCATTCGAGTATTGGCTCGGACCAATGCTATTTGACATGGGAGATCACCGGAGCCTCGCGCCGACCGCGCGTCCTCAACTTTAACGTACAAAGCTACTTGGTCTACTGTGTATGAGGGAATGTTGACTTTACGCTCAATGCACACGATGTTGTCCGTTTATAGGGTCCCGTAGTCAAACAAGGGACGCCTATAACTTTGTCATGTCCGTTCGTATGTAGCAGCCTCACAGATTCTACAGTTTTACGCCGATGCATAAAATTTTGCAAGTAGATGCTTCAAATGAATACGTAGCAGGAATTTGAAAACTATTTTCACGGGTATTTTCCCTATCGGGTAAAAGAGGGATAGATGACCAAATTTTGGAAAAAAAAGTTATATTACGAAAACAAAAAACGTTACGTAAAATATTTTAATGGGTATTGATACAATCTATGAAATGGTAAATAAAAAGCAAGCGTTTATTCCACTACACTATATATACTATACAAGGTGTCCCTCTTATCTCTGCCATTCGAAATAACTCGGTAATTATCAACGTCAGAAAAAAATATTCCAGACAAAAGTTGTACGTTGTGAAGGGGGCCATCAAATGCGACCAATTTTTTTTTTATTTCGGTGAAGGCACTGACGCACAGTGAAGGTCACCTCAACTATTTAAAATGGAATCGTACATTTTTTCAACCATCTTGTGGAGCACCCCAAGCCGCATAAAAAATATTAGGGGGTCAAAGTCGTTCAAGGTCATTCAAGGTCGCCTATTTAGATTTGTATCACCGATACTGACCTTGAATGACCTTGAACGACTTTGAGCTCCAATGTTTTTTATACGGCCTGAGGTGCTCCACAAGATGGTTGAAAAAAAATGTCCTATTCCATTTTTAAAAGTGGAAGTGATCTTCACTGTGCGTCAGTGCCGCCACCGGCGGCAAAATTGGTCGCATTTGATGGCCCCCTTCACACCGTACAACTTTTGTCTGGAACATTCTTTTGTGACGTCGATAATTACCGCGTTATTTTGGGTGGCAGAGAGAAGAAAGACACCCTGTATATCTCTACTACACTGCCGCTCAAAAGTTTCGACACAACAGTCGATATTTCTTGCAACACTAAAAGTTACATAGATTTGTCAAAAAAAAATGTAACCAAATTTACCGAACAGCGTTTTGAAGGGAACAAATTCAGCTTTGTTTTGCTTTTTCGAAATACTTTTTATGATTTTTTTCGACCCGGTACGCGCTTTTGTACGTGACTGTTTTTCGGCTTTTTTCGACCATCGAGAATTGGGCGCATGACTCATGGACAAAAATGTTGCCATGTTTGTCCATGATAAACTTGACAGGGGTAACAGGAGCTCCATTTTCGTTTTTTTGAAAAGTTTCGTGCGATGCTTTTTCGCAAAATTATTTCCTTTTTGGCCGAAAAAGACAAATTTTGAATATGCAACGTAACTCAATCAGCATAGGGTTTGCGAGGAAATGTCGAGGATGTAAAAAGTTGCGTAAGTTTATACTGGATCGCCTGGATCTTTTTCAAAATTTTTCTCCGAGATTTTTTTGTACTATTTTTGCTCGAAACTCTGATGAGTAGGATGGCTTAACCTGAAAACTATGGCGCTTATAACAAAATATCAGGAGAAGAAACTTTTTTAATTTTCGATTTTGAATTTGCGAAAATTTTTTTTCAAAATTTTGTTCTGAAATTTTTTGGCCGAACCTCGGAGAATCGTCCCAACAATTGATTGGTGTATCTCGAAAACTATAAAGTTAGAGACAAAATATCAAGAGGGGCAAATGGTGCAGTGTTTCGTTTTGAATACGTTGACATTCTTCAGATTTTTTCATTTTTTTTTTACAATATTTCAATAGCACTTGGACGACATAAAAAAACATTGTAAAAAAAATTGAAAAATGTCTTAAAAAATGTCAACGTATTCAAAACGAAACGCTGCAACATTTTTCCCCTTTTGATATTTTGTCTCTAACTCAATAGTTTTCGAGATACGCCAATCAATTGTTCGGACGATTCTCTGAGGTGATAAAAATAAAAAATATTCACTTTACTCACCTGATGACATAAAAAGTTGCAAGCCGGATAAAATAGCAACGATCCGTAATGCACGATCGAAATACGACTGTTTTTTTAACGCCACCGAGCGACATGTCCTATCCTATCCGCTGACTCGCTCACACTAAAGCGCGGCGGGACACACTCGCAAAAAAGATGCATTAAGGACAAAGATTTGTCCTTTGGCGAAGTCTTTTGGCGAATAAGATTTCGTATTCGTATGTCGGCCTACTACGATTTTATCAACAGCTAAGAAAATGTGTTATTTAAGGGGGATTGTCTTTTTTTTCGCAAAATTTACCGCTTTTTGGGAATTTTTTTGTGAAGAAAGTATACAACGGAAAACTTGTGAAACTTGGCATATAGTTTTATTGATCTGTTTACTACATACAAAAAATTTTTTAAACAATTTCATCAAAAAATCCGCCTCCCACCCCCGTCGACGCGCGATGGTCCTTTTTTGATGGTGTGCACGATTACAGCCTTCACGTTCATCCTGCAACAAAAACCCAAAAAGCATTTTACTTTAGACACATATAGCTATCGTTCGACGAAGGGGAAAAAAAATTGACGATTTGGTGACGTTTTGAACTTGAAGTATCGATTTTTCGAAAAAAATTGATCGATTTTTTGTTATAAATAAAAAACTATTAAACGTATTGCTTTTTTGCTTCATCAAATGATAAAAGGATGTCAGCTGAGCATTCTGTCCAAATTTGAAGGCAATCGGTTGAATAGTTTTTGAGAAATCGTGCACACAATCAAAAAAGGACCATCGCGCGTCGAGGGGGGTGGGAGGCGGATTTTTTGATGAAATTGTTTAAAATTTTTTTTGTATGTAGTAAACAGACCAATAAAACTATATGCCAAGTTTCACAAGTTTTCCGTTGTATACTTTCTTCACAAAAAAATTCCCAAAAAGCGGTAAATTTTGCGAAAAAAAGACAATCCCCCCTGAAAGTTTCTCTTTCAACGCTCTTTCTTCTCTTTCAACGCTCATATCTCAGTCAATTTTGTTCGGATCGACTTGAATCCCCCAAGAAAACCAACTTGAAAAAAGACAATCCCCCCTTAAGTTTATGTTTAAGATTTACTAAGAATTTTTCTTCGCATCTAATAGGATATATGAGTTAGAAGAAATAGGTGTTTCATGCCCGACAAATAGAGTTTTTTTTAACATCTAATAGGATTCTTCATAATCCCCCAGCTGTTTTTTTTTTGAGGAATTGTGTCATTTCGTTCGTCATTATTTTCTCACTTGAACGTTTTTTTCTCACTTTATATTCTTACTTACACTTAACTCATTCCTCACTTTAGAGTTTCTCACTTCCGAAACGCAACACCGACACTTGTGCCAAAAGCATTAGCATAGGAAGAAGCTACACGGTAAGCGTATGCGTGAGCTACATCTGACGACGAGCGGGCTGATGTCGGGCCCGTCGCGTTGAAGGGCAAAGTGCGCATGCGCGCATTAGTATCATAGTCGCGAAATAAGAGGTTTTCGTGATCGGGAAGTAGTATTTATTTGATTTGAGGAAATATTTATTCAAATGTTCTATTTTGAATATGGTTTGTATTTCATGTGAAAAATCGGTACGCAAAAAAACATTTTAGTTACGCGGAATAAATGCTGTAGTTACAATCACATAAAAACTGTCTCCATACGACCAAACATTTATTAAGGGAAGGGTAGGGGTTTCAGCGTGAAAAAAAACACTTTTTTGCGATTTTTTTTCATCTATATGGATAGAGTAAATTTATTACAACCTTTTGTACATTGTTAAGTGTCATTTCAAGGGCATTCCGTGAAATTTGTACGCGAAAATATCCACAAACAAGCCGTTGACAAAGCTTTTCCAAGAACGCCTTTGGAAAAACACAATTTGCGGTGTTCACTGTATCTCAGCTAAAAATTATCTGAAATCAAGTACAATTAAAATGTAGCCAAAGTATCATCAAATCCTCTCCCCAACGGCCTTTGATATTTTTTTTTTAATTTCTAAATTTTTGGTGGTCATGTAAAGTGAAAAGTGCTATTTTTCACGAAAAATTCCGCCATTTTGGGGGTGAAAAACCCCCTCAATGTAAAAGAAAAATCTCAAACTAACCGTTGGGGGGAGGTATTTTATATGTAGAAAGTGTGTACCAAGTTTGAAATAAATCGGTCATGTAGTTTTCAAATGGCAGTGAACACGGACTTCGAAAAAGTGGTTTCGAGAAAAAACGCGGCATCGGCTTGTTTGTAGATATTTTCGCGTACAAATTTCACGGAATGTTCTTGAAATGACACTTAACAATGTACAAAAGGTTTCAATAAATTTACTCTATCCATATAGATGAAAAAAATGGCAAAAATGTGTTTTTTTTCACGCTGAAACCCCTACCCTCCCCTTAATTTCTAATAAATTATATTCTAGTGTGCCAATTTATTACAAAATAATAAATATTTTTTCCGACTGCAGTACTTCCCTAATATAGCATCAAACTCGTCAATGCGTGTTACTATCGCGGCAGCTATCCTCCTACGGTAACTACCCCACTTTTACCCTATGCAAAATGGGGACGAAATGCGTTTCCTTACGCACCCCGTCGCGTGGGGTATTATAGACAGATCTTTCAAAATGCAAATGCGGTTCCATTTGGCATTTTTCATTTTTAAGGGCTTACACCCAGTTGACAGTTTTGAGAATATCGTTTTTTGATTTTCGACGGATACTCAAAATATAACATTTCAAAAAGATTGTCCGAAATATCAAGTTGATCAATCCAAAATTGAGGAAGTTATAGGCGGTAGGTTGGTTCCGCGAACTGACAAATTTTAAACGCGTTTTTCTTAAAATGACTGTCTTAAGATCGGTTACAACAGTATCTCAAAAATTACGTCGCTGATCAACTTCAAATTTTACAAGCTTCTTGTACATGTCAAAAGAAAGTACTTGACCGAAAGAATTTTTCTTTCGCCGCATAGTTTTTTAACAACGAAAATAGACCGTTTTTTTTCTGAAAATCGATACTTTTTCATTGGACAGCGGCCATCTCTTTAAAAATCAACATTTTAGAAAATCCTTCGTCAAAGCACCGGATAATTTCATGAAAAAAACTAAATGCGTTGGTTTTTTTAATTTCGGATGTTTATCACATTTATAAATACTTTTTATCACATTTATAAATATTTTCAAATCCAAAAATTGTAAACGATACTTGAAACCGTACTCTAGAATGTACAAAAAGGAAATTCGAAACCCTGTATACTTTTTCCCAAAAAAAAATCACAAAAAATCGTCTTTTTTCCGGCCACGAGCTAGGTGTAACCCGTTGAGCCCCGTTGGCGAAATATCAAGCGTCAAAGTGATGTGCAATGTGTCTACCCATTCTACTTTTTCAAGCGTGGTTTTGAAAATCGGAAGCAATCTAGGTACGAGAATTTGATTATAACTGAATTGCAATTATTTCGGTTAATTTACGTGAGTAAATTCAGTAACTGCGAGCAAGCAAGTTATCGCTGAGTTGACTTTATGGAACCTCCATAAGGGGGCTGCACAACTCGCTTTGTCCCATGTTGTTCGAGCCTCCTTAATAAAACTTCAAACATCAAACAAAGGGTCACCTCTCTTCACCCCGCCTGCACCATTGGAGTATTATGATAACGGATTATTAAATGAAAATAAAATTAGTATGCAATAAATAATTGTAGTGCAACATGCATAATAATAATAGCTACCTATCAGATAAACATCGACGCTTCATACTTGCACAAACAAATATCTACGAAACCCTTTTTTTCCGATGAGATTGAATTTTACATCGTTGAAATGCAAAGAAAATTATTATTTTTCGATTGCACGAATTTATTTTGGCTAATCTTTATCAGGAAAAACCCTCCATAATTTTTCCAGTCGCTTATTTAGAGATCTAGAATTAAAATCTGCAAAAAATATTTTGTCAAATAATAAAAGTGAGGAAATAAAATATAGAAAATAATTTTCGCTGCATTCCAACGATGTAAAATTCAAGATCGTACTTTACGCGAATTTCGACATGCACTCAGCAGATTTTCATTCAAAGAAAAACTACGATAATTACTCTACAATGGAATAGTTGTATCGTGGAGGGATTTCAGCGATATGATGCGAAATGAAGCGCGACTGGAATTTGTCAAAGATCTTTTTATCACGGCCGCCAAGCACGTTCATCGTACAATTTTTCGTATACTAAATAAACGTTGCTTTGGTACACCGTAATTAAAAGCACGCTTTTCGAAGAGCTTCTACATAGAATTTTCCGGAGCTTTATCTCCGGAAAAAGTCCTCTTTACACACGAATTTTATATTATATCGAGTATATATAATCGGTGGCATCAAAATCGTCAGTGACGTCTGAGTTTTTAAATTTTTATTACTTGGCATCTCTTGATACGTCGGAACATTGCAAATATCATCCGTGGTATACTTCCGAATAATGATGTTATACGATGAAAGGATCTGTGAGCAACTAGCAAACCATCGCTTTCACGTAAACATGTTTTTCATTTCACAAATACGGGAGTGGATATTTATTCCGCGAATCGTCAATGAGAGTAAAAAATTGTGAGCTAAATCCACCCCAGCGATATAATGCAACATGAAGGATGCAGAATCGACGTAATAAAAATCGATACTAAAGTACCTGCTGGGTGCAAATAGCTACATGGAACGAAAAAAATATATAAAGTACAACTGTGAATTCGTTCTATTTTTTTCTTTCATGTATTCATTTCGTATCGGAAACTCGCTTCGTTCACCAATTCAATGCTCAAGAGAAGATTTTTGGCATTAGCATAGAAAGTGCCGAGAAACATATACACGCATACTCGTAAATATACACGCATACACACACATGACTAGTGGCAATAAAAAGCCTCGAGAATCGCAGAGGCCAAGCCTGACAGACCTGTCGAGCCAGTTTCAATTTGGCAGATAAAAAGGGAATGAAAATATAGTCGCAATACATGTATCGAAAATGATCAGGTAGAAATTATTCGTGAGTATGAAACCATTTCTTCATTGCGCAAGTCCAGAACGGTCCTTTTAAGGGGTTACCCCCACTTGCGATTTTGAAAAAATCGATTTTTTTTATTGCATTTTTTTAAGTATAAGTATCTGAGAATATGTCCTGAAAATTTCAAGTCGATCCGAACAAAATTGACTGAGATATGAGCGTTGAAAGAGAAGAATCCGCGTTGAAAGAGAAACTTTTAGGGGGGATTGTCTTTTTTTTTCGCAAAATTTACCGCTTTTTGGGAATTTTTTTGTGAAGAAAGTATACAACGGAAAACTTGTGAAACTTGGCATATAGTTTTATTGATCTGTTTACTACATACAAAAAAATTTTTAAACAATTTCATCAAAAAATCCGCCTCCCACCCCCCTCGACGCGCGATGGTCCTTTTTTGATGGTGTGCACGATTTCTCAAAAACTATTCAACCGATTGCCTTCAAATTTGAAATCTATTGAAAAAGTTTTGTAGTTTTCTTAAAAAAAATTCATGAAAAAGGCCTTTTTTTGCGCTACAAGTGGGGGTAACGCCTTAATAGGACAGATGAAACAATGAGACAAGTTTTTCCATACCTCGCGTATCGATGATTTCCTCAGCCGAGCCAGAAACGAGCCGGGGGCGCAATAAAAAAAAAATCTGATCGAAGCAATCTCATATTATCAGCGCGTTGATCTTCCTTGTCGGGGCAACGAACGCCATTTCCTCATGTATAAAAACTATTTGTTTTTGCACCGTTTAAGGTTGTTATGGGGTTTAGCCGTCGGGGGTGAAGTACGAGGGGAGCGCCCTATGCTCATGCGCGGAGCGAATTTACTGTTACCAACTGTTAGCTTTTGAATAATCGTCATATCAAACCTACGTTTTCGAACTATTCTTCTACATCTAATTGTAAAAATATGCATTTTTGAACATTCGGTGATTACATCGAGTGTTTTCATTACTTTGGATAAATATTTTCTATAACTTTTTCTCGCTAAATTAACGCGAAACGAATTGGCAGCGTTGTAAATCGTGGTATATCATAATGCCCAGGTTGGCAGAAGTGTCGTAAAGTTAGAGACATATGATGCATTCCACGCCACTTCAGCCAGTAAAAAAAATCCACAAATAGTTTTTAAAAATCGAGTTACTTTATTGAAAAATATTCACCGAATGTCGAAATTTTTTAAAATTTCTAACGTTTTTCTCGTTGATTACCATTTTCTAATATTTTTCCATGCAAATGGCTGTATCTTTGGCAGCATTTGACGTATTTACATTCGTAGAAAACGAAAACATACGTCTTTTTATAGCCTTCCAAAAAAAAATTTATTTAGATTTTATTGAGCAAGTCGAACGTCCGTTTCAGGGCAAAATATGCAAAAATATTTTTTTCCTCAAGGAAAGACACTCGTCATTTTATTTTCAAGAATTTCCCCGAATTGTGAATAGGAAAAACGGATTTTTGGTATTTTTTATATTATGGGATTCCTAAACACCGTGAAGTAACAGCTATTTTTATTTTTTTTATTTTTTTATTAATATTTGATTGAAGAGTGTGGATGTATCAGCACTCACTGTATGTTTACCAGGTTTTTGAAATACATATGAAATATGTGTCATATGTATTGGAGCCTTGGAGTGCTTCACACTCTTCAATCGAATATTAATTTAAAAAAAAAATAGCTGTTAATTCACGGTGTTTAGGAATTTCATAATATAAAAATACCAAAAATCCGTTTTTTATATTCACAATTCAGGAAAATTTAAAAAAATAAAATAATGAGTGTCTCTCTTTGAGAAAAAATTTTTTTTGTGTATTTTGCCGTGAAACGGCCGTTCGACTTGCTCAATAAAATCTAAATTAATTTTTTTCTGGAAGGCTATAAAAAGACGCATATTTTCGTTTTCTACGAATGTAAATACGTCAAATCCTGCGAAAGATACAGCCATTTGAATGGAAAAATGTTAAAAAATGGTAATCAACGAAAAAAAACGTCAGAAATTTTTAAAAAATTTCGACGCTTGGTGAATATTTTTCAATAAAGTAAATCGATTTTTCAAAATTATTTGAGGATTTTTTTTTCTACTGGCTGAAGTGACGTGGAATGCCTCATATGCGCCCCGTTCGTAACCTCAATATCGGTCCAAGGAGCTGTCAAAAATGAATATCGGTCCGAGTAAAAAAATTCCACTGGAAAGAAAAAGTGTGTACTAAAGCTGTCTATAATCTCGAAGAAATCAAAAACTTTAATAATTTTCCGATATTCTAAAAAAAATGTATATATGAAAAAAATCCGCGTTATTTTGTCTTTGCCTAGAAATGTATAATTTCTGAACATAGTTATCAAATTAATATTAAGAAATTATTACTAATTAAGAGAATAAGTACCAATAATATTGGTTGTTAATTATTCTGACCGTGTAGTTTGAGGTTCCCGGGCATAATTACCGAATCCCGATAAGATAGGTAGCATTTGTGCCGTCTACGACGTTGCCATGATTGCACAGTCTAATATTTTGTGTGCTTGATTGTCGCACAAATTCGCTATCAAAAACATTAATAATTTTATGACGGTACTGTGAATCTTCATTTTCACGGTACCAAGGGTTAGTCCGATAAATAGTCGAACCGTACCTATTTTTTCAGCTCTGTGGTAACATTCACTTATAGCAAATATTAATAATGTACTGAAAGTGAACGGGAGTTTTCCATAAGCGTAATGAAATTAGCCCACGAAATATGTCGAGTTGACGATTTTTTTTTTTGAGAAAAGGTACTGCGGATCGCATCCGAACTGCACAGGATGATCAGCAAAGAGGTTATAAAGGTCCAGAAAAAAAATTCAGCTCGATGGTAACATGTTGACTTAACCGGGGATATTACGGTATCTGTGGCCCCTAATTCTGACCACGCAGCCATCATATGTGACCCAAAATAAGACTTTTTTGAAGAGTGGTAAAAATCGAAATTCGATCCTTAAGGGGTTGATACAGGGGTTTTAAAGTTTGTATGGGACATCATATTTTTTTTGACAGATTTGCTTGAAACTTGGTGTAAATACTCTACAATACAAATAATTGAACACGTATTTCAGCATTTCCTAAAAGTGGACCCTTAAGAGAGTTAAACGGGAGGGTAAAAGTTTGTATGAGACAACATATTTTTTTGTCAGATTTACTTGAAACTTGGCATAAATACACTAAAATACAAATAATTAAACACGTATTTCAACAATTTATGAAGTTTAACCTTTAAGGGGGTTAAACGGGAGTGTTAACGTTGATAAGAGAAAACATATTTTTTTACCAGATTTACTTGAAACTTACTAAATTGATTTGATATAGAACACTAGATGTTTTCCTCTGTGTTTGGTGCGTGTAGACAGTCAAGTAGTACTTTTTTAGCCCCTTAACTGTGTTTGTTTCAGTTGGCATAAATATACCAAACGAATACATGTGTAATTAATTGTATTGGAGTGTATTTATACCGAGTTTCGAGCAAATCTGACCAAAAAATATGTTGTCTCATATAAACTTTGAAACCTCCGTTTCACTCCCTTAAGGGTCGAATTTCGATTTTTACCACTCTTGAAAAAAGTCTTATTTTCGGTCAAATATGAAGACTGCGTGGTCAGAATTAGGGGCCACAGATATCGTAATACTGCCACTTAACCCCATAACAACCTCAAGTAATCTGCGTAAACGGTCTACGCAACGAGTCCAAATGGATCTGCCTGACACGGAAAGCGCCACAGTACTTACTTGATTTACTAAACCCTCGTACGGTTGGACGTTGAAAATGAGGTTTTTGTTTGGGTTCGGGGCGATATTTGAGGACGGTTTATTATCAAGCGAAACTGGATCTATTTGGCTTTGCGGTGATCTTCAACCGGGTTTTCCATCAACTTTGACTAAAAATGGAATGACGCCGTTCTCTACCTCGTGAAAAAAAAATGAAGAAATTTATCTGACGCGAAGCCTCTCTACTCCTGCAGGAACAATTTTACGATCGTTAAATGACACAAAAAAGCACTATGACGTTCATGTTTAACTACAGGGGCTGCTCACTCAATGCTTTTAGGTGGGACCGAATGTTGTCAGCAAGCTGAGCAAACTAATACCAACCTTGTGATGGGAAATCAATACTTCCTAGATTCCTATAGTAACTTCGTTTTATTATGGCAGTAAGGTGAGCAATGAATCCGGATGAACGAATGCGCTCCCTCTCGGCTAATGGTTGTAAAAATATTTGCGCCAAAATGTTCTACAAAAAGAAAAGGTCAACTCAAAAATAGTAATTGTCAATTATAAAAAAATTGGTGAATCCATGTTAGAGTAAGTAAACAATTCTTAATATAATCGGAATATGTAACTAGTTATTCCTAAGCCTTCTCGACCACGAGGCTTAAAATGTACATTTACTTCAACCACTTCAATGTGATTCGTGGCTTGATAGGCAAAATCTATGCAGCCCCACTTTTGGAACTGGGTTCTATACAATCCAAAATACTTTGTTTTTTTTCAATTGTTTTTTCAAGTTATTTTTATACTTTTCCTGCAAAAAAAACCATTAGATACTTGTCATTTTTTCTATGTCGAATTATCTTTAATCATTATTGAAGATGATTCGAAGGAAAAAAAATTCAACTTATAAACTGAAAATTTAAAGGTAGCATCAATTGAATTACACCGCATACAATTAACTACAATTTATTATATCTTGTACTTATATTTAATTTGAAATTGAAAAAATAGTACATTCAGTCGTAAACAGTAGAGTTAAATTAGAATGATTTTTTTTTCGTTTAATAACTAGCAAACTTATCACAAGGTTAAATATATCGCAACAAGAGGTGTGAAACATCGTTCCTTGATTGTTTACGTAATATACATTCAATTAAAAAAAACTTTATACTGTATTACTGCACCTGCGTTAAAATTATGTTAGTACACCGATTAAATCTGTGAAATGAACATACCATTATTTTAATTTAATGCCATTCTACACTCAGAGTTTATCGCTCAGATAATGTACATTCGTGATATTCAGTTAATTATCCAAAACTTCTCTCTACTTCACATAAAAGAAAATCAAACGCGTGGCTTGAATATAAAATGTTTGTTATCAAAGCTAATAAATGAAGTTTAAACTAAACGAATTAATTTAAAAAACAACCTTCACCTGTTTAGTAATTATTTGTTACCCTAAAGCAACATGATTCTTTTGAAAAGTGTGTCATGAGAAAGGAAAAAAATGGAAAAGACCAACTTAAGTTTTTATGGTTGTAAAATAAAAAGAATGAATTAAGGATGCAAGTAAAGTATACATTAATAATAATATTAGTTATTATTCGATAAAATAACAAAAATACAACACAATAATTCAAGATAACCAATTTTTCACATGTAATCGCAAAAAAATGGCTACAAACATGGCTGAATATGCTTTTCCAACGGCGGCTCACTTATTATTATTATTTGCAGTGCTGCCACATTAAGGTCATGTATCACACCCTCCTGCCACTTCGAAATTTCTAACCCTAATTTCGACCAAACTATACGATCAATTGAGATGAAATTGATTGTGTTCATGCGATATTCTTGTAGAAAGAGCCTGACGGTCGACATTTTTCCAAATTTTGAAAAGAATAAACTTTACAGATTGTAGTTACCATAGGATAAGTTGTTAATTACTAACTGATGCACCTTTCAATACATCCACATTTCAAGACCGTTAGGCTCTGTACAGTGAAAAAACTCACATTTTCAGCACTGTTTCAACCGATTTTAAGGAAAAATGACCGAGAAATTAGGGTTTAGAGTTTCGACATAAAACTTAAGAAATTGTAGCAACAAAGTTCAAAATATTATCGACAACCCTAAAAAACTAGTGCATCAGTTTTTCCACAAGTGGCGATCACACCGGGTCTTGCAGCAATCGTCGCCTATTGGGCCTCTGCTCTCTGCTGTAGGTTCAGAGGGGCAGCCCCGGCCAGCGGGTAGCCTCGGCCATTGCTAAAATGTATGATTGCTATGTGTTTACTACCAATGTTTTTGGTTTGCAGTGTTTCTGGTGGGCTACAAATGAACACCAGAAAGCAAAAATATTGATAGTGATATAGACTGATTGATAGATAGCAAAAATATTAAACACATGGCAGACATACATTTTAGTAATGGCATTTTAGCGAGGCTACCCGCTGGCCGGGGCTGCTCCCCCAGTGTGAGTAGCAGACGGTTGCTGCGACTTCTAGTGTGTGACACATGGCCTTAAGGTAGTTCTGTAGTTTTGGTCAAATCTTAGGAATTGGCTGAAATTTAAGTATGGTGTAGATATGACCTTCATGGACTGATGTCCAAAAATTCAATTCGATTCACCATTCAGTTCATGAGATAATTGCAATTGAATATGGGTATTTTGTAAGCGATCCCTATACCTAACACGTAAACCGATAGGAGTTCGCTCGCATTTCTCGATATAGGTGCTAAACGGATCTTAGTATTTCAAAATAAAAACACACGTGTACGCAGTACTATTGTGGGATTGATTTGAAAAAAATGACAAACTCTGACCGTTTAGTTTCAGAGATATCGACTTGTGAAAAGTGGTAATTTTATTCCACACCGAACTCGGGCCCAACCATCTGTAACGGAATGGCAACAGTGTAAAATGGTATTCAATCCCATTTGAGTTTCCTTTACTGTTTCCCTCAAAAAAATGTCTTTGTTACAGCGAATACAATTTACACTCTCGGCAAGATGTTGTAAATCTACGACCCGACGTCCTTCAACAGCGAATTTTTGTTGCTGATCGTTGAGGTTATGGTTATTCTCATCGAGTTTAGCCACATTTGCTTGACACACTGCTGCCACAGCTTTCAGTCTTTTGCCAAGCGCCTTTTCTCTTGTAAACTTTCCTTTGTACCGCATTCGGGTTGACATTTTCACGCTTTTTTTATTTACATAAAATAAAATATAGGATGTTACTATACGCTTCGACCGAAACCTTTGGCTCATACGTGTACCTACATAACTACCTTAACTCGATCAGTTCTCGAATTCCGTCAAGTTCTCAGTCTAAATCACGGTCTAAATCACGGTCTTACATACAAGTCTGGAAACTCCTAGGGTAGGGAGTGACTCAGATAATGAGGCAAACGGTCAGTTCTCGCTTTTGTCACCCGAAGCGCTGCTAGGTAGAAGTTAGCCAATCAACCGCAGGTCCGAACAGCTGTGCAAAGGCGCAGATTTTTCGAGATTAACATAGAGTCTGTTCGGCTTAGCTAAACTTTCTACAATTGCAATAGATACAATAATAGAAAGCCCTCAGAAGGCGTAAGAAGTGTAGAAAAGTATTGCCAAAACGAACAGACCCAATATTATTTGTACACTGAGAAAAAGAAATAATTGAATGTGCAAAATGCATTTTGTTGTCTCGAAATTTTGTTGTTTTAACAGTTGCTCAGACATGCTAAATAAGCTACAGTTCACACGACTAAAACTATCAGTTCGATTAACAAAACGTTTGTTATGGCAATCAAAAATCAAATTGTACGTATTTAAAGATACATTTTGTTAAACCAACTGAATTTTGGTTGGATAAACGAATTTTTTTTTTCAGTGTAAGAGCGATATAAATGGAAAATGATTGAGTATCTTTCACTGCTGAACCCCCGGGCAGAATGAGAATTATTATTTCAGTAGACTGTATTTCGCGTATGATCGAACTTCTGTAATATTTTCATTTGGTCTTTCGCGATTAGAGTAGATGGGGTATGAACAAATTTGTGCACCCTAAATTTTTGTCCCTTACCATTAATGTTTATTCTTAGTAGATTGAATTCCTTATTTTTTTCTACAACTTTTGTTTTTATTTTTGCTTTTTTAACAATGTTAATAAGAACCCGCAAATAAATATAATGTAAGAGAAATAAAAAAAAAGAAATGAACGCATTGTGTGTTTTTAAAAGGCACCGTTTTTATTGATTTATCAGTTCGGCGAGTTTGTGTTGTTACAAAACATTATTTTTGCCGTTTTTGGTTTTGTTGATAGGCGAACTGGCGTATCCTCAATCGAATATAATAAAATATAGCGAAGGATAAGACCGGGTCCACGCTATGTTGTTCTACCGGAGCATTTTAGGTAGTTTCGATTTCTAGAAACGTTGTGAACACATGTACTGGCTGTCAGCAGGTTATTTTTCCATTGTTATATATATATATCTACAAGACTACTTCTACTTGCCAACGCTTCCAGTGGATAAATGAGGAACTACGTTTTTGCTTCACTAACGTTGACACTTTCCACCATGCAAAAACGCCGGAGTTTCCAGACCCGTATGTAAGACCGTGGTCTGAATACAAGTTGTTCTGACAAAATTCAGCATGGCAGGGGGTCGTAGTGAGCAGCTCCTGCTCAAGTATACTGCATTGTTCCAAGCGACAACGAGCTGGAACGTGATGAACGTGACCGGTAATCGGGCCAAATGGATATCGACCAATCAGCGAGTAGCGCGCCAACTTGGGGGATTCCCCAGTAGCAACGTTCTGCCCTCTTAGGCAGGGCACGTTTGCTCGTGACACATGTCCCGTGCTCGCGCCCAACTACCAACCGGCCGTTTGATGTTTTCAACACGATCCGCACGATGCGGTACACGTTGCCAATTTTCCGAACAGTCTATGACGTACATGACACTACATGAATAAGTATATCCGTGCTTCAGGCCGGTTGCCCAGACGGCGAATCTGCCATTTCAGGAGAGCCTCGGTGTATCTCTGTTTGTGTAAGAGAGGAGAAAGCGAGTACATTAGCCCCGGTAACCACAAGCCGATTTGGATCTCTGGCACGGGAGACCAGACTCGTTACGTATATACAATAATATAACTGTGCGACGTTGCTGCGCCATGCACGGAACACCCCTTCGCCACGCTCGTACCGACCGTATAACCTGCACACACGGCGAAGATACGATTCCACCGCGACTCAATTAACGTTCCAAGCCCAATCCCTTACACACTTACGGCTCACACATACGCCGAACTGTACCGATGCACCGTAGACAATAATAACCCCCATAATGTTTCAGAGCCCAACGCCGCCCCAATACGTATTCTGGTACCACAATAACCGGATGATAAATTACGATACGGCTCGCGGCAGCGTGAGCATACAAACCGATCCTGGACCAGCGCAGAGCCGGCTAATCATTCATCAGGCGGTCGAATCCGACACGGGCAATTACACGTGCAGGGCATCAAACACAAAACCCGCATCGATCTACGTATTCGTCACGGAAGGTATATTTAAGTTGCAGATTTTATTACAATGCACCCGCAGCCGATCCTATCGTACTCTCATTGCAAAGATACACGCCCAAACAGCCCTAACTTTCGCCTCACAATGGAAATGAGGGACGCGTTACGCGCGTCCGGATCGGGTCATATCAACTGCGATTGGATAAAAATGCTCAGTGGTCACTGTCCCGACGAATATACGTCCGAAACGCATTCGCTTCTGATTGTCGGACGCCGGGCATGTACGCGTCTTTTGTCTTTGACGACGGTGTTTCGGACTTTTCGTTGTAACGGGCTAGAGTGACCGTCCTGAATATCCGGACGCGAATAATCGATACGGTAGTCCGTACTGAGTATTGATGTAATCAATGTTAATATTAAGGGGTCTTCTCACTTTAGACGCTAAAAAAGGCTATTTTCATGAATTTATTTCGTAGGTTTATATTATAGATATCGATATAAAAGTTGTTACACTTAATAAATACACTTCCGAAATACATTTAAAACTTTTGTTAAATTTCATTTAAGGGGTTTGGCCACAGTAACGGGTATAAAATCATGTGCGCATTTAACAATTTTTTTCGTATGAAAAAGTGATTCACTCGTAAAATTATTTACACATCTTTTTAGTATGAATATCAAGCTGTTAGAAAATAGATTTTTTTTTTCGATGTACAAAATGGCCGACTACTAATATTTTCTTCTGTTATCTTTTTTTCAGGCGCTCCGCGGCATGACATTTAGCATCCGCAATCTTTTACTTAGAACAAAAAACGAAAATTCTCGTCAATCTACATTAGAATACCTAGAGAAGTATGTACGGAATTTGAAAAATATTGTTTTTTTTTTCAAAAGTTGTAGGGATTTGAATGAATTTTCAGTGAAAAATTTCGTATAAAACTGCTCATAAAATGAAAAGTTTTCGATTAATCAGAAATTCCGTACGTACTTCTCTGCGAAATGCAATTAGGAACATAACTTTTAAATTTAAAGTAAATCGAGTCAAAATTGTTGGTGATTTGTCACGCCAATTGGAAAAAAGCTGTTTCGAGAAAAACGCGTTTAAACTTTTAGGTACTCTATGGCCATGCCAGAGGTGGGCTTACGTTAAACGCTCAAAGTCGGTGAAAAAAAAATTCTTGCTATAAATCGCATAGTAACTTATTCTTGTGATGATAAAGCACCGTTTTAGCGGGAAAAAATCGATTTTTTGAACATTCTACCGTGGCCTTACCCCTTAAGTCACTATTTATAGACGAAAATGGTAGTTAAAAAAATGTCGTAAAAAAATTATAAGTCTGCGCTGTTGATGAAATCTCGGAGATGGATCATCCGAAACAAAAAAATCAAACGGTTTTAGATTCAGTATGTTAATAGCTATAGCGCATATCATACCATTTTTGATATATGCAAAAATAACAAAATTGCGGACATTTTTCGTAAAAAAAAACAAACAAAAAACGTATTTTTTGCGTTTTTCGCCAAAAAATAGTAAATATCAAAATAAAGAAAAATCCTTGATATGCGCTATAGATATAGTTGTAATAAATATGTGGTTAAAATTTCATGAGGATCAGTTCAGTAGTTTCGAAGATTTTATCAACAAGCCGTCGAAAAACGTTGTTTCGAGAAAAAACGCATTCAAAGTTTGTTTGGGTTATATAAATACATCAACATTTCTTTTAAATGTAGTTCGAAAGTGCATTTATTAAGTGTAACAACTTTCATATCAATACCTATAATATAAACCTATCA
Organism: Ophion ellenae; assembly: GCA_963210295.1. NCBI lineage: Eukaryota > Metazoa > Arthropoda > Insecta > Hymenoptera > Ichneumonidae > Ophion > Ophion ellenae. The sequence goes on from OY723388.1 coordinate 33,215,059, forward strand.
AAAAATACATGGATATAGCCTTTTTTAGCGTCTAAAGTGAGAAGACCCCTTAATTAACGGCTCTGCATAAGCATGTGGCCCAAAAAAGGTCGTTTTTGAAAGTACTTCTCTGATGAGAGTTTTGGGATGACGAGATCAGGATTTCAAACATAATTCACACATAGTCTTGTCAAATTTGAGTTTCTTAAATGAAAAATATCGATAAACAATGATTATTGCATTCTATTATTCTGGCAACGAGGGTGATCTGAAATGAAAAATAAAATAATGTACTTTTAGTATAACAATGAAACTATCGTTTGATCGGGTACTGTGTATATATATATGTATATATATTTCAAATCACAAAAATGGCAAGCTGTAGCAAAAGAGGATCGCGTTTCGAATAAACACAACAATATTTATCGCTTGTTATTAGCGAGTGAAGAAACATATCAAAAATTAATCCGGTCGTACGATTGAAAAAAAATTAATCTAGATTCTGCCCAAATTTGAAGTGAATTGGACAAACAGATTTTGAGAAAGGACTCACACCGTTGCACGTAACATAGTTTTAAAAAATTCAAAAGATAAAGATTACATCGCGGCGGGGCAGTTTCTCTAGCGCATAGGCGACAAGACCTTTCACAAAAACGTCATAACTCGGTCGACTTTGCGAATGTTTACAAAACTTTGTTGCAAATTAAATTCAGGGTGTTCATCGATGAGGCTCACTAAAAAATGAGACTTCTTTGGGGTTTTTTTTGGAATACTAAAAAGCCAATACTAAAAAAGGATGACGCATAACTTTCAAGAATTAGCACGTAAAACAAACGAATATTCGTTATTTACATTAATTTTGCTACAGAAGTACACACAATTATTTTTTTTAAATAATTTTTTCGCCATGTGACATCAGTGGACGTTCAAATCCGAATATCTCACACAAACATAATCGTCTTAAAGCTTGGATAGTTCGGATGCGACGAAAATACTTAAAAATGTTTTCATTTCTTTATCTTTATTTTCGTCCACCATTTATCTGCAAATTTTTGTTACAGGTCCTCAATGAGGATAGTAAAAAACTTTTCAGTGATTATCATAGTCTCAATGTGCAAAAAAAACATATCGTTACATTCCAACAATGCAGACTTCAACACCATCCAAAATATATCCGTTTTAAACACGCGCAATGATCGAGACATCTGAAAAAAGAAATAACCGAACATCCGAATATTCAAAATGACTCAAACAACCGATGTAATGGAGGGTGGTCATTATTTGCAACATCAGCAACCTTGGGGGACCTTGATACATGTCGTTGAGACGAGATTATTCATCATTGTGACATTTTCCAATATTCCTTCGTTCGTATATACATCCAAGTGTTTCCCATCCCCCATCACCCCACACTTGTCATTGCACTGTTCCCAGCATCTGAAAGACCCTCCACCCCCTTGTCTTGTCAGCCCCCGTCCCTATTGGCTTGCCGAGCACACATGGCACACATAAACCGAGAAAAGTCTTTTTGTCAATGACAATGAGTTTCACTTGTATCCACAATCGAAAGCTCAACAAAACTGTCTCCCTCCTCCAGAGGCTTAGCGGTCACTCATCCAAGTCCGGGTCCACGCCAATGCTGATTAAAACAATGAACCGCCGCATTTGCACCACGATCCATGCCCAACTTTCTCTCCCTTTCAACCCAAATGAAAGTTCATTCCTTTTCAATGACAACTCGGTCGTGACTTTTAACCTACGTTCTTGTTTTCGTTGCAGGTGATAAAATGGCGGCGATTTTGCGTCGCAAAATATCGGGAGCAACGAGAACGAGCCTCGGAGGTTTGGTGCTTACACTCGTCGTAACGGGCGCCGTTTTACTACGATAAACATTCCGTTATTCCGAACGGTCCATTATTATCATTATACTTTATGTTTCTTTTTCACTAGGTAGATAACTTTGCCACTGCGATCCTCGTTTCTTTCCCTCCGTTTTAGTTTTATTTTTATTATTATTATTATTATTATTATTATTAAAATATATATATATATACGAAGTAGAACAGGTCTCTGCCGATTCCCTTGTCACCAGCATTTCTCATTCAAGATACACACGTACACGTACGCACACGCATAAACAACACGGTACGACACGTATTAAATTTATCCGAGTTTTCGCGTATAATATCGAGTTACGAAGCTCGTGGTATTAGAAACCTCGAAGGCGCGTATTGAGTATTCGTCTCATTTTTTAACGCGCCATGTGCAAGTAAGAAAAAAAGTAATGAACATATGACTCTTGTAGTATATATTTATATATATATGTATATACCGGGTGAGTCAACAGCTATTAGCAGTAAAAATATTTTCTAGCCTATCAGACTTGGGAGAAAACTTTTCCGGCAATTGTTGCATAGTTCGAAAGGGGTCATCGAGTGGCTACGAGGTTCATCCAGGTAGAGGCGTTGCGAAGATTTCACTCACCACAATTTTTTTAAATGGACCACTATTTTTTTCAGAATTTTATCAAGGAGCTAAAGATAAGTTCACCCGTCAAATTTTAAGGTAGTTCCTCTGCGAAAATCTCAACCAAAAGTTTACATACCATGTTCATGTTTGAAAGATTGATAATTGGTTTAATTAGTAATGAATAAAATTAAAAACTACGCAATATTGACTCGGTACTAGTAGATAATACGATGGATATCATTTATTGCCGTAAAATATATTTTGTATTGTGTTTTTGATCGACCATTGCCAGTAAACTTTTTGCCGGGACTGTCCAGGCTTTGCCCCAATTGTTTTTTTTCCAGGCTTTGCCACGCTTTGCACCAAAATTGTGAAGGCTTCTCATGGTTATATCTTGGAAACTAGATGGTGAATCATTCTCATTTTTTTTCACATTATTCGTGATATCTTACTGTAGCTTATCCTCGTTTTTTATCAATTTCTTAATTTTAGTTTTGACGGTAGAATTAATGATGCTCTGTTTGCCCATCATAACGCATTTGTTACGTGTAAACCAAGCCAACTTTAAGTGTAAATATCTCAGGTTTGGGGTGGTCAAACTTATTAAAATTGCACAGATGTTTGGATAATGTATTAAATAACGTATATGTCAAATTTCAACCATTTCTCAATTCAACCCTTCTGTGGAGGTACTACCTTAAGATGATCGATCACGGTTTAGTATAGAAAATCGATAGAACGAAATATCAATGTCTTTAGCCTAGAATCGATCACAAAAACGGTGCAAACGCTTACTCCTGTAAAAAGTGCTCAACGTGATGGCCACCATTTTTAATGCACGCCTGCAATCCTATTGACATTGATTGCAGTGTCTTATCAATCACGTCAGTTTGCACTAACGAACAGGCTCTGATTATTCTTCCCTGCATATCTTGCGCAGTAGTCGGCACTCTTTGTGCACCATATCTTCCAAAGTCCCCCATAAAAAACGTCCAGTGGTGTCGAGTCTGGTGAATGAGCTGGTCAAACCACACGACCCGTCACTTTGAGCATCTTTTATAGGAGTCAATGTTTCCACCGTTTTTGTCGATTCTAGACAAAAAACATTGAAATTTATTTTTTATCGATTTTTCCTACTAAATCTTGATCGACCATCTTCAAAACTGGTGTGAACTTATTTTCCGTTTCTGCTGCAAGATGACTTTTATATTATTGATAATACACCTATATGCGATATCGTTAATTGTATGTATTATAAATAAATACAAGATTATTGTCAGTCACATTTCTTCCAAGAATACCACCGTTAATACGCAAGTACTTAAGGCCTCACATACGCGATTTCGCCGATTTTCGAAGGTACTTTTCTAGACGCGGTTAATAAAAATGACGCATATATTGACAACATTTTTTTTACAGATCATTTACGCACATGGTTAAGTATATGTAAAAAAAAATCAGTGATATTAACAAATGACGGAGATATAACATAATAAAGCAATGTATTTTTTTTTGCGCGCGCGTAGATGGTGAAGGTTCTCGGCGTCGATGTGGGTGTCTCAAAAAAAAATGAACATATTTATAATTGCATAATGAATGTATCTTCAGTGTGAACCAGCAATATTACTTTTTTTTATTATAATGAAAATTCGAAACTTAAAATTTTTTTACTCAATTTTTTGTCGGTATTTTATTTTTTATATTTTGTTGTGTCATTGATATGTTTGTTTCTGTGGTTCACACGATAGGTGATGATACTAACAATATGTTGTAAAAATTTCAAAGCGATCTGAACCTTCGTTCAAGAGTTAGAACTTTCACAAGGTTCAAAAAAGTGAATCGTGGAAAAACGAGCCTTACGCTCTAAATGCTGTAACTTTAACAATTTTTGGAATTTTTCTATTCTGTAAAGCTTAAAATATTCCTAACCGTTGAGGCTAATGGAATCAAAAATAATTTAAAAAATGAAAATTCTTGAAATTTTTCGCGTATATAACTTAAAACTGTGTTAGCGATTACGCCGACGATCGATATGTTCGAGATTTACTCGATGTGCTCTCTAGCAAGCGTCGTAGCACTCTGCCTCCTGACGCTTGCTCTCTGGCCCTCCAACGCTTTGTTCGTCACTCCCAATCTCAATGTTTACGTTTTGGCTCTCAACGGTCCCCGGGCCTCGCCGCCTCATCGCCGAGACCCACACTGTGAGACGTTGACTTCAATAGATAGAATTCTTGGGAAAAAAACATGCTGGCCCATTAAAAAAAAATCGATGTGACCTTGAAATCTCCGAACCGCCTCCACCTGGATGAACCTCGTAGCTACGACTCGATAACGGCCTTCAAACTATGCAATTATTGCAGGAACATTTGCTCCTAAGTCTTTATAGGTTAGAATAGATTTCTAGTGCCAATAGTTGTTGCCTCGACCGGTATATATATTATATTGGGTACACGTGTGTGAGGAGCTCGTGTGATGCGGACTTATATAATGTACCACGTATAAACGTCGACTGGCAAGCTGTGTGACTGGGCAGGTTGTGACCCAAAATTAATGTAAATACTCGTAAGTATAATCATTCTCGTCGTCGAGTCGAACCCCCACTCCCCACCCTCCCCGCGCAACAACGGTTCTAGAATATTACATAAATCCTATACTATATATACGTACATAGATATACTACACGCACACACGCACACACACATACACACGGACACGGATATATGTACAGGGTGCCCTTTAACTCGACGTATTTCTTTGAGGGACAATTGTGGAGGTCGATTATTCCGATTCTCCTGCTGTCCACCGATTCTCTTCCTTCTGGGCCATGCGTATTGTAAGATTTTGAAATGTTCTAGAGAAATGTCGTCCGTCGATAGAAAATTACAACAATTACAGTAATATTGTAATTTTGATCGACGTATAGTGTCACACCAATCGAGCGGTACTGAGTGAGAGAGGGATAGCTGATCCTTAGATTGCCAATGTTCGTCGAAAGAGCTGATATTCCGGAAAAAAAGGAAAAGAAACATCGTCAGTTCTGTTGAAAGACGAACAATGTATGTCTCTTCATTTGCCCGAATTGTAACCTGTCTAGGAGAAAACTTGTGTCACACCGTGAGTCACACCGACCGATCGGCCATGAATGCAAGAGAGATAGCGGATTTTCAGGATCCCAGTGTCCTCCTGAACGGTTTATTTTTCGGAAAAAATAGAAAAAAACACCATCCGCTCTGTTGAACAACGAACAACGTCTTTCTCCTCGTTTGTCCGAAATGTGATCCGTCTGGGAGAGAACTTGGCAATAGGATGTTTATCGACCGGACGTATAAGCCATGTCCTTAAGGCCATGTATCACACGCTGCGAATTTTCGACGCGGTCACAACAGTATTGCAGAACTCGTAATTTTTTCGCTACAAGCCGCTGCAAACTACCACCAGATGTCGCAGCAACCGTCTGCTACTCACACTACAAAGAGCAGAGGCCCAACAGGCGACGATTGCTGCAAGTCCGGCTGTGATGTACACACATGTGTGCACGTTGACCATACGGGGCCGCCGCCAGTGGGAAAACTGATGCACTAGATTTTCAGAATTGTCGATTATATTTTTAGCCTCTTCGGTACAATTTTGATAGTTTTATGTCGAAACTCTAAACCCCGATTTCTTCGTCACTTTTCCACAAAATTCGTTGAAACAACACTCAAAATGTGAGTATTTTCACTGTCGAGAGCCTAACCGTCTTGAAATGTGCATGTATTTGGTGCTTCAGTTAGTCAATTCATCCTATTTGGTGCTTCAGTTAGTCAATTCATCCTATTACAATCTGTGAAGGTTTTTTTCACAATTTGGAAAAATGTCGACCGTCAGGCTCTTTCTTCAACAATGTCGCATGTATACAATCAATTTCAGCTGGATTGATTGTATAGTTTGGTCGAAATTAGGGTTCAAAATTTCGAAGCGGTAGGAGGATGTGGAACATAGCCTTAAACCTCTTTCTTCCTTCGCTGAATTCATAGCAGATTGTATTACTATCTATATGTATGTATGTATATACATGTTTGTGTGTCTTATTATTGTTATCATCATTATCGTTATTATTAGACGGTATTATCAATTAGGTACTCTATTAACAGAACGATTAATAAACATTCCAATATCATTGAGAATTGCGCTATTTTTACTTTGACAGACGGCATTTTTCTAGAAAATCTTCGAATCCCAAAGATGTCCAAGACAAATAAATTTAATATAACACCAACAGTAGTTATTTGGTAGCATTTTACGTCTACTATAAACCCCTTCGAAGGAATGCGTCGAGGTAAAGGGCATCTTCAGAATATATATATATATATATATATATATATATATATATATATATATATATATATATATATATATATATATATATATATATATATATATATATATATATATATATATATATATATATATATATATATATATATATATATATATATATATATGCATAAAGATGACGATGATCAAGGAAGTTTAAGAAATTCCGTAAATACAGAATAGTAAAGTTTAGATTGTTAAAGAAACAAAGATAAAGAGACTATCACGACATAATTTACGATACGACTGCCTCTGTCGTTTCGTCGTTCGCGTACAACGTTGGCACTCCACTTTCGTGTTTTTTTTTCCCGAAGTTGCCGCGCGTATTTCATCGATCCGCGTGATCAAGAGTTATTGGTGCAGACAAATTCGCTTGTTTCGCGCGACGTCACGTAATTACACGAGAATAGCGAGAAGAACACGAAAGAGAAAAGATTTGAAGAAACACGTGGGTTTGGAAAGACATTTCAGTAAGGCTGAAGCTTGGTAACTTGATAACTAACACTTTGCCAACTTATGAACACCGATTTGGCGACTCGATTTAATTCTAATAACAACTGGTATCTAAAATGCTGTCTCTTGGGGCCCATGAAAGGGCATTCCAATGGTGGTGACATTTCATAGGTCCCGTCTCCACAATCTTATTATTCTTTGACAAAGGCAAAATGTGCAAGCGTCGCCATCGAATGTTTCGCGTCCAAACATCTTCAGCCGTAGAAAACTTACAAATTGACAAGCGAAAAAAAAACGAAGAAAAAAGAACGTCATCGATCCGATACGCACACAAATGTACGAGAAATCACGAGCTCGAAAGTGATGGAAAGAGCGCCAAGGCGATCGCATCTTTCGTTAATTGGATTTGGATAGAGAGGGCCTGGAGGGAGGGGAGACGCTCGCTCGCGTTTATCTCGGAGACGTGCTCTTTTTCCAATAAATCATCGAATCGTAGTCCGCGCGAACGCGCGACGACTCAACAAGATTCCACAATTGGGAAAAAAAAGAAAATACATGGTATTCGACCACCAAAAGAATTTGCAGTAAATTAAAAGTGCATCTGCAGCGTATACGCGATCGTTGAATTTACATAAAATCGTCTCGGCTATCACGAACAACGGACAACGGCAGAACAAGCATCAATGATGCAATAATATTTTTCGACGATACACGTCCACCATACATCTCAATTAAGAGGACAATGCTGAGGACAAAATTACATTATTTCGTCGGAGCTGGGATTATCGATCAAACTATAGTCATCGTATTCACAAACACAGGACATTCCACGCCAATTTCCTACTCCAATAACATTTTTTTAAACCATCTCCAAAGGCTCAAAAGTATTCGATAAATAATGTAATTATTTAAAATTGCCCAAGCCTGCAAATAAAAAACAAAACGTTTGGGTAACTATTAATGAAAATTTGTAAATACTTAATTTTAATGATTAAAAAATAAAATGCTTTAATTTATTTGTTGAAAAATAATATACTTTGAATTAAAATCCTTTAATTTAGTTATTTAAAATTACAAAACTGTAATTTAATTATTTTTAATTAAAATACTTTTGTTTTATTTTATTTCCAAACACACACACACACACACACACACACACACAATAATGAATTTGGAAAATGAAAAAAGTTGGCCTTAAAAAAAATTCCATAGTAATGAAAAATCTTGGTTCTGATCAATTTCCAGTCCTAAAAAATAGCCTAGACTGAACATTGCTAAGCGATTACATACACTTTCGTAATTGCGAATGAAGTTCTGGACATTTTTTCCGCCAAGAACGTGCCCCAAATGGTTCTTTCTTCAAAAATTGCATCGCCTCTGCGATATTGACGAGGAATGGTTCGTGGTTCAAGTGCACACTGTACTTTAATACACGTACGTAAGTATATACGTGTAAGTGCACATACATTGTATATATGCATGGCAAACCACACACACACAGACACACGCACACACACCAGTCGTGACTATCGGGGTTAACGCGAAATGTTGGTTGCTACGGCAATTGATCAGCCGCTACCAAAGTTGAACCGATAAACACGGAGTGCAGGTACGCAACTTATGAATTATGGGAACACGAGGGGTTCGATCGCATTTGCATTTGGAGTAACGAAATTTGAACGGGGGATACGCGGAATTATCGAGAATAAGTGGCCGGGGCAGTGGGAGGGGGCGTGAATTAGTTCGGAAAGAGGTTACGTGCCGACTGAGCAGCCATACAGTACATACAGCCATCGTCGATACATCGACGCGAGTTCTCCCATGCGCGCCCTGAGAATCAATTATTTTCGAGTGATCGTGCAGTCGTAGCGACAAATTTAAGGCGGCATATACATTTAGACAGGAAGAAAATAAGCAATATTGAGGGATTTTTTAAACTAAGAAATAATTATTCTACAATTATCAAACTTTGGGTATACTTTAATAGTATATTTAAGTATACGAAACAATTTTTTTTTATTAATTCATCATGAAAATGGCGGAGCTGTGGCAGAGGGTTACAGCAAGGTCACCGCGAGAGTCGCGAATCGGCGTGCAGTCTAGCTTCCCGTAGACTTTGATTTGCAAAAAAGTTCAAACATTTCTTCAGTTGGAACATGTATAATTTCTATGTGACGGTAATTAAAATGGAGAAAATGCAAATTTGAGAAAATGGCACGCATTCACAAAAAAAAACATCAACATTTCACGCAACATTTCTGTAAAATGTGGATTAAAAAAGTAGTTTTTTGCCAATTTTTCAAAAACAATTTTCGTCAAGTAAAAGGTACCAATATTATCAATATTCCTATCAAGCTTCAACGCAATCGGCTTAATAGTTTTTGAGTAATCCTGCACGCCAATTTTGGTAATGCAGTTTTGAGAAAAACGGGTTTGAAGTTCACGCCCGCTCCGAATCCGAGCAGTGAGGCACAGCGTTGACGGGCTGTAACGTTTGAAGTTTTTCGAATTTCGCTTTGAAACTTTGGAAAAATATTTTACATATATAGTTCTATCGTTTAAAGAAAAAAAAAGAAATCGATTTTTTTATCGTTGTAAATTTATATCCCGCCTTAATGCGTTCTTTCGATACGAGACGATAATACGACGTTACGACAAAACTGTATGGAATGGTGTGATCCCCAAATTCATCACGCCCAAAAAGTACATTTGTAGTTACTCTCTTAGTTCATCAATTGCGTTATTGGTACATATGTGAGTGTGTGCGCGCGCGCGAGCGTGTGTGTAACATTATTATTTTATATTTTATACATGATATAAATATACTTGAAAATAATATATTTTTTTCCATTTGATAGATTAATATTAACTATTGTAATATATGTATATAGTTACACGCATATATGATATGTGAAAATATATGCATACACACGCACACGCGAGTGCGCACACATATATGTACATATATAACATTTCTGTCAATGGCTAGTAACTCCCTACTTACTTTCTGGCCATGAGAAATTGAACGTCCATTCTATTGACGAAATTCGTCAACTTTGTTCAATCGATCGATAACCGCGTTGCGCATGGACTCCCGACAAATTTGTCAAATAAATGTCAAGCTATTGGCAATTTCGCTAATACATTCAAACACCGCATTAGGGCAGTATTGTTGTCTAGAGCGCCGGTTTGGAGACGATTTTTAGGACGGAATAACTGAAAAAATAACAAAAAATATAAATACTTATTTATAAAAATATATATACTTATTATTTATTTATTTATATTGTAAAATATAGATACTTATTTATTATTAAATACGTTTGTTGATCCTTCATGAATAGGTACGAATTTTAAAAAATTAATTATTATCATGTATTTTTTGTACGTTTGTTTAAAATGGTGCGCGGAAAACCCCCCGAATTGGCGACCAGTATTCCGGAGGGTGTATGAATCTGAGAAAAATATCCAAACATATTCTTAATCTGTATGAGTGTTGTGATGTTTGATACCAGATTTATCACAAAAAACAGAAAATGGTGCATAGTGAACTTTGATGATCAATTTTTCCTATGTTTCTGACCATTCTACGAATTGTATATTTTTTCAAACTATTGCGACACAATAGGGTATTTGACTATATTAAAAATATGGTTCATTTGATCGTCATCATAAAAAAATATAGCGTTTGAAAAGTATTTTGTATCACTTTATCGAAAAAATGTGCATTATTTTCGTTTATTTCAACTTTTAAATTAGATTAATTTGAAAGTTTGGTCACGTGAACGAAAAGGCTCCAGGATTGGTTGGATCTCTATTGACGTCACATTCCAGTAAACAGATTGTCATTACGAGTCCTGTGACGAGTAATGAGCGAGTTTCCAGTTTATTTCAGTGTATTTCCGTGCTTTGACTGTTCATTCATAGTTATTTGTAATGATAGTTACCATATTATCAACTTTTAAATAAGCATGGAGAGAAAGGTTTGCTGTGCGACAACTCAGCGCCGATATAGGTATTTTTTTCTTGTTTACTGGCATGTGACGTCACAGCCGTCACGTGACTACATATCTGACAACGGGAGCGTTTTGGCGATCTGGTTGAATATTTAAATTTAATTGCCGATTTATATCGTAAATACTGACATTCACGAAGATAAAAAAATATTGACAGCATAATATTATTAAGATAAAAAAATATTGACAGCATACATATATAATATAACAATGAACCGTTTAAGATGATTTCCGTACAACAGTCAAATACCCTATCCTGCTACTAACGTTGAAAAACAGTATACTGAAGGTGTATGCCAAATTTGAGCTCAATCTGCCAATTGGTTATCGAGATATCGTGGTTGTCGACCTGAAAAGCAAAGTTTCGAGGAAAACGCGTTTAACCCTCCGTGGTCACACTTCGGTAGAATAACATAGTAGTCACACTGGCAAGGAACATCCCTCAGGTGACACCCTTCGATTTTGTTGAAATTTGGATATGTTATAAAGCACCGAAAAGTAAGCGATGCGTATTTTTTTTTAACGGCGGAAAAACGTTTTTAAGGGTTGAAACGAACCCTCGAAAATAGGGGTGTTTTTCCCTTTCCGTCGATAACGATATCGTTCTCATCTCCAATGTATAGTGCACAAAAAAATAAACATTGTTGAAATTTGAAATTTTTTAATATCTCGTACCGTTATAACTTTATCGACGAAAAACGAAAAACATCCCCATTTTTGAGGGTGCGTTTCAGCCCTTAAAACCGTTTTTCCGCCGATTAAAAAAATACGTATCGCTTACTTTTCGGTGCTTTATAACATAGTTAAATTTCAACAAAATCGAAAGGCGTCACCTGAGGGATGTTCCTTGTGGGTAAAATTCACCCGGCCAAGTTCCAAATGGTTGCTGTCTGAGAAGTATCAGTCCGAGCGGGACTGAAAAATTACTAGAAAATACGTTGAACATTCTAGAACATGTGTGAAAAGTCGGTATGTCAAAATTCAAATGACAACATGTTTTTTTTTAAATCGTGAATAGATAAATTTGTCAAAAAATACACCTTTTCACTAAAAAAATCATAACTTTCTGAATTTTCGATATTTTCAACTAAAATTGAAACAGGATACTCGTCAGACATCGTACTTCTAGAGAAAAATGGCACTTGGCATAATGGCACTTCAAATTCTCGCCCCCTGGAGGGCCGACCTTTAATTGAAACTAGGACCTATAGATATTTAGACCCAAAGTTAGGTCTGGGCAAAATTTACCCACGGTGACCAAGGAGGGTTAAAGTTGCTGCCACTCAGCCGCGCTCTCCGAGCGTACTCCCTATAATTTCTATAACTCGGCTAATTCCATGGCTATCATTAAACGGTTTTCACATACGTATTCAGAAAGGTCTGTAAAATGAAATAAAATGTCAAGAAAAAAAAACGATTTTTTCAACTTCCTACACAACAATACTGCCTTACTTATATTGTCGCAATAAAAAATTTTAAGCACATCTGCGGTACGAGAATTTCATCCAGAGTCGCCATTTCAAAAGAGCCGCATAAAGGCACTCGAATTCGAGCTGCACGTGGCATGACCTTTGGCGATCGCTGCCTGCGCTATATGCTGAAGCAAAATTAGGAAGATCTCGGTCTCGACATTTCCGTGATATTCGATCGTAGTTGGCCAATAAAACGGACGCGAATTTACTCGTTTCGAAAGCATCAACGTCATTTTTGCTCGGCACTGGTGTTGCTCGTTTTATCGGGGAGAAACAGTATTTTATCGCGAGTAATGGATTCCGGCGCGGAACATAGTCATTATCTGGCAACAACACACGGGTTGATCCACCAGAGTGGATAATGAATTTACGCGTGGTTCGTCGTGTAGGACAGCGTATACGCCCAGTTGTTGGAAAACGTGTACACGCTAGGTAGATATGTTGGAATTGAGAGAGAGATAGAGAGAAAAAGAGCGAGGGTAGGGGGTGAGAAGAAGGATGATAAAAGAACGGGGGAGGAGAAACGCTAAAGAAAGGCAAGCAAGGCGAGAGCGAAAAAGGAACCAAAAGAGAGATCCAGAGAAAGGAAGAAAAACAGGGAAAGAGAGGAGGAGAGAGACAAGAGTAACAGCGGAAAAAAGTGGAAGAGGAAGAGAGAGAGAGAAAGAGCAGGATGGAAAGAAAGATGGAGAGAGAGTGAGCGAAAAAAAGACCGTCAAGGGGAGAAAGAAAAAGAGAGCACTAGAAAGATCGAAAACTCCAGTAAAAGAGACGAAAACCTGGCACTTTTTAGCGTAGGATATGATTTTTCGACTGAAGATAGATGGTTGCATACTAAAAGTAACCTCAATAAAATGTTGCCCCTCAACTCGCCCCAACCCTAAGAACTAGGGGTTGAAAACTTAAAAATCGCCGTATCTCGATAATTAATAGCCCGATCAAAAAATGTTTCAAACAAAAGTTGGTTGGAATAATAAAATACGTATAAAGTGACCTGACGACCAATCGCCTATCTTTGAAAATAGCGGCACGAAAACACGAGAGCACCACTGACCGAAACAAGGACGCAGCGATATGTCGAGGGGGCGTACACAAATTACGTAACGCAAAATTTCCCAATTTTTACCCAAAAATGTCTCTTCATTGTCCCATCGATATCTTTATAAAAGGTTATCTGTAAACTAAAAGTCAACAATTTATCGATATCTATACAAATGTAGCTATCCTTATGCGGAGGCGTTTTTTTATTTTGGTTTTTTTTTACAAAATGCCGACAGTTTGGACATTTTTTTCTATCTTCAAGGCCCTTTTCCTGTATTCAAGCAGTCTTCAAAAATAGTAATTATCAAATGTTAAAAACGCGGATACGTACAACCTTAGTCACTGCGATGACAAAAATGTTTTCGAGACAATTGAAAATCGGTTGATAAGTTTTTAAGTATTCGCTCGGAAAAGGTCGAAAAAACTAGTTTCGAGAAAAACGGGTTCAAAGTTTTCCTTCAGTATTTCTTGATATAAAGTTATGTTCTTTCTAGAATATTGATACTCACATTGAAGTATCAAGTCGCGGGCGATATGACGGTTCTTCTCATCTCCATGATAGTTCACAAAAGAATAAGAGCCTGTAAAGCACATCTATCGTAAATGATGCCACCCTGTAGGGACTGAGGGTCGCGCTACCTGTTCTCACTAAAGTGACTATAACTCCGTCAATTTTTGGACTTGTGAATAAAAATGTTGCCAACATATTTTTCAATACATGTACTTTCAAGAATTATTTTAAAAAAAAATTCCGCCAAATTTTGTTTGGGGATTTAGTAAAGCTACTGGGCAAGTTCTTGCACAGTGACTTTTCCCATTAACTGACATTGCGTATAGAAAACTGTGAGCTGTCCACGGTAAAATTGTACGCGAGGTTTAAATTAAAAACTTGAACATGCAGAAATTTTGTTTTGTCTGGCAGTTTCAAAATCGTGACATAACGCAAACCGTAACGATTTGCGTTACCGTAACGCCTGCCCCCCTCCCGCCCAATTGCGTTACGTAATTTGCGTACGGCCCCCTACTCCGCTCGCACACGCATCAACCCCGAATTTTCGAATCGTTTTTGTGCCGCCATTTTCAAAGATAGGGGCCCAAAAACAAATTTTATTATTCCAAACAACTTTTGTTCGAAACCTTTTTTTGATCGGGCTATTAATTATCGAGATACGGCGATTTTTAAGTTTTCAACCCCTATTTCTTAGGGTTGGCGCGACTTGAGGGGCAACATTTGATTAGGGTTACTTTCAGTATGCAACCATCTACCTTCAGTCAAAAATTTATATTCTACGCTAAAAAGTGCTGGGTTTTCGTCTCTTTTACTGAACTAGAAGGGAAGAAAGACAGGGCGAGGGGAAAAGGGCAATAAAGTAACAAAGGAGAGAGAAAGCAAGGAAAAAAGAGAGAGGCAAAGAAACGCAAGAATCAAACAAAGGGATAACAGAAAAACGAAAGAGAAAAAGAGGGAACGAAAAAGGGAGAGAAAATAATTCGAACACGATGTGATTATCGTGCCAGACCGATCCACGCAGTACCTTCAGTACACACGTATCAGTGCCGTACAGTACTGAGCAATCACCGTATAAATTCCAGCTCAAATGTACACACGGCGCAAAGCGCTGAAATTCACGACAATCTACGAAATACAAACGCTCCATGTGGCCATGCTGACTACGATTTCTCGATTGCTGCTCTGTTCTTTCTTCTTTTGAAACCTTTTAACGAGAATTACAGCAAATTTACGAACAAAACGAATAAAGCAATACCTCACAGACAAAATGAAATATTCGAATCATTCACTCGAAATTGTAAAGAGTTTCACAAAATGACCTGACAATTTAATTTATTGATAAAACGTATGATTCATTTGAAAAGTACGAATATTTTGGTTTTAATATAAAGTACAAACATGGAGGTTATGTGTGGAACACAATATCTGATGAATGGCCGCCTTGTCCCTTTTTGCAAACGTTCACGCTTTTGACGAAATTTTCAATAACATTTTGGCATAATTGCGGACTGATTTCATTAATGGTGCGTCCAATTGCTCCCTTAAGCTCCGGAATGGTCTGTGGGTCATTGGCATACACTTTTCCTTTCAGAAAACCCCAAGTCCCAACCCTAAGAAAGTCCCAAGTCCCAACCCCTAGGAAGTCCAATGGCGTCAAATCCCGCGATCTTGGTGGTCAATTCACATCGCCGCGGCGCGAGATGACACGAACATGAAACTTCGATTGCAATAACTGCATTGATTTTGTACATTTTCACAATTTCTATGCGTTGCTCGATCGTGTAATTCTCCATGACAACCTCAATACTTCCCGATGCCAGTTGTCAAAGATTAGTACTATATGTTCGCCATAAAAAAATGCCGCGTTATTTGAAATGTCAGGTCATTTTGAGGCACCGTTTATATAGATAGCAGGTGAAGCAACAACTGTTAAAAATAGAAATACTTTCTACCCTATCTGACTTGGGAGAAAACTTTTTCTATAAACGTTGCATAGTTCGAAGGGGATCATCGAGTGGTGGCTACAACGTACATCCAGGTGGAGGGGCTTCGGAGACTTCAAGCTCACCTCCATTTGTTTAAACGGAATCGCTTTTTTCAGAATTTTATCAAGGAACTAAAAATAAGGTCACACACCAAGTTCCAAGATGATCGATCAAAATTCAGCATAAAAAATCGTTAAAAGAAATCTCAATGTGATCATCTCAAAGTGATGGCCACCACGTTCAATGCACGCTTGCAATCTGATTCGCATTGATTGAATTGTCTTATTAACCACGTCAGTCTCTATTAACGAACAGGCTTTGCATTGTTCGCAAGAATCTTTTCAACACGTTTTAGAAAACAGTGAGTAATCTGTGATTACCTTATTAATTTATGTTTTCTTCAATTAAAAGTACTACGAGAATTACCTTCTGTTTTCTCATCAAGAGCAAGTTTCTTTTTCATCGATTTTTTTACACTAAATCTTGATCCATCATCTTGAAAGCTGGTATGTGAACTTACGTTTCGTTCGTTGATAGAATTGTGAAAGAAAATAGGGGTCCCATTTAATCCTTCGAATACAGACTTCCGCCACGAATCTCTGACTGTATATGGGGTCGATCGGACCCCAGACGTTTTTCAGATCGTTGTATTTCGGTAAATATGCATTTTTTTTAGAGACTTTTTGTAGTCAATAATCCTTATTTTATGGCCCAAAATTTATTTTTTAAGAAAAACAGAAATGTGCCCAAACATTCGTCCAAAGTGGGAGATGCGTTGAAACATACGTACTTGCACGAAAAAGATCATATTTTTTTCAGCATTTAAAAAATGTCCTTTGAGGTTTTTGAAGATGAAGGTTTTAGATACGAAAAAAAGGTAGTGTCGACCGTCTTTCCAAAAAGTATATTTTTTCGGCGGTTTGAATTTGAGCATTTTCGCGATAATGAAAAAAGGAAAAAATCGACTCCTTCGGCAGATTAATTGTTGAACACGTATATTTTCGGAATTTTTTTTACTTCAATGACTTATTATTATTGACATTTACCGCAATCGACGCATAAGTATATTCGGTGCTTGTTTCACATAGCCCTCCTGCATAACGGACACTTGCTTTTAGTTTTATGATCGGTATTTTGAATACATAATTTATTATAGTAGCGCAAAAAAAAACTATCAGCTTTTTCTATCCTAACTCACATGTAGTAATAAAACACCAAATTTCACAAAACAACATTTTTTCACTTTCACCGCCCTACTGTAAAAACGGGGTCGATTCGACCCCAGGTTCTTTTTCGCCAGCTGTCCACAGTGCATGGGCAGGACGTAGGGTGGGAGCCGAGTGTCCACCTATTGAGTAGGAGTGGGGGAACATTCGAGCGCCGCACTGCGGCCGAATAGATTAGCTCATTTTGTGATACAGTAAGTTGAAAAGAAAATGGGGTCAAAACGAGCCGGTGTGCAGTCGAAGGTTTAAAAAAATGTAGGTGAGCTACAAATCTCCGAAGCGTCTCTACCTGGATGAACCTCGTAACCACCACTTGATGACCCACTAGAACTATGCAACTTTTGTGGGACAAGTTTTATCCTAAGTCCAAGTTTTATCCTAAATTGGAAAATATTTCGACCACTTATAGTTGATGCCTTACCAGGTATATATATTTTGCGGCATCGTATTTTTTATATGTATTGTGTGTGTGCGCGCATACACACACACGTGGTCTTCGAAATTCAACAAGCCAGCCACTACCGAAATCTGTTGACGTGCTCATTTAAACTTCGATTCTAACGACGGACTTCTTCATCTCCCATACAATAAGCTCCCTTCCGATTAACTTTTTTTTTTACTTAGTGGGACGTGACCCTACACTTTTTCTCTTCTCTCTTACAAGGAACATCCCTCAGGTGACACCCTCCGATTTTGTTGAAATTTGGATATGTTATAAAGCACCGAAAAGTAAACGATACGTTTTTTTTATCGGCGGAAAAACGGTTTTAAGGGGTGAAACAACGCCTTAATATAGGAATGGTTCACGCCATAATTTTTTTTTGCAATGTCACTATAGTGGATTTTTCATTGCTTCGGATTAGAAGAATTTTCGTTTTTGTTTCATTAAAATCGGTGGACTCCTTGTGTGTGAAACTGCTATATTACCCCTAGAGATGCCTTTTTTCGAGGGGTGGTCTCACCCCTTAAAAACGTTTTTCCGCCGATAAAAAAAAATACGTATTGCTTACTTTTCGGTGCTTTATAACATATCCAAATTTAATCAAAATCGAAGGGTGCCACCTGAGGGATGTTCCTTGTTAGATATTTTCTGTTCGTCTTAGATCGTAACCTTAATGCTAAAAAATCTAAATCATTTCCCAACGAGATGCCACATAGGTACACAATTGGGGGGGGGGGGGGGGGTAATAAAAAAAGAACAAAAAAGGGGAGTCCGATGTCACGAAAGGTCGCCGAAAATTTCGTAGATGGCGCGATATTCGACGTGACGAATTTTCGAAGCTTAATGCTCACACGAAAAACAAAGGGTCCTCAGCTACGTCATTTTCTTCGTCTTTTTCTTTTCTTCCGTTCACACAATATCGACGATTTGGTCGGCGACACGCGTGACAAGCAGGCCGTTATAAATCACCACAAATGCAGCGTATCTCGAGCGAGAGGAAAACTTAGGCACAAGGAACATGTACGCACGGTAGCGAGGCCGCGTATTATTTGCTTTATTTTACCTTTTTACGTACAAACAGAATACAAATCGATTTGCGAATTCAACTGCGGCGATGGGAACTTTAGAACAATGATGACATTTGAATGGGTACTTCCACCTAACGCGTTGCAAAGTAGCCCAGCTTAAGGGGTTAGGCTGCCGTGACGAGCGGAAAATCAGGATTATTTAAAAAAATTAATTCAGAAGGAATACGTAGGATGATTGAAAAATCATTTGGACATTCATTTCTATGTGCATTAACAAAGTTGTGTACCAAATTTCATCAAAAAATATTAATAATTAAACAAGTTATAAGCAATCCCGTGAAGGACCTTTGAAGGTGAGGGGCCGCAACGGCGTATCTGATTCTGGCCACCCGGTCGATCTGAAATAAAAAGAGTTTTTTTTCCCGAAATAAATAATATTGGCTAAAACTTGACCGGGCTTTTTTTTGTTTTAAGGAGAGGTACCTGAGTAAACGGCGAGAAAAACAGGTAAACTTCGGGAATTTTTATCTCAAAAACGAATGTTTCGATTGGATCCGGGTTTTTTTAATTGGAAAATATGTACATTGAGGTATGTTTAGGAATTTTTAAAAATAAATTCGTTGACTGGAAGCGATTCAAACGCGATTAGCTCGAAACATAGTTTTTAAAGTCGGTGCCAGAAGTATCTCGAAAACGGCTTTTTCCGATTCTGTCCAAATTTGGATACCATATTCTTCGATAGTTGTTATCGTTCGCCACGTAGGATTTTTTTGAAATTTCCATGTTTGACGTTATTGCGACCGTTTTAAATAAACATTCGTTTTTCGTTCGCAATTTCCGACGATTTTGGATTGCATACACATTTCATAAAAAAGCAATGATTCAATCAAATGAAAAACCCCTTTAAAAAATTCCTACACATACCGCAATGTACATACTTACCAATTAAAAAACCCGCATCCAATCGAAGCATTAATTTTTTAGATAAAAATTCCCGAAGTTTACCTGTTTTTCTCGCCGTTTACTCAGGTACCTCCCCTTAATCTAAAAAATTTTTCGAGGAAAAATTACATCATTAATGTTAATAAATGATTTAAAAAATGTTAAGAAGAAAAACATCGGTCAAGACTAAACTACTATTACTTTGAATGAGTGTACTAAGTTTTAAGTCAATCGATTCATGAGATATTGAGAAATTGGGTACACCGTTTTGCGAAACAGTATCAAGAAAAACGCGTTTGAAGTTTTCCTAGCAGTTCTATCGTTTTAATCATAAGTTTACCTTCAATCTGCGATTCCTGCACCACATGTTGGAGCTTCCTCTTCAATATGAGTTGCCTCAAGCGACGAGTGTTCGCCATTTTTACAGTAGCCTAACCCTTTAAACGTTCTCCGGTACTAACGATATATATGTATGCATGCGTGGATGCATATATACACATACAGAGTGTCCAATTTATCTTGAGAAATCGGAATAACTCTAGAACAGCAAAGTCAATCGAGAAATCCCGACACACGTATCGAGTACGTTCAAACGAAGAGCAAAATGACAACATAACTTTTTCAGTCAGTGAACGTTTTTACGGCGATATCAAAGGCACCTTTTTTTATAAGAAACCTATAGTCTTCTTGCGGCATCTTACTTTACGTTAAAAAAACAGATTATTTTTGTCTGATTTTTTTACCATTATTTTCAGACATTTTTTAAACTTTTTTTTAATAAACGGGAATTAGTTGTGTGCATAATGGTCATGATTTGATAATACGATGGGCCCTGTTATTCGGATTGGATGAAACGTTTTTTTTTCCAGTTTATCAATTATTTATTAGCTGTATTCATTTACGCTTCGAAGTGGAAGGCCATAAATTTGAAGATCTGTAATTAAACCAAAAAAAATAATGGCCACATTCAAAAATGTTTAAAACAAAAGCTGCCTATTTTTTTGCGTACAAGATTCCGCTATAAAAAATCCACATCCATTTTAGAAAATTGCATGACAAATCACCTTAAAAACGTCCACTAAAAAAAAAGTTATCTCCCCATTTTACTCCTCGTTCGAATCTACTCGATGTGTGTTTCGAGACTTTCCTATTTACTTCGCCGTTCTCGAGTTATTACGTTGTCTGAATATGAAAGGGACACTCTGTATATGGACTCTTGTTGTAAGGTTTCCCTAGGTACGTACTAAGCACTTCACGATGATTTAACACCTCACAATGCAAAACCTTTCGTGCTTCTCGTAGAGCACGATAGTGGTTATAATACGCGGAAACGAGGGGGGGGGGTTGCAATTGGCAACTCGATCGAACGAAAAATTGACGCAAGTTCTCCTGGCAATCATGAAAGACTCAAATTCTGTATTGCGGTGTGTCATCGGATCAAAAAACATACCGATCTGAATCGGATAAAAAAAACCACCGATCTGAATGAAACAAACACCAAAATTCTTCTAATGGAAACCGAGGAAAAATTCATTATAGAAGTATTTCAATAATAAAATAAACGGTGGTGTCACCCTTTAATTTTAAGGGTGGTTTGCACCCTTAATATCGTTCTGTCAAAATACAAGATTTTTTTTCATTGGACAAATCATTTACGGTGCATGTGCCTAAAGGAAAATAAATTGATTGGACATTTTTTCGCCCCCGTGGCTATGTGAAAATTTGACTCCGTTTGAGCGAAAATTGTATTTCGATCAAGGGTGCGTGCGAACGAATTGACAATTGATAACACATCCCAGCAGTTGATTTGGTGCCCCAAAAAACTATATTTTTTCGAAATCTTATCTATATAATGATGCTATTTTAACACTTATTATTGATATTCTTTGTAAGAACACGGAAATATACAATTTTTTGTATAAAATCTAATTTTATTGAACAATATTTAAGTTTTATCAATTTTTTTCACATTTACAGCTTCTTTTTCGTGATTTTCTTGAGTGAGACTTGTCGAGGCAGTGACGCATAAAACTCCAAAAGTAATCAGCCATCATGTGTGTGCGTCCCATCGTCCTTGATGCTTATCTTCCATGATTTTTATGTCTTGGTGGAAGCGTTCTCCTTGCTCTCCACTCAAGGGGACAAGATTTTCGGCAAATTTATCTTTATCCTTCATCTCCATCCCGAAATAAAGATAAAAAAGCACTTTTCACGAAATCTGTTATCATTTTTTGTTTTTTTTTTTTTTTAATAGCATACTCTTTGCGTATATAAAAATATCTATTAAAGGTGCACTTATACGGGCAATTTTTTGAGCAATAATTGGCCGGCCACAGTCGCCGGCGGCAGTGGAGGAATTTGGACCAATTCCTAAAAATTGCTGCAATTTTTTCAGCAATATTGCTTCGAATTGTTCCATATATTCTCTTTTGCTAAATGTTACCGTTATGGATTGCCGAATATCTAGTGGGTATGGAAAATTCAAGGCAATTCTCTTTCTATCTCATATTGGTCGTCTGTTTGGTTATTAGCGGACCAAATTTTCGTAAAAGTGATTCAAAGTCACATCGGGACATTCTAGTATCGTTTTTTGATGACACATCGTCCAATTTATTGCGCGATGAAGATGGCTTTCGTCTTGCTAAGTACGTCCGCATCCAAATCCGTCTATTCCTTTTCTTTTTTTTGCACTTGATATAATAATATAATAATAATAATAATCGAATTTTATTTGCACAACTTGCTTTACAAGTTTTTCACAAAAACACTTAATATAATAAAAGCTCTGCAAGCTGCCGCCGCAAGAAAAACGTCGTCCATGGCTGACGACAGTTGCTCAACTGAATTTCTAGTGTATGAATATATTGCCTAGTTTACTCAAGATGCTCAATATCGCTCAATATAGTGTGGCGACATATCCAGCAACAATTGCTTCATATAGGAATCGCAGTAAATTGCTGGATATAGTCGTGACGTCATACTTGGCCAAAATTTCCCAGAATTGAGCAAAATTGCCCGTGTAAGCGCACCTTAAGGTAGTTCTAACAAGCTCGTCTTCGCTTTGCTATCGTCGACATATCAATGCATTAATTTATAATAGCGAATCATTTTAAAACAAAGAAAACATTTCTTAAATCGACTGCTAACGATACCCACTATGAAATTAAAATTCATTTGAAAATACATTGGTATAGGTCTCACCAGTAGGTACGTGACAAAAAATCATACTGTAATGATTACTTACTGAAATTATGAAATGAGGATTAAAGCTGATTTGGGAGAAAAAAAAACCCCATTTATTTGCTCGCGACTACGACGGAGAACGACCCGCTACCAAAAACACGGGGAACCCAAACAAACCCAAACGGTAAATGTTTCTTTGGCTCGTAACAATAAAACGCGCGAAATTAAGTTATAATCGCTGTTTGTCGTGATCTTTTTTTCCTCATTTTTTATAACAAACTAAAGTTTTTTATCGGAAGAGTAATCGGTCAAAGAAAATCGTCGTCGTCACAAAATGCATATATATATATATATATATATATATATATATATATATATATATATATATATATATATATATATATATATCCATATGCAAGCTCACGCTCACACAAGCAAAAACACCGAGACAACATCGATCAATAAACGATGACTGCACGATCAATCGACGACACGTAGTGTGCCATTGGAACAATTCAAATAATGCGAAAGACCGGAAAACCCAAAAAGAACCATAACGCGAAAGAAAACATGAAAATGGCACTTTTTTCGTATGCACGCGTATATATACACGACGTAGACTCGTCCAAACAGACCATTTTTTCACCATTAATTTATCCGCGCGATCGATAATTACTCGAAATTAACGAATGAGAAAACACAAAGTGATATAAATACGCGCGATCAGAGATCGATGCGTTATCACGTAGGGAGAACGGTGCGAAGGACCGCAAGAAACAATGAAGAGCTGAGTGAACGAGAAAAAAAAATATTGAAGATAATTTTCAAAGGGTATATAAAATAAGAATGATGTACCTTTATGTCTCGCGTTAGCTGCGTTATTCAGAGATTTATTGTTGATGTAAGAGATGATTATTTAATGACGGAGTGATAGGTTATGGAGTAACAAGGACCGCGTGATGAATAATTGATACGAAACGAAAAGACACTTCCAAACTCCCCTAATGTAACTCACATGTATATATATATGAATATATATACCGGGTGAGGCGACAACTATTGACGGGCGAAATATTTTCTTGGGCTTACACATCTAATGGCGGAGATTTCAGTCACCGCCATTTTTTTTAATGGGCCACTGATTTTTTCCCTAATTTTATTAAGGATCCTAGAATAAGATCAGACATCAAATTCCAAGATGATCGATCAAGATTGTCTAAAAAAGATCGAGAAAACTGGAATTTCAATGTTTGTAGCCTAAAATCGATATAAAAAACTCCTATAAAAGGTGCTCGAAGTGACAGCCACCACTTTCGATGCACGTTTCCAATCGCATTTGCATTGATTGTATCGTCTTATTAATCACGTTAGTCTGTATTCACGAACAGGCTCTAATTGAATCTTCAATAGTTGAATACTACCAAGCAACTTCACTTGAGTGTCCGCCTTCGATTTTGTTGAAACTCATATATGAGCCAAAACATTGAAAACTATTGGACGCGTATTTCTTTTATTAGCGGAACAGTTTCAAGGGAGGAAACCACCCTTCAAGGAAAGGCGTGTCGAGGGATGATTATGCAGTTTCACTCACAATCAGCCCACCGATCCGAATGAAACAAACACCAAAATTCTTCTAATGAAAAGCGATAAAAAATGCACTATAGAAGTATTGAAAGAAAATAAAATAGAAGGGTGACACGCCTTTCTTCGAAGGGTGGTTTGCACCCTCTAAATAGTTTTTTCGCCGTTAAAAAAATGTGTCTAATAGTTTTCAATGCTTTAACACATATATGAGTTTCGACAAAATCGAAGGGAGACACTCAAGGGATGTTCCTTGTAAGCAAAATCCGAGTAAGTTTACATTATTCGCAACTAAGAATGTTATCAACTTATTTCGAAAAGCAGTAAACAATTTGTGATTAAAGAGGCAATACAATCGATGGAAATCAGATTGCAAGCGTGCATTGAAAGCGGTGGCCATCGCCTACGCTAAAAACAATCAAATTTCTTTTTTATCGATTTTTCATACTAAATTTCCATCGATCATCTTGAAATTTCACGTGTGAACTTATTTTCAGTTCCTTGACAAAATCCTGACA
Source organism: Ophion ellenae (assembly GCA_963210295.1). Taxonomy (NCBI): domain Eukaryota; kingdom Metazoa; phylum Arthropoda; class Insecta; order Hymenoptera; family Ichneumonidae; genus Ophion; species Ophion ellenae. The sequence goes on from OY723388.1 coordinate 33,240,261, forward strand.
AAAAATAGTGGATCCATTTTAAAAAATTAAGGTGACCTTGAAATCTCCTTGAGTGCCTCCACGCGGATGAACCCCGTAGCAATCACTTGACGACCCCCTTCGAACCATGCAACTTTTGTAGGAAAAGTTTTCTCCCACGTCTGATAGGTTAGAAAATACTCCTACTGCTAATAGTCGCTGCCTCACCTGGTATATACAGGGTGTCCAGTTTGAAGTGCCATAAGGAGCCACCTCGAAAAGTACCCATTACAATTGAAAAATGTTTTCCAAAAACTTGTTTGCTCCCGAGGGGACGAAAGATTCTCCGTTTGACCTTGGCTGTGACTACCCAGGTTACATGAAGGTCAAATTCAAAATAAAAAATGAAAATACACTTTTTTATCCCATATTTCCAAAGCTTTTTGAGAATATGGCGAATATGGAGAATATGGAGAATTCTCCATATGGAGAATATGGAGAATAGGAGAATATGGAGCTCTCAAAGCCTCGAGAGCTTTTCAAAACACTATGAATAAACATTCACGGATCAAAAAGTACTTGAGAAAACTGGTACCCATAGTGTTAAAGAAAGCTCACAAGGAAAGGAACTTTTTTTAATGTGTGTTTCAATACAATATTCCGAAGTTGACCTCCACACGACCGCGGCAGTCACACCCAAGGTCAAACTAAGACCTTTTTTTCTTCAAAACCAAACAATTGTATTTTAAACATGTTTTCTTACTCGAATGCGTACGTTCCGCGATGGGAGCTTGCGACACTTCGAACAGAACACCCCGTATACAAGCTGATACGCGGTTGATGATACTGATATTCCGATAATAATATATTTCATAGTTAAAATGGCTAGGAAAAAAAATGTCCATTGCTTTGATATTAATATCGTCGACGTCGTGCGGCTCCAAGGGGTGCGAAGTTTCAAGGGCTGTCAAAAGTGAAAGCGGCGCATGTGTGTGTGTGTGTGTGTGTGTATGCGCGCGTGGGTGCGAACAAGATTGAAAGCCAGGAAGAAAAGGAATGTATGATATATCTCAAGGGGACTCAAAAGGAACAAGGGTATGGATTATAATAGATTTTAGGAAAGATATAAATTAAATCGATCGATCTTTTTCTCGTTTTTCAATCAAAGTCTCCGTTATCGTTCCAGACATTGATATTGTAGACCGTTTACGTTTCTTTTCACCCTCATATTTGTGAATAATACACGATAAGTTGAGTGTTTTTATGCGCTTCGAAATCCTCGAGATGTCTATTTCATGCGTTATTTTACGACGTCCCGGACGAATATCGTAAGGGAGCCAGAAGCAGCCAGCTATCGAGAACAAGAAAAACGATTCGTAGTGCTCGCTGACGACCACAGATGGCGCAGCGAGGCGCGAAAAATTTGTCGATAAAATGCGACAAGGCGCGCGCGCGCGAGCGCGTAAACGCGTTGACGTTCGAAACGAGAGAAAAGCGTGTGGTTCTCACGTTCAAATGCGTTTTACGTGTACAGGGTCCGACCGCATCGAACAAACAAACATAGTACGTACATCCAGACCACGGTATTTCGAGCGACGCCACCCCGTTACGCTCCGTGGTTTCTCAATTAACTCAATATTTATATCGAAGATATAAGAAACGAAAGAAGAATATGGACAATGAGGAACGACAATGAAAATCGTTACGTAACAAAAACACACACGCGTAAAGACAGAAAGAAGAAACAAAAAAAAAACGTTATTTTTTAACCGCGTCACTTTTGATTTATCATTCGCAATCACAGAATTACGATGCAAATTCGTTAATTAAGCATACACTTCGAACTAAGTCTGTATACGCGAAAGAAACGTAAATCACCGGATACCTTCTGTCGCGTATACGTATACACACATATATATACACACATACACACACGTTAAAATAAATCTAGTTTATGAAAACACACCGAGTTATACATGAATGAAAGGAAAATAATTATTATTATATATATATATATATATATATATATATATATATATATATATATGTGTGTGTATATGTATGTATATGTATATGTATATGTATATGTATATACATATACACACATTTATATATACATGTATGTAAATATATAAGTGTGGGTATATGTACGTACACCTATATACATGAATATATAGAATCTGTTAATACGTAAGTTTAAGATAATTACATGGTACGATTATACGGTGGAATCTCAGAACAAAAAAAACTCTCAAAGATTTAAACGATCCTTGCAATTTAAACAAATTTCTCAGTATATGTCTGCAAATCATGTGTTATAGAATGGAACGATCCGATATATTCAATAAAAAGTGAACGAAATCGCGACTCGTGTTTTTTTCAATCCTTTGCTCTCGTCGTCTTTATTATTGTAATCATTGTCATCATTCCGAGGTAAGTGCCCCGTTGCAATGTTGCTGTGGTTTTCGATGGCTGACTTTTCGGGTAATAAAAAACAGGTACTTGTAAATAATATGAGTTGGTTTTTATTATTTTTTCAAAAAATATTGACACATTGAGGTATATAATTGGGTTTGTTTGGATTTGTTTTGGGTTTGTTTGTATAATTGTTATATATTTGTAATATAAGTTGTAATATAATTTTTTGTTGGGGTTGTGGGTTTCGATGGCAGACTTTTCGGGTAATAAAAAACAGGTACTTGTAAATAATATGAGTTGGTTTTTATTATTTTTTCAAAAAATATTGACACATTGAGGTATATAATTGGGTTTGTTTGGATTTGTTTTGGGTTTGTTTGTATGATTGTTATATATTTGTAATATAAATTGTAATATAATTTTTTAATTAATTACAAGATTAGCATTAGAAGACAAGAATTGGTCGGGAGAGGGCATTTTTCAACCAATCAGGCATTCAGCCAGCAGCTCCCCCCACTATACTACACACAGTGGCAGTGGAGTGGGGGTAGCGTTTGTTTCGTGTGGCATCCACCTAACTCAGACCCCTATACCCTACCTCAATAAACATATACAGTTCTAAAAGCATTTTCAATGCTGATAATTAAATTCAAAGAGTCGATTTATTCTTTTTGTTTCGACTTGTTGAGACTATTTCCTTCGTCGCAACTTCTATAAAAAGTAACTTGTTCAATAAGTAAATCAAGTAGACAATCAAATTCACAATTTAGTTAAATGGAGGCAAAAGAAATACATGAGATTTGGCGGCCGATACGCGATCAGAAGAATACAGGAAGATTGTAGTAAGATTTCCTTACTAAGGTTATATTTTGTAAATGTAATGCCCAATGGACTCGTACAGTATGGTAATTTAATATAAAGTCTCTTAATATCGTCGACACGTAACAATGAAGCGCCGATATACGACTTGCAGCTCGACCATGCGTTCTTGTTAACGGTTTCGCATGGACTAATCTCAAGAACGCCGAACCCCTTGCAAGGCCTTCATCTGGTCCTTTGTCGTCTAGGAATGACGTCATCCAGCGGCCACGTGCCTCTCGAGTGTTTACAGTCTCGTACTGCGTGAGCCCGTCTCCGATAACCGCCTTCTCGGACGAAGCCCAAAAACGTTTACTTCACCATTTACTACCAAGTAATAGGTAATATCATTATGAATCTAAAACGCCAATTTGACAATCGACCGTTAGGTCATACAGTTGACGCGTTGTTTAAATTGACTACGAAGAACGGAGAGAATTTCATCAATAATTATTTTTAAATCTTAATAATCGATACGTCAGCCTTAGAAGCTGAAGCAATGTCCTAAAAAACATACTTTCATTGATAAATGATGAAATAAATTATGGAAATTTAAGAAACTTAAGACTCCCAGTGAGCTCCGCCGGCTGTAAGAGAAGTTTTTCTGCCACGAGGCGAATAAAAATGTGGCTTAGAAGCACAATGCTTTAGAGACGATTCTCTTGTATGTCACAGCTAAACAGAGATGTCATTGTTGAAAAAAAATTCCAACTAGAAAAGTGTTGGGCCGATTTTTAGAATAAAATAGAAAGCTAAGACTTATTTAATTGAGTACCTACTGAAAGTAAATTTAAAAAACGTAACTGGATTAAAAGAGGTTGAAAAATCGGTCGATTATTTTTTAAGGTATTGCAAGAGTTTGATATTGATGTTGACATAAACGTCTGGTTAAAGCTTCATATTTTATGTGTTGCGTGATTATCGACTATTATGTAAATTTCAAGTGATGTGAAGATGATTGTGATCGAAAAAACTTTCATCACGCCGAGCCTCCTAGCCACCCCCTAGAAAAAAAAAGCTGGCTACGCGAATGGCTGGATTATCCGTGTAAACGTTCACAGTTTTCGACGGACTGATTTCCAATTGAAAAAAATAGGATAACGCGGAAATACAGTAATCCGATTATTTTTAAAAATCGAGTTGTCGGGGAATAGACGAGTTTGGCAACGTCGCCACTTATTTGAGTTTCGCTGAATTTAAAATGGGATTATGCAAAGTGAGGATTTAAGAAAATGCAAAACAAGTCTCGTTGCGTTGACTGACGAAGTTTATTACAGTACAGCACGTATGTCGTTATTCATACATAAGGTATTCTTGTGAAAATTTTATATACGTCTACGTACGTGGTGTTCCATTTGCTTGTTACAAGGCTGCTGTCTCAGAAAGTACACGTCGCAATAAGAAATGTCTGAAATAAAAGTTTTTGGGTTCTGAGGGAGCGAGAGAAAGAGTATAGGGAATTTTAACACTATGGAGAAGTATTTTCTTTTAAAAGTCTTATAGCTAAAAAATTAAGAGATATAAAATGTTGATAGGCTTGATGTCGACCTTCACAAGGCCTTGGCAGTTGTACCGTGGGCCAAACCGGAAATAGAATCGCCCCGCGATAAATCGACTTGTTTTTATTCAAAACATTTTTTTTTAATTTCAATGCCTACTTTCTAAGACAGCTTGTAACGTTTCAAATGAAACACCCTATATACCGGGTGAGGCAACAACTGCTAGCAGTAGAAACATTTGCTAACCTACTCGCGATCCCCAAAAGTGGCGCCTCCCGCGCCCTAAGGCCGAAGCTCCACAAGTATAGTAACTTCGTCAAAATACGTTGATAACAATGGACAAAATTTAAAAAACGACAAATTACTCGAAATCCTGCTGTGTTTGAAGGTGCAAGACGGATAATTAAAGTGAATTGTCATTCCATAAGCCACCAAAAGATAAAGTCTTTTAAAAAAATGGAGTTGTTGGATCTGAAAATGACTCTCTTTAGGCCATCAAGACGAGTTTGCAGTCATTCCACAAAGTGTTTTTCTTTCCAAGTTTGTATCTTTGTAAATATCGAGCATATAAATCGAGCAATATCGAAAGTTATTTCTGTTATATACAATGTATAAATATAATTTCTAAAAAACAGAATCACTGCTTCTCGAAACCTGCGAGTGACTCTCATAACCCTAAAAAATCGAAATCCAGAGCTAACAGAACTAAAAAAAACGGAAAATATATTATTCACTCCAGCCTGCATCTTCACCATCTACCATGGAGGTAAATCCAATAGCCAACTGGCAGGAAATCAACAACGAAGTAATTATTTACGTTTGAGGCTATACTTTGACCGGCCATACTGAAATATCGCTGCGCCATTTCTAGGACGTGCAAAATCTGTTGTCGAGTGAAGCTAGCACAGCAACCCTTCGCGCGATCGTAGCGCCATCTCTGTCGCCTTCATTTTCGGGCATCACTTAAAATGCCGAGTTTAGGCTCCTGTATCTAGCCTCCATGGAGGAAAACTTTTCTACAAAAGTTGCATAGTTCGAAGCAGGGGGCTGACACTGGTAGATAAATGCTGTTCGCAAAATGTCCTTGCCGCACTGTGGCGCTAATAGTCGTGTGACAGGCATGCATATATATGTATGTTGCGCCGGTGTTTCGAATATCTTACATGAATAAAAATCTATTGATATATTTGGAATGATTTTCCGTTCTAATGTTTTTTTATTTGAACACAATAAATAACGTCGCCGTAACGATAACAGGCAAAAGCCACGAAAGTATCGAATCGTTCAGCTGATCGGAGTATTTAGAGCCGAAGGCTGCCACACAGCAGCCAACGCTAGGCAGTGGCGATTTCAGGAACTAAAAAGCTGGGACAAAACGCGTTTTCGTTTATCGTATGGGAATAGTAGGCCAGTTTCAGGGGCCTGGTTCGAAGATAGTTCGAGTGCTGCCTACGAGGTTTACCCAAGTGGATGCCCTTGAGCGATTTCAGTCACCTCCATTTTTTTATGAACTTATTTTTAATTCCTTGTTAAAATTCTGAAGAAAAAAAATAGTGGACCTATTTAAAAAAAATGGAGGTAGGAAAAAAATGGAGGCCTATTCAAAACTTTTGCAGGAAAAGTTTTCTCCCAAGTCTGATAGTTTAGAAAATATTTTTCCTGCTAATAGTTGTTGGCTCACCCGGTATATATGGATATATAGGGTGTCTCAAAATGACCTGACATTTTAATTTATTAATAAAACGTATTATTTATTTAAAAAGTACGAATATTTTTATTTGAATGTAAAGTACAAACATAGAGGTTATGTGTGGAATATCCGATAAATGTCTCTGTTTGCAAACGATCACTTTTTTACGAAATTTTCGTTAACATTTTGTCATAATTGCGGACTTATTTCATTAAGGGCGGGGAAAGGTTAATTCGGCGAAAAAAGGCATGTTTTTACGATTTTTTTCGGCGATACAGATACTGTTAGTTTATTCAGTCAATTTCCATATAATAATGCAACATTTGAACAATACTTTCCGAAATTCTCATTGCAAAATATTGAAAATTGAGCGAGTGACAGTGAATCTCCGGAGGCGCCTCGAAAAAAAGTTGTTTTGCGGTGTACATCATAACTCGCAACAGAATCATCTGAAACAAAAAAATTAAAATGCATTTGTTAAAGGAAATGTTTCTCGAGGTAACCACAGGAGGATTTTTTCTTCGATCTTTCAATTTTTCGTAGCACTTGGGTTTTCGCTAAAAAAATCGGCCAATTTTTTGTTGTTGTACAATTACTAATTATTTTTAAAAAACAAAAAAGCTCCCGACAATACCTGGTGAATTATGTGAAGAAGTACTGTGCAAAATTGCAAAACGATTGGTCGAGTAGATTCTGAATTATGGCGTACACGGACTTTAAACATGACAAATTTCAGAAAAACGCCTTAAAGTTTTGCACACTGAAAAATTCAAAATAAAACTCGATAATTTTGTCATACTCACACAGAGTCATCGATGCCAAGTCTGTAGAGCAAAAAGCTTCCATCAACATGATCTAGAGCATCTTTTTGCATTTGTCTACGCAAAACTCTTTCTTCTTTACTGTCGTCGTCTTTGCTCCTCTTTTCTACAAAAGCTATAAAAACCCGGCCTGGAGCAACGAACGCTTAAATACTCATAACTTCATTAATTTTGCTCCGATCGACTAGAAATGTTGACACAATATTCTTGAGATATTATGCATTCATTTAAAAAAATTAAAAAATGTTAATACCTTACCCCCCTTAATGGTATGACCAATTGCTTCCTTGAGCTCCGGAATAGTCTGTGGATCATTGGCATACACTTTTCCTTTCCGCAAGCCCCAAAGAAAGAAGTCGAATGGCGTCAAATCGCACGATCTTGGTGGCCAATTCACATCGTCGCAGCGCAAGATAACACGACCATGAAACTTCATCTGCAATAACTATACAGTAACAATGCAGCAAATAACAATTTGTATCCGTTGCTCGATCGTGTAATTCTCCATGACTAAACCTCAATACTTCCCGATGCCAGTTGTCCAACATTAGCACTCGATGTTCGCCACAAAAAAAAGGCGCGCAATTTAAAATGTCAGGTCATTTTGAGACACCCTTTGCTTGGAATGGGGTTACATGAATGAGGTTGAAGTGTGCATCGTTGGAACGCAACGGAAATTAATATTTCTGAATTCCTTTCATTTCTCTTCGTGAATTAGGCCTACGTGAATCTTCTAACCATTTTTAAAGATATTTGTTTGGCGATCTACAATATAAATCTATAAAAAGAGATCTACTGTATTAGTAAAAATATGAAAAATAAAAAGTGAAAAAGAGAACTTTCGTCGCATTCCAACGATGCAAACTGTAACACCATTTGATGTCGATGACGCATAGATTTAAAACATGTCAGACCGCTCCGTTTCGTATACTACTGAACTTTATTACAATATAGCACGTATGCGTATTATTCATACATAATACATTCTCATAGTGTGTGTCTGTGTATATGTGTAGGTGTGTGTGTTTATTTTTTGTGTGCGTGTGTAGAATATGAAGGGTCTCACTTCGTAGCCGTAACGGGATATTGAACCGAGCTGCAAGGGTGTTTCTTTTTCTACATTGAGCCTCGGGACTCATCACAATTTGAGTGGGTGCGCATAAGACGATGATCGTACCTCGTCGCGTCGTGCGCAATTTTTCGTGTGGCGAAGAGGGACCAAAAATGTATATAAAGAACAAAATAAACGCTTAGAAACAAAACCCCAACAATGAACGGAAATATTTTCTGATCAAAGCACTTTACAGCTGGTCAACTACGAATCAACGGTATTGGCAATTTTCCCTATGATTGTATTTTTTCAATCCCCTTGCGCCCTCGAGAGGTGGTGATAGTGCTTCCTCTTTTACCGGGATTCAGATAAAGATAGATCGTATAACAAAAAATATAATATCTTACAATATCGTTAAATTATGAATTAATTATTTAAAAAGAAGAACGGTATGGGCATTCGTAACGCGCGCTCGAGATGGCCATTGGTCGTCGAACACTCTCGTCGGCACGATCATTCTTCTCTCAGAGCCAGCAAGCACTTTTTGAGCAAATCCGCGTGTGCCTGTCAATCGGAAAATAATTAGAATCGCATTAGTTCTTCGTGATTTCAAAGTGCAACGCTCAATCGTCAACAGTTTCACGTTTCACTGCGCATCTCGATTGAGAAGGACGGGCAAAGTTTCTTTCACTTCCGGTTAAGGTCATACGAGCGCGCGCTCTTGATTTCTATAGATTTTGTTCAAATTTTAACCAGACATTGTTCATATGATTATGCATGTTTGAGTGAAATTTCAGAACTGTCGACTATTTAGATTGGGAGATAATTTGTTTTATAATTACAACTTTTAACACTGCAAGGTCTGCATTGAAATTTCGATAGAATAACTTTCCGCAATAAATATTTGTCCCCTGTAATGAAAAGACATATGGCAACGCCGCATCGTTCCACGTATCCATTGACGTGAGTTTGCACGGCATATTTAAAATAATACAGCAACACAAATTTTTATTCGGAAGTAATTTTTAATCGAACAAAGTTTTTAATCAGTTATGAATGAACGAACAATGAAGTTATGAAGTTAAAGATGTGTTACGAAGATATAATGACAATGATGTTAATGAAGATAACATCAATGAAGATGTGTTATGAAGATGTAATGGGAATGATGTTAATGAAGATAACATAATTCATATAAAATATTAATATTTATAATGCAAATATTTTTTATGATATAAGTTTTCTACTTTAGGAACACGATAATTTTTTTTTCTCGAAATATTGAACAATACTGTTCTGCGGTGTTGCCATGTGTCTTCTTATTATACGGGACAAATATTTATTACGGAGAATTATTCTGTCGTTACTGAACATTTTTAGCAAAACTGAATAGTAAAGGCAATCCAAACTTTTTTCACTCTTTCCCTAACTAGTTTGCTATCTAAACATAATGTTTTTTCAAAATTTGTAAACGCAATAGAATGGTACGACGAATTATGAGACCTGACTTTCGGTCAATGCAGACACTGCAGTGTTAAAAGTTGCAATTTTAAAACCCATTATCTCCCAATCTAAATAATCGGCTGTTCTGAAATTTCACTCAAACATGCATAATGATATGAAGAATGTCTGATTAAAATTTGAACAAAATCTATAGAAATCAATAGCGCGCTCTCGTATTACGTTAAAGAAAACTACCATGGAAAAAATGGTAGTGCGGACTTTACCTTCGCATGTTTGATCTCCAATTCCGTAAGTTCTACGAGATTTTTCTTGAATGCCGCTATCCGCCTCGTCTTGAAGTCCGTGAGCTCTGAAACAACGATTTCACTTAAGCCACTCTACGTCCGATGAGCAAACCTTTGTTCGACGTAATCCCCGTGCCAAGTGAACGGGTGAATAGTTCGAGTTTTATATTATCGAAAGAAACAATAAAGGTCTGATAATGATCGGTTTTTTTTCTAAGTTACGACTCTGATCTTTCGAAACGACGGAAATACGTAGCCGTGTCCGCGCGATGTTCTACGCCAGGCATGCCGAGTTGGACTTCGCATCGAAGTAACATTCGACAGGTCGCAAGTAATTGTGACATTAAATAAAAATAAAATTACTTTTGCAAAACTTGCGAATCAATCTAGTGTTTATTGATCAACGATTTTGTTACAAGCACCGATAATTGGGTATTTCACTATATTAGAAATATGGTTCATTCTATTGTCATCCTAAAAGAATATAGTGTTTAAAAACTATTTTCTATCATTTTTTTCGTAAAATATGCTTTATTTTCGTTTATTTTAATTTTTAAATTAGATCAATTAGAACGCTTGGTCACGTGAACGAAAACGCTCCAGGATTGGTTGGATCTCTAGTGACGTCACATGCCAGTAAACAGATTGTGATTACGAGTCCTGTGACGAGTAATGCGCAATTTTCTAGTTTATTTCAGTATATTTCCGTACTTTTTCTGATCATTTATAGTTATTGGTAGTGATAGTTACCATATTATCGACTTTCAATTAAGAATGGAGAGGAAGTCACGTGACTACCATATCCGACAACGGGAGCGTTTTGGCGGTCTGGTTGAATATTCAAATTTTATTGCCGATTTATATCGCAAATACTGACATTCACGGAGATAAAAAAATATTGTGAGCATAATATAAAACAATTAACCATTTAAGATGATTTCCGTACAACAGACAAATACCCTATTATCGGTATTTCACATGTAAACTTTTTCGTATAGCGTGGAAAATAATGTAAATAGAAACTTGTAAAATTGAAAGGCGTTCTTCTTATTTTTATTCTTCGGAAGTAGTTACTTTGCAGTCACCACAATAATTTTCTTTGAGACGACTGACCGAATGCGCTTTCCATCGATTATTTCAGATTTTCGAATCAAAGAATGACGAGAATAACGGAGCGGAGGTTATACCGCTCTGTGACGAACGGACACGATAAAATCATAACGATGGGAATTAATTCGATAGAGGATAACACCTGCAATAATCTTAACCCAGAATGATGCTCCGGTGACCATTTATGTACAGGGTGGTCCCGACGGTATATGCCACTAATTTTTCATACATCGTTGAATTCGTTTCGATTAAGGGGTTGGGTACTGTGAAAATGTCAAAAAATCGATAGTCGCTTGAGGCAACTCAAATTGAAGACGAAGCTCTAACATATGGTGCAGGAATCGCAGATTGAACGTAAACTTATGATTACAACGATGCTAATAAAACTTTAAACGCGTTTTTTAAAACGGTGTCCACGATTTCTCGACATCTAATGAACGGGTTGACTTGAAATTTGAAACACTTATTCAGTGTAATAGTAGTTTAATTTTGACCGACGTTTTTCTCCTTAACATTTTTTTGAAGGGTTATCAACAATAATGTTGTCATTTTTCTGCGAAATATCGAGAAAAAAAATGATCATTAAAACACAATATCACAAAAAAGCTCGGTCAAGTCAATATTATCTATCTCAAGAAAAAAAAAACTCGTTTTTTTTGTTTCAGATCAACCGGGTGGCCAACATCAGGTTCACCGTTGAGATTGTTTATAACTTCTTGAATTATTAATATTTTTTAATGAAATTTGGTACACAACTTTTCTAATGCGCATACAAATAAATGTCCAAACGATTTTTCAATCATCTTACTTATGCCTTCAAAATTAATTGTATCAACTAACCCTGATTTTCGGGTCGTCGCAGTAACCTAACCCCCTAACAGATCAATGGGATTTTATTTTTTCAAACACATAGCTGCATTGAAAAACAATATTGATGGCCTTGATAACTCTGGAAAAAATGGCCTTGGAATGACAGCTTTTCTTGCAACAAATGTAACCGGCAGTAACCTTCAACTTTGGTTGAAAACGATTTCCACGGATCTCCAAATCCAAGGCAGATGTGCAAGCAGAATGACCTCTGCTACATTAAAGAGCCAGTCCACTTTGAAAATTTCAAAAAATCGAAAGCAAGCAAGACTTGAAGAAATCGACGATGATGAGCAATCAGAAGGGATTTTGTACGACGCAGGAATTGCCGATTGACTTTAGGTAAGAGTTTTTCATAGTATAAACTTCAAACGCGTTTTTCTCGAAACAACGTTTTCAAAATCTAGCTCCATCGTATCTCCATAACTAATAAACCGATTCTCTTGAAATTTGAACCACATATTGTAAACATGACTCGCAAAAAGATGACCCTCGATGGTTTTAAAATTTGGATTTTTACTTTATTTTACGAAAAACTGCGTTTTTTTTTACTTTTTTCGTTTTTCATCTGCCATTTTTTTATTTTTTGATAAAACTTTATATCCGAGGGTCATTTTGTAGCTGGTGTCATACTGAATCTAATGGACTTTGATTTTTCTGTTTCAGGCAAGCCGTTGCCGAGTTGTGATGGAGCTACCTAGCCCACCTATTTTTGAGGCGTTACGTTAAACTATAGTTTTTGCACTTAAAAATTAATTAAATTTTTTTTTAAATGTATTTCAAGACTTCATTTATCAAGCCCAACAACTTTTATATTCATGTCTTTAATAAAATCCTCAACAAAAAATCGCGAAAATAGCCTTTCTTTCGTGGCTCCAAAGTGGACTGGCCCCTTAATCAAATTCATTGCAGGAGTTGCTCTTTATCGACATAATTACCATAAAAACGCCTAACGACTACAGAATCTTTGAACCTATGCTTTATGAATAAAAAAATGTTCTACGACATCGCATCGAAGATTCAAGGATCAGAAATATTTCATGTACGCGATACTCTCAAGTAATCGTTTGCGCTCAAGCACTACTCTCAGGAAAGAAGAAAAAAAAACGATTTAAAAAACAACGCAAGCGCTTACCTTCCTTTCCTTTGTCCGACATTTGTTCGAATTTTTCGCAGGCTTGGGTCTGTACTTTCTCCGCCTTGAGAGTGACACATTTGCGAGAAAAAAAAGTTTGAGTTATCGTTGGGCTCTGGCCATTAGCAGTGAGGAGAAGCGTGCAATGTTCAGTGACAATATGAAGGTGTAGTCTGTGTGTGAAGCTCGAGGGAATTAATTTGAAAAAAAAAACACACGAGTAAAGAATCGCGTCATTCGAGTCAATCGCTTTCTTCTCCTCCCTTTTCGTCATTTCGTCCAAACGAGACAAAAAAAAACCGAGGCAATGGCTACGAGTAACGAGCAATGAATCAATGTCGATGAGAACGAGAAATGAGCAATGTCCGTGTCATTCGAAAAATCACTTTTTTTAGCTCGTTCTTTAGCGTTCAAATGGAACATGAACCATGTGGAAAGTTGTGTATTTTTTTAGAATAGGATTTTTTTCCGACAAGTTTCAACTGACCAAAGAACTGCGATACTTTTTAAAAACAAGTGACTTTTTAAATTATTTCAGTGAGTACTAGGGTAGCTGCAATTTGGGTCAAATTTGAATTTTCAAAGTCCCCTTGTAAAAACAATCAAGATATAGAAACAAAATTATGTGCAAAGTTTTAAGGCGCTTGGAAATTTTTTAGTGGTGCCTGTGAGGGTTTGAATGTGCACTACGAATATACATGTATTCCGCCAAGTTATTATTTAAGGCGTCTTTTCACTTTACAATTGTCAAAAAATCGATTTTTTTATTACATTTTTTGAAAGTTTACATATGCAAAAGTATCATACTAACATTTTATGAAGATCGGAGGAGTCTAACTGTATTTTTGTGTGACCTTTACTTTACGACCTGAGCACGTTCATCTGCTCGTTAAAAACTTTAAACGCGTTTTTCTTGAAACGACGTTTTTCAACGGCTTGTTGATAAAATCTTCGAAACTACTGAACCGATCCTTATGCAATTTCAACCACATATTCTTCACAACTATAGCTATAGCACATTTCGAGGATTTTTTAAAATTTTGATATTTACTAATTGTTTTTGCCAAAAACGGTGAAAATAAGACGTTTTTTTTTTTCGAAAAATGTTCGCTATTTTGTTATTTTTGCATATATCAAAAATCGTATGATATGCGCTATAGCCATTAACATACTGAATCTAAAACCGTTTGATTTTTTTATTTCAGATGATCCATCTCCGAGATTTCATCAACAGCGCAGACCTACAATTTTTTAGGACATTTTTTTAACTACCATTTTCGTCTATAAATAGTGACTTAAATAAATTAATTTAAAAAATGTAATGTATTTCGAAAGTGTATTTATTAAGTGTACCAACTTTTATATCAGTATCTATAATATAAACCTATACAAAAAAATCATGAAAACAGCCTTGTTCAGCGTCTGAAGTGAGAAGACGCCTTTATTATTTCTCATGCTTAGGATATTGTTGGGGAAAATCTGAAACTTGGCACACATATTCTGCACATTATGACGTATATGGCCAAATATTGTACAGATTTTTCCAGAAATAATTGTCATTATTACTAGCTTTGCAATAACAACCTCGTTATCATTTTCTGAGTTTCTTTCATCAAAGACTATTCATTGATGTTCTGATGCAATTGTCGACTTGGCTATAGACTGCATGCATAACCAAAAAGTTCAATTGTAAGAAGTTTTTATACTTCTGATAAAAACAAAACTTCTCTATTATATTTAAGTTTTTGTGAGGTCAAAAGGTGTATTAAAAAATGAATAAATAGTCTTTGACGAATGAACCGCAAAACAACGAAAACGAATTTCCCATTGCAAAGCTAGTAATAATGAAAATTATTACACGAAAAATTTGTAATAAAATTGGTTATATACCTCATAATGTGCACAATATGTGTGCCAAGTTTCAGACTTTTCCCACTAATATCCTAAACATGAGAAATAATTAAGTAATTACTTAGCAAAACACATGTTTTTTTGTATTGAAAATTCAAACTCTCACAGGCACCATTAAAAATTTGCCGAGCGCCTTAAAACTTTGCACATAATTTTTTAAATATATCTTGATTATGTTTTTACAAGGGGCCTTCGAAAATTCAAATTTGACCCAAATTGTAGCCACCCTAGTAAGTACTGAATGCCAGCGGGAGCAAAACTCAAATGCACGAGAGTTAGTAAGTAATGCCAACTACGTATCAGTCCCCTCGATAAGAGGCATGCAATAAACTCGTGTCGTGCTACTCTGTACACTAATCGTCGACTGATTTTAAATCAGTTAATTTAAATTTATTCCACCTCTTTTTCAAGCCCTCCCTCTCTGTCGAAAAAAGAAAAATTTTCTTGAAGAGGGTCGAGGGTTTTGCCGACGTTAAAGGACACTGATTCCTTCTTGCAGACGTAACTACGTCCTATTAAAGTTTAACTCCGAAGTGCGACCCACTACATGGTCTACGTGAAACAAAATATCAAAATCTCAATGTTTTGCGACAATTTAGCAGAGTTTCTTGGGAAAAATTAATTTTCAAATGTCAATGCTGTGCTTAATTGCCTCGATTTTAATACATTTTTTTTCTCGTAAACAATGTAGTGGAACTTGTAGGAACTTTAATGGTGAACTTTTTAAAACGTTCCTGCGTCTAAAAAAATCAGTATGCTGTAACATTCTGCGCTGAAACGCTCAACCCGTCTCAGCCTTATCAATACGCTGACTTTTTTCCGAGTCCGCTAAAGGCAATGTAATCAGTCTTAATTAAGAAGTTTCGGGACAATTGACGATATGTTACCATTCGATTAAAATGTATACAATAAATTCCGTCATATTCTGAATGCACCCTCTAAATTTTATATCGATCGTCTACACCGTTTCTATAAATTCACAATTTGAGAAAAACTTCTCAACATAGGGAGATGCCTAATCGTCATAATGTAAAGGGAGACAAAATTGTCATAATGTACTGAGTGATTTGACACTTTTTCATAACATTTTTAACATTTTTTCACACTATTTAGTGCGTAAAACTGCCATTCAGCGACGTGCGCAAGCATCTCCTTATGTTAAAAAGTGTTTCTTCGATAGAGTATTTGACTATATTAAAAATATGGTTCATTCTCTCGTCATCCTAAAAGAATATAGTGTTTAAAAAGTATTTTCTATCATTTTATCGAAAAAAAAATGCATTATTTTCGTTAATTTCAATTTTTAAATCAGAATTTTCAAATCAATTTGAACGTTCAGTTTCGTGAACAAAAACGCTCCAGGATTGGTTGGATCTCTAGTGACGTCACATGCCAGTCATTGTTTGTCATTACGAGTCCTGTGACGAGTGATGAGCAATTTTCCAGTTTATTTTTACGAAGATAAAAAAAAATTGTGAGCATAATATAAAATGACGAACCATTTAAGATGATTTCCGTACAACAGTCAAATCCCCAATTGTAAATTTTATAGAAATGGTGTAAAAGATCGATTAAAAATTTGGAAGATGCATTCAGTCGTTGAAGAATTTACTGTATAAGTTTGAATCAAATGGTAACATATCGTCCATTGTCCCGAAACTTCTTAAACTTCCCACCACGATTTTCTCCGTAAATAAATATCTCTATGCTGATAACACCAAATGCAACAATGAGCCTTCAAATAATATCTCGTAAATTCTTCGAAATTCCAAAAATTCCTCTGATTTTCCAATTTCACCAATGCACGTTTATACACGTGTTTTGTAATGATTTCCCTTGCGAACGTCACGCGAATCACAAATTTCATTTTCGTTTGAGTGATGATCAGAGGTTGGAAGTTTTTCGCAAAATTGAAGAAAACAAAATCTCCATCCCACGAACCAAGAGAAAAATGGAATACGACGAACAGAAAAGAGCGATCATGAAATGTACGTGAAAAAGACACACCTCTGCAACCTCCAGGGCCTCGAGGAGCCGGAAAAAGCAAACAATTCGATTAGTTTACGTTAAATCTCGAACGGTACTTTCATGCGTTACGCCGCGACGTACGTTTCGATAAATTGGTTTGTTAGCAATTCGGGGCGTTCTGCGGCGACCGCGCGAATAAATCGATCGTTCGATGAGTTATTGGATCGAGATACTCGGGACTGTCGGTAATAATTTCGAAATATCGGCAGGTAGACATTTTTCTTCGCGGTCGCGTTATTGACATTTTTCGCGCGTTCCGAATGATTGAACGTTCGTACAATGTACAAGACGAACATGACGCGGTAAAACCTCGATTTGCCGCTACACAAGTGAAGCCCGCAATGTTCTAATCGAAACCATCTGCAATCCCATTTTACACTCCGCCCTTGAGCCCGAATTGCACCCCGGGCAACTCAAATGCCGCTCGGACGCTGCTTCGAGAAAGGGACGAAATTTCGACTGAAGGGGCCGTCTCATTTTAGACGCTAAAAAACGCCTATTTTCATGCATTTTTCTGATTGGTTTATATTATAGATATTGATATAAAAGTTGTTACACTTAATAAATACACTTTCGAAATACATTTAAAAAAACATTTTATGTATTTATGTAACCCGAACAAACTTTAAACGCGTTTTTCTCGAAACAACGTTTTTCGACGACTTGTTGAAAAAATCTTCGAAACTACTCAACCGATCCTTGTAAAATTTCAACCACATATTCTTTACAACTATAGCTATAGCGCATATCAAGGATTTTTTAAATTTCGATATTTACTATTTTTTACCAAAAACGGTGAAAAAAAAACTGTTTTTTTTGTTTTTTCGAAAAATGTCCGCCATTTTGTTATTTTTGCATATATAAAAATCGTATGATATGCGCTATAGCCATTAACATACTGAATCTAAAACCGTTTGATGTTTTTGTTTCGGATGATCCATCTCCGAGATTTCATTAACAGCGCAGACCTACAATTTTTTTAGGACATTTTTTTTAACTACCATTTTCGTCTATACATAGTGACTTAAATAAATCAAAATTTAAAAAACAATGTATTTCGAAAGTGTATTTATTAAGTATAACAACTATTATATCAATGTCTATAATATAAACCTAATTTAAAAATTCATGAAAATAGCCTTTTGTTAGCGTCTAAAGTGAGAGGTCTTCTCACTTTAGATGCTAACAAAAGGCTATTTTCATGAATCGACTTTGAAATTCATTTCGATGCAAATGCAACGTAAATTCGTATTTTTTTTATCTCTTCGTTTTTATTAGTACCCAACAGCTTTACTTCGCTCGAGGTCAAGGTGGCTTGACTTTGTTTGAATTTGTTTGGGTTTCTTTAAGGAGTTTCGATACCATTTCTCAACTGCAAGAGTGGAGATGAAAACACAATGAGTTTTTGGCATGCTGCCAACTTCTTGTGAATAAAGTTTAAGGGATCATCACAATGTAAAATTTTCAGAAAATCGATTTTTTTTACATTATCCGATAGCATAGACGGTTATAAACACGCTGTTCAATTTTCGGGGCAAATGAAGAAAAAAATCCTCCATAGCAAGCTAGCGGTTTTCTGCTGAATAATCATTTGTTTACAAATTTTGTTTCAGATAATATTTACGGCCACAACCGTGTACACCGTGAGGACTCCTTATTTCGAAGACATTTTCAACCGTTAAAAAAATGTGAAAAATAAATAAAAATGGACGTTTAGAAATGTACTTTTTGTTCTTCACGAGTGCTTTGATTTGACATAGAAAAATCAGACCGATTAGCGTATTTTAACCGTCGAATAAAACAAAGCGAAAATCAGCTATTTTCGACTCGTTACACTGTGATGATCCCTTAATTTAAAAAAAACTATTTGGTCATTTTCAACTCATAATATTGTTGAAAAATATCTCTAGGCCGGGAAATGATATTAATAGTTATCATTTTTGCAATTGAACATAAATATTTTGCAGTTTTATTGAAGAAAAAACAACCGATAGACTTGGCAATAGCGGCCGTTTCTGCAGGCAACTGAATGTGGGTAATTCGGATACTACGGATAGTAAAATTCATAAAAAAAATACAATTTGAACATGGAACTATATATAGTAAAACAATAATTTCGGCACTGTGTGCAGTCAGTACACGTAGCTAACAAGTAATCTTAATTCAAGACATGTTTTTTCTCCATTTTAAATATTTTCCGTCACGCATTCAATAGTAATTTATCAATCCTGAAATATCTATTTTAATTGTGCATTTACGTTGATTTGAGATCTCACTCACTATAACATTTACGTATATGATTGTTTTTAGTTTCTATCTCAGAATAGAGAATGGTGAATTTTTTATTCTTAGAGGAAGGAAGTTTAATATATGTTTATTTGTTAGCAATTGTTTTTTTAATTTGTTTGATATTTTATGATCTCATTATTAATAGATAATTAGTTTTAGAGGAAAGAGTTACCTAACTGTTTCCAATTATTCATATTTTATTTTAATATTGTATGGTAAATAGCAGCATACTATTATGCTCGATCATTTTGTGATATTAAAAATGTTAATGACGTCCATTAGATATAGTAAAAACAGAAAGAAATTCGTTCAATTTTAATAGTTATGAATAAAACTACTTTTTAACGGTTTTCCTTTGCTTTTTTTCAAAATTATCCGAATTAACCGAAAAATGCGGATGGTATGTGGAAGGTCCACTGCTATCCATACTATCGGGATACAAAAAATTAACGGATAATGCAAGCCGTAATTCTGAATTAATATCTCGATAATATAAATTTCAGTCGTCCACAAGCATTTCGATTTTGGTGTCGAAACTCCTTAAATCATTTCTGTAGCCTAAAAGTGGCTGAAAGAAAATGGGGGTCCGAAAAAATGAACTGTCGTCGCATTCCAACGATCAACGTCATGGTCAATCGAGGCTTTACCGGATCGTACGTTACGGGACGGTCATGAATATGCGAACACTGTGAACGTCACAAAATGTTAGAACGATGTGCTTGTAAGCTCCAGAGTCGGCATTAACCGAGAAACTGAAACTGCAGCGTGGAGAAATTTTTCTTTTTCAACTCACAGCATGGACGTCCTTGTTCTTTGCTCGAGCCTTCTCAAGTGTTCGATTGGCACCTTCGTAAGCGTGCAGAGCCTTTAATCTACGAAAGAGTAATCTCTTTGCTGCTGCTGTATCGCGCATGTAATAACGAAGCGTGTCCGATAGTTTTAAATCTTCGTCCGAGGCAACGCGACCCTCGACTTTCTGCAAACGTTCGAATCAATTTTATTTCAAAAACGTTTTTTCTCAATCTCGTCTATTTCTCGTAACCGAACAATTTGTATTTTTTTTGTTAACTAGAAAGGTCTCTGTACTCCGTGAAATTAATTTTCAGTCGGTTTTAACCGAAGGAAGGACAAGAGAAATATGAATTGAAAAACTTACTCGTAACTTTTCGAAAGTCTCGGCTATTTTGGCCAAAAACCTTTCCAATTTGCCGCTATCGGTGGTCGCTAGTTGCAAGAGGTTCGTCGATATTTTGATGTACGAGTCGGCGACGTCTTTGTGTTTCGCCGTCTGTCGGTCGGCTCTCGCGGTCGCCTCCTTGAGATTGTTGTGATAGTGCTGTATAAATGTCATTTCTTGGTCGAAAAAGTCATTTACGTCTTTGACCGTGGCGGACAAATAATATTCGTCGGTAGTCTTGGAAAACGACTTGACGAAACCACCGAACATTTCCATTTTATTTTTTCCTGAAACGTGGAAACACGTGGTTGTCGATTATTTCCGCCGTACCGATATCGTCGTAAACTCTGGAAAACTTTCGTTCGGCGCTCACCTCTGACGCAAAGATCCTGGTCGTACTCGAGGAAGACCCTGAGATTGTGATCGTTTCGAAAAACCGGATGGTGCGCCAGTCTCGTTAAGAACATTTCGTGCATCGCTACCGTTTTCTTGAACGTCGCTAAATATTCCCTGAAAGTCGTGTTAAACGGTGCTGAAGCTCGCATAGTCGAAAATAAATGAAAAATCTTTCTTCATTTTTGCAATTTCTTTCATTCCTTTGGAGAAACTTCGGTTTCGCGAAAGAACTTTTTGTCGCCATTTTAATGGAAATGTGTTCGGAATGTTTCAACACATTGAAAACTAACATTTAGAATAAACGTCTGGATGTGCATGCGTACGATTTGTTTCGTACGCGCAAAAACTTGTAGTCTTTGAGATACAGCGAAAGTATATCATGGGAAGTATGTTTTGAACAGATTTAATGAAAACAGTGAAAAGGTTGCGATTTTTAGCAACCGAAAATAGCTTTTTTCCTAAGAAATGTTTTAGGGTCGTGACTTTCCGCTTCTTTAAATATCCAGTTGAATGTTTGCACAGAAATAGAGTAGTGTACATACTACTCTAAATAGAGTAGTGTATATAGAGTAGTGTACATACCATTAGTGGAATTGATTCTGGACACTTTTAAAGGGAGGGTAGGGGTTTCAGCGTGAAAAAAAAACTTTTTTACGATTTTTTTTATCTATATGGATAGAGTAAATTTATTGAAACCTTTTGTACATTGTTAAGTGTTATTTCAAGAACATTCCGTGAAATTTGTACGCGATAATATCCACAAACAAGCCGGTGCCGCGTTTTTTCTCGAAACCACTTTTTCAAAGTTCGTGTTCACTGTCATTTGAAAACTACATGACCGATTTATTTCAAACTTGGTACACACTTTCTACATATAAAATACCTCCCCCCAACGGTTAGTTTGAGATTTTTCTTTTACATTGAGGGGGTTTTCCACCCACAAAATGGCGGAATTTTTCGTGAAAAATAGCACTTTTCACTTTACATGACCACAAAAAATTCAGAAATGAAAAAAAAATATCAAAGACCGTTGGGGGGAGGATTTGATGATACTTTGACTAAATTTTAATGGTACTTGATTTCAGATAATTTCTAGCTGAGATAATCGTGTTTTTCCACAGGCGTTCTTGGAAAAGCTTCGTCACCGGCTTGTTTGTGGATATTTTTGCGTACAAATTTCACGGAATGTTCTTGAAATGACACTTAACAATGTACAAAATGTTTCAATAAATTTATTGTATCCATATCTCTACTCCTATCCAATACTCTATCCAATCGCTTCACACTAGTCATACCACTGATCATACTTGAGACTTGTACAATTTATATATTTAACATATACAATAAAATTCATTTGTAATAACTAAAATTTTCCATGTTTAAACTGTTCAATGGTCACATTTAATTAGAAAAATGGAAAAATAGTTATTCCAACGATTCGCGCAGTATTTCTAGGTTTGATATTTCGCAACATTGGTTCTATCTCCGTCTCTTTTTACTCTACCAGGCGACTTTAACCTCCATGCTTTTCAACGTCGATCTGTCAAAACAATGTCAGATGCGGGAAATATATAGCATTGTATTCGGGCCACGACTGGCAAAAAGCGTGGAAAATTTGTGTCGGCGAAATATGTCGGTCAAAAATAAAAGATGTGTGGAAATTCGAATGAGTGAGATGAGGTTAGGACTACAGTCAGCTGTTGCCTTGCTGTCACGTCTCTTTATCGTAGCGAGTGATAATAAATCCAATACCGGAAGTTCAAATGAAACTTGATATTGCATAAAAATTAGGTCAATAAGCGTAATTTTTTCTGAAAGCATTGGATTACTACAAGTGTTAAGAATGTAAATCTGATTATTATTAACAATGTGGGGGATTCCCACTATTACATAGACGAATAGTAATATATTTAGTGAAGCTTGTAAAAAAATGAAAATCCTATGCTTTGAAGCCTGGCGATAGGATTACCTCAATATAAATTAGCTTTTTTTTATATTTACCCAGAACATATGTACCCTCCTATACCGAAATGATACTGTGATTTTTTTATTTCAATCAATAATGTTTCTACTTAATATTTGCCCTAATAAGCCTACTCCTATAGGAATATAAGATCTAAGTGATTATAACGTAAAAGTGATGAATAAATGGGAAATTGTGAAATATTTAAAGTGTCCAGAATCAATTCCACTAATACACACTAAACTACTGTTATGTATATAGATAATTATACACTACCGTTCAATTGTTTTCGGACACTTCAGATAATTGCAAAACTTTCGATCACTGGACAAATGCCAAATAATGTCGAAATAATATTATTCATTTCATTTATTATTTTACGAATATACTATACAGGGTGTCCCAAAAACCAACAATAATATTGCAGGTGCTGACAATCCAGCTTATGATAATCCAGAATAACAAAATATGACCTCAGTAAAAGTGTCATAGTTTTCGAGATACGTACCAGTCATAGTTTCGAGATAAGTGCAAATACAGATCAATGGAATAATTTTAAAATGTTCTCTTTCTGTAATAAAATAGCGATATTGTTCGATTCAGTAAAAAAACGGTCCTATTTGTTGCGTCTTTTTTAAATCTAGACTAAATGAACCCATTTTTAAGATATGTTGAGAGTTTGGCGTTGTGTGTTTATTTTGCCACTATCAATCAAACTGAATAATGAAAATTCAAAGTAATTAACTATGTAAATGTTTATGGTTATTATTGAGAGCACGAAAAAAAAACTGAATAAAAAAATATCTGTATTGACAGCTGTGATGTGTGAAATGTTGCTTACATTCGAGATTTTCGCGAGTTTCAAAAAAGTGCACATATCTCGAAAACTGTAACACTTTTACTGCGGTCATATTTGGACATTCTGGATTATCATGAGCCAGCCTGTCAGCACCTGCAATATTATCGTTGGTTTTTGGGAAACCCTGTATAACTATATAATCAATTTTATTATTCTAATATAATTTTGCAATTATCCAACGTGATCGAAAGTTTTGCAATCATCTGACGTGTCCGGAAACTTTTGACCGATAGTGTATATACAAACACACAGGGTAAGGTAACTATTAAGGGTAGAAATATTTTCTAACCTATCAGCCATAGGAGAAAAATTTTCCTACAAAAGTTGCATAGTTCGAAAGGGGTCATCTAGTGGTGGCTACAAGTTTCATCCTGTTGGAGGCGCTTTAGAGATTTCAAGGTCATCTCCATTTTTTTAACGGGCCCATTATTTTTCTTCTTCACATTTTTATCACGGAACCAGAAATGCGTACACACATCAAATTTCAAGATCATCGACCAAGATTTAGTAGAAAAAATCTTAAAAAAAAAATCGATGTTTTTAGCCTACAATAGTGAAAAAACGGTGCAAACATTATTTACTCCGGTAGAAGGTGCTCAAAGTGATGGCCACCACTTTCAACGCACGCTTGCAATATGATTTGCGTTGATTGTATTGTCTTATTAATCACATTAGTCTGTGTTAACGAACAGGCTCTAATTGAGGTTTCAATAGTCCAATACTAAGCAAAATCCAGGTAAGTTGTACAGCATTATTTACATTGTTCGCAACTAAGAATCTTATCGTCTTGTTTTGAAAAGCGGTGAGAAGTTTGTGGTTTCCATAATAACGTGTGATCTCTTTAATGAAGAGTACTATGACAGAATTTCCTTCTGTCAGTACTGATTTAATTTTTCCGAAAAATGTTTCCTTATCGAATGCCCTTTTTTTCCAAATGAATATATCTCGGAAACTAGAAGTAACTGAAAAAAAATGTCTGTACATAAAAGTTGTAGTTTTGTGTTAGCTTTCGAGCGGACGACTTGAAATAATGTTTACGTTCCGGTAACGCTGAATTTTTACCAAAAAAAGGGGGAAATAATTTTTTTTATTAAAGAACTGCCGTTTTTTGGCTGAAAAAATTACAGAGTCTTCCAGTATGTCTGACGATATTGCAAAAAAATCGCCAGAGTGGCACGGATCGAGGTTCTAGGGTAAAAAAAATGAAACAACACAAATTAATTTTTTTTATACCAGAACCTCGCTCCGTGCCACACTCGCGATTTTTTTGCGATATCGTCAGACATACTGGAGGACTCTGTAATTTTTTCAGCCAAAAAAAACGGCTGTTATTAAATAAAAAAATGATTTCCCCCTTTTTCGGTAAAAAATCAGTGTTACCGGAACGTAAAAATTATTTCAAGTGGTCCGCTCGAAAGCTAACACAAAACTACAACTTTTATGTAGACATTTTTTTTCAGTTACTTCTAGTTTCCGAGATATATTCATTTGCAAGAAAAAACGGCATTTTCTAAAATGTTGAATTGAAAAATCTGAAAGAATTCACATAGAATGCCTTTTAGTAGTACTTTGATATAACCAATTAAGGGGCAGATCTGAGATGGTCGAAAAAAAGTGGCTGTATTGACGGAGAATCCCTCATATGAGTATTGATGAAAGAAAAATCTTCGTTGATTTCTTTCAGATTAACTCCACCGAAAATAAAACACCATGTAACAGCCAAAAGTAGTAACAAATATATACCCTAAGTCTCAAAAATAGTAAAGAAATCTATCCTTGCAAAAATAAATCATTAAAATCAGTAGTTTTTTCCTTGCCTAAATGTATCTCGCTCCTTGAATTCTTCGGAGCACCTCCATCTGGAAGACCCCCATTGAACTATGCAATTTTTGTAGGTACTTTTCTCTCGAGTCCGATAATTTAGAAAACATTTCTCCCGCTAATAGTTGTCGCCTCGTCCGGTACATGAACAGAAGGAAAAAGACGTCCAATCCACTCACGCTTCGAGTTCTTGCTTCATTTTGGTAAATTCCTCCCGTGTCATCGTTCCCTCCCCTTCGCCGAGCTTCTGCAATTTTTCTCGTGACGCGTCAAAATCCGGCCTAGGCGGGCACGGCGGAATCTGCCGAAAAAGGGAAGAGTCGCAATAGCTTAAAAGCTGTAAGAGATGGAGCACAGGTCCGTAGAGCGTCACTGAGCTTACGATATAGCCGGCATACTCCTCGTTCTCCTCGAATCGATCATGCAACCAAACGAACTCTTCGTGCTGCCGGACGACGAGAAAATCGGGCTTTTGAAATTCGGGCAACGTAGTTTTCGTGTGTACCGTGAATTTGACTTTGTCCTTTTCGCTGAGAGCGTCCGATATGTCGACCTGCAGCGACTTGTCCGACAGGTCAATGTTATCAGCCTGTATAATCTGCAAAGCGACGTGGACATATGACGCATCGTTTTTTTGTTGTTTTAATTCTCACCCTCCAAAAATCCGTGCGTCATAACCTCAAACGCGAAGGGTGAAGAGAGAAAATAGAAAAGTTTCGCGTTGGAGAAGAGAAAAAGCAGATAAAGGATGACATTCGAGGGTTAAAGTTGCGATAATTAAAGCACGAGAAAAAACCCACGTATACCTTTTTCGGTGGCGCGCTGTTCAAAATATCAGCGGTCTCGCATATCCCGTCCTGCAACATTTTTTCGTTCTTTCAATATTTCGCGTTATCGTTGTTGAGCTTTGCGAAAGTGCGACAACAGATGTGACTTGTGCGAAAGGCTCGATGTGAAATATAATTAATTCATCGAATTATCGGTAATGACCGGCCGCCTTGTATATTGTGTGGTCAACTGATAACAGGTTCCACCTACCATCATGGCGGCGAGCAGCGTCTCCCCCTTTTGACACGACAGTCCGCGTCAATCTCCACCGTTGAGAGAGATCGCGAAAGAATGTTTAAAAAAATATACACACAAAGAACAGAATTACAACTCCAATCTGCTACCACTCCCTCGTTCGAAGTATCAGCTTCGGCGACATTCGCCTTCTTTGTTGTCTAATGTAACACCAGCCGCAACAGCACTGCGGGATTAGCGATCGTGAAACAGCACTCCGTACACCACGAGCACTCCCCGCAGACTGTACTGACACGCGGCCAACGTCACTCGGTTGTGACCAATGGCGAGTCGACGCCCCCTCCAGCGAGCCTCAACGCGACCCGCCTATTCGTCGATTCACTCGGTAAACCCGAAGACGCGTTTCACAACGGCATTAACGGTCAATGTGCGAAAATGCAAACGACGGAACGAACGTTCGAAGGCTTTATCAAACCGGAAACACAGATGTCAATTTATTGAGTCCATCTTTGCGAGGATCCATCAAATTTACGCGAAAATTTGTAGCAATTTTTCGTCACGTTTCGTCGAGTCCGAACGTCCGGATATCCGAGTAGTGCAGAGGGACAGTCACGCGACGAGTTACTCTCGCTGTTTCCTTATCACCGATACACATCAAAAGTGCGGCGATATTTTCTTCCGTGAATAAAATAGCGAACGTTTGTTATTAAAAGAGTATCTTTCATCGGGCCCTTGTTTTAATCCGATAATCATTGGAGTGTACAGCAACCGTATTCATAAATGTTCCTTGAGGAATAAGAATTCCCTGTTCTTTGTTTTGAACAGGGAACATTTGTGATACGATTGTAGGCACCGTTTCATCAGTCGTGTTGAGCAGCGTGAAGGACGCGCTATTGTAAATTACCCGGGAGGCAATTTCTATATAGTTGTCGAGAGTTGCCTAAATGTGTACCAAATGTCCGCTTAGAAGTTACCTAGAAGTTATCATATGTGCAAGTTTTCTTTCCGGATGGCTGTTGACTTCAAAGTAAACTCCGAGCGGACATTTGGTACCTATTTAGCCGACGTTTGGACAATTGTTGAAAATTGTTACTTGGGTAGCCTCTGACTGCTGAAGTATACTTGAAAAGTTACAGGTTTTATGACTGTAAACTGTCAACACGTTTACTCGGATGAGGTTGAAGTTTGCAACGTTGGAAGGCAATGGATTTTTCACAGTGCTCAACTTTCCAAATTTCACCTATGAAAATCCCCTCAATCATTTTTTGGATGCTTATTTGAAGATCTACAATCGAAATGTGCGAAAAATTATTTTCTATTTTAATGAATATATATATATATATATATATATATATATATATATATATATATATATATACACGCACGCACACACACGCGCACACACACACACACACACGCGCGCACACACACACACACACACATATATATATATATATATATATATATATATATATATATATATATATATATATATAAATCTTCATTGCGTTCTAACGATACAAACTTCAATCCCATCTTGACCCGGCATTTTTTTTATTGGACAATTCTTTCATGTTTGCATTTTCTTCTACGCGAAACTAAAAGATTATTCTTTAAAATTAAATTTAACAACTTTTTTCCACAACGAAATGGATTTTTTTTCTTCGAGAATCCCATTTTTTATACTCTTACTATTTGTCCACTTTATAAACTTTAAACACATCCAGGTTCACAGCTGCTTTTTTTTAGGTTTCGGGTAATTTCAAGGTAAGTTCAGTTAAATTCAGTTAAATTTTTGTTTCAGAGAAAAATTATACGAGCTACATTGTAGACAGATGAACAACTTTAGCGACAGGGCGTGTTAAGGGGCCTGCATAAGCTTGAAATATCGATAAATGCGATTTATTCTAACATAGTTTTATAGCCTCGGATCCCAACTTTGATTTTCCACGAAGACATTGTAAATTTCCAAAAATTGACCGAGTAATGACGATTTTTGTGACGGGTGAGATCGCCCACAGCGCCACAGCGAACAGCACGGCTGCGATGTACCCTTTTTTCTTTTGCGTTTTATCGAAACTATTTTTCCATGAAACGCTGTTAGTCATATGTCAAAATCTATTCATTCGATTCACTTCTAATTCGGACAGAGCATAGCTTATAACACGTTATAACGTATAACCGGGTGATTTTTTAAATATGTTTATTCATTAGTACATAACAAATTGTTAAAATGGTTTTTTTGTCGTCCGAAATCGGTCTTTTTTACTACACCGTGCCATATCTCTGTAATTAAAAAAAAATGTTAAGTAGTGTATCGTACGAAAGTTTTATTGTTATATTGAAAATACATTTTCCATTGCAGATCTAGTCCCTAGATCCCTAGTTGGCGGAATCACCTACACCGATTGACCATGCAGGAACAGCGTCACTTTAATTAGATAATAATAACTCCATTGGTTATCAATATTTATTAATAAAAAACTCATGCTTGGAAATACTACCTATCTATTAAGGGGTAAGGCCACAGTAGAATGTTCAAAAAATCGATTTTTTTTTCGCTAAAGCGGTGCTTTATCATCATAAGAATGAGTTACTATTCGATTTATAGCAAGACATTTTTTTCACCGACTTTGAGCGTAAAACGTATGCCCACCTCTGGCACGGCCATAGAGTACCTAAAACTTTTAACGCGTTTTTCTCGAAACAGCTTTTTTCTAATTGGCGTGAGAAATAACTTCAACAATTTTCACTCGACTTACGTCAAATTTAAAAGTTATCTCCTAATTGCATTTCGCAGAGAAGTACGTACGGAATTTCTCATTAATCGAAAACTTTTCCTTTTATGAGCAGTTTTATGCGAAATTTTTCACTGAAAATTCATTCAAATACCTACAACTCAATTCAAATACCCACAACTTTTGAATAACACAATATTTTTTTAATTCCGTACGTATTTCTCTAGGTATCCTAATGTAGATTGACGAGAATTTTCGTTTTTTGTTCTAGGTCAAAAATTGTGGATGCTAAATGTCACGCCGCGGAGCGCCTAAAAAAGATAAAATAAAATATTAGTAGTCAGCCATTTTGTACATCGAAAAAAAAAAAATAGTTTCTAACAGCTCGATATTCGTACTAAATAGATGTGTAATTAATTTTATGAATGAATCGCTTTTTTATACGAAAAAAATTGTTCAATTCGCAACATGATTGGATACCCATTACTGTGGCATAACCCCTTAATTGTGTGTAAAATTTCGACCCCATCATCCCAATATTCAGGTCAGGAAAAAAAAATTTTAATCCGCCTGTTTTATGGGCCCCGACCTTATGCAGACCCGTTAAGAAAATTTCATTTCAAAATATTGTGTGTACAAAAAAATTCGCGCAAAAAATTGTTCCGTAATGTAGAAATATGCAATAAAATGTCCCAAAAGTTTCGTCAAGTTGGTTTCATTTCAGCAGTAAACAAATGTCAAAATTGCACCGCTTTCAGCGATCTAATTCTATTTCCCTCCGAGGCGAAGTAGAAGATGTACCACGTGACATATGAGTGTGAGAGAGACAGCTGACATTTTCGAACAAAGGTTTCTCAGGCATGAGTAATACTTAAAGCAAAAGAAAATTGTCAAGCTCTGCGTCAGGGAATTCTCCAGAGCCTGATGCTTTGTTGTTCCGCAAAAAACTTAGCCATGATGAGTGCTATGAGCTCATCATGGTGCATTCTGGATAACGCTAAAGAGTCATATATTGCGGCACAAAATTCAACTGTGACCGGTGACTGGATTTTAAATAAATAAAAAAACTGAAAAATCTCGTTCCAGTACATTGGAAAATAAATGACTAAACGATCTTTCAGTCATCTTCAAAATCAATTTTATCAAATAACCCTAATTCCCGGTTCGTCACAGTAGCCTAACCCCCTTAATGATTTACGTTTACCAGATACTTTCGTTGAGTAAGTAACATACGCCAATATGTTCAAAGTAATTAAGTTTTAATTCAACATTACAATTTCACGCGTACCCGACCCGCGCTTGGCCGCTCTGTTTCGTAATCAGCAGCCACATTCCTCGTAACTAGATGTGCTTGAAAAAAATCGGCAATAGTAAAAAACCAAGGGGATCCAAAACTCAATCCGATCGGAGCTCATTGAGAGTTTTCGTTGAACCCAGCATACATATATATGTATTTTTAAACGAAAGGTACATTAAGCACATTTATAATGGCGGAACACCATCACGCACACGCGGGAGATTCAACATCGGCGCCGTATCAAACAATAACACTAACGATAATGATAATAAGACAAAGAAATACGAACAAATGCTTCACTGAGCAATAGTGAACGAATATTTATTACGGTCGGCCACAATGAGAGCATTGTGTGCAACGTATATTGATTTCTTCGCATTATTTTTTCCTGTTTTCTTAAACTCATACATAATTGATTATACAGTACGTGCTTAAGATACGTTTTTGTTTCTCGATATATTTATAATGTTGAACGATCGAAGGAATAATCACATCTGTTTGCTGACTAGTTCTAAATGAATACAAACGAAAAGATGGAGAGAATATGAAGGAGACAGAGAGAGAGAGTGGATATGTGCGCTACGGATTCTTTGCCACGTCTTCATTATATATATAGTACATCTTCGTTAGCGATCACTTTTCGATCAGGATCGATACGTTTGTTCTTTTGTCCCTATATTCCGAGAAAGCTTCGACTTCGCGAAATCAATCGAGATCGATTTCGGCTCAAACGCGCTTTTTCTATCATTCTGTACAATCGTCGCGTGTACGATTGTATAAAATTAAAACTATCGAACGAAGCCAGTAAAACACGATCATATTCATCGATTCATGCGTGGAATTAAAACAAATTGCACACAGAAACGTACGATCGAATAAAATTGCACACTCGAGTCTAATACGCTCGCGATTATAAAAAAACAAAACAACCACGTAATTCGAATTCGTAAGGTTTACCATGTATGTACGTTATTTTAGGCTTCCCGCATTTTTTTTCTTCTATTTCCTCGACTTTTGTCTGCTTGGCTGTTTTCCCTCGAAGATCTCGCAGCACAGACGGAAAAATCCGTCCGGTGACTCAAGAGGAATGAGCAGAAAGAAATAAACGTTCTTAATTACAATCATTTTAGGTACATTGATACATACACACATAAAATCGAGTTCCTCGAACGAGTGTATACGATTAGCCGTGGTTTCCTGCCACCGGAACTCCCCCTTGCCCGCCCCGGCCCACATCCTTCGCGTCTAAGACGAACTTCGTTTTCTTCAAGTTGCATTATTTTTGCCTGTTTTTTTTTCGCCTTCGCGATTCTTTAAGCGTTTTTTTGTTTCCTTATTTCCGAAAAATCTAATTTCGTATCAAAGTTGAAGTTCAAGACGGCTGTGACTATTTTTTTTTATCAGAGCGTCGAATGTAGTCGAACCCGAATTTCTATGCGTTTTTTTTTCCTGAAGCGTCTATTTTGTCTCGTAGTAATGCGCGATCGTGGATACGCTTTTTGTATCCTTCCAAGTGTCATCAATGCGCTGTTCTCAGAATTTTTAATCCGCGTATATATGTATGTATATGTATGTTAGAGAGCGTCGATTTATTTTTCAAATTGAAAGTTTTTACTTGCCACCCGTTCGAACGTTACTAGGTATCAAAAATATTCATGCGAAATTTGAGCTTAACTCAAGTCTGAGTGGTTGGGCGCGGCGATTTTTTTCCCCATTTGTTTCGTACAAAAAACTCGCACTTTCCCATTAAACTTGAATAATTTAACAAATAATTAAGATTTATGTTAAGGTATGTAAATTAACCGTCGAACTATACATAATCCGGCATATCTTATAAATTGAATTAATATTCTTGAAGCCGGCCTTTAGGAAGCTTGCTCACAATTCGCGGTACCGTAATTGTCACACAATTTTCTTCTATTTTCGAAACGCATTCACTTTGCAAATAACCATAGTTTGTGTATAAAAATATCGGAATGAAAAAAAAGTTTCAAACTGTAATGATCAGTTTTAAGAATATTCAACCGCATTTGATAAATATTAATTAGTCGCTGAATTATTCGAGTTGGAAAGTCAAGAGCAAATTTCCTGAGTAAATCAAATGTAGAAAAAAATATCTAGCTCCACCACTTAGACTTGAATTAGAGAACTAAAATGTGGCAACCTTTTTTTATACCTAATAACATTGTTCGAAGGGGGAAAAGTTGTTTTTTTGACCGACCCATCTATACACATGTATATACATAGATATATATACATAATGTTAACTAAGAGTGAAAAATCTCGCGAAAATATGAAATAGACTAATTAGAATTCATTTTGCCACAGACTGGGGACGCGCTGAACAATATTGAAAGTCTACGAGTCAATTGGTCCAAGGTGACAAACAATTGCGAAGGGAAACGAGAAAGAAAGACAAGTCGAGCAGGCGGCGTATGATGATCTGATCAGTTTGAAGAACGCGTAAGCAGCGGACAAGCGAGCCCCAGCCCCTAGCAGCATCCACCGCCTTGCGCATTACCCTGGCCTCCGGTGCCTGATAGTCCACCAGGGCTCGTGGGCGAATGCTGGGGGCCAATTTTTATTCCGTTTGCCTGAAACGCAACAAAAACACAAGAGTTCCAGTTAGGAAACGATATTACTTTCAGACCTTACGTTTTTTTTCGTTGATTGTTTCGCTGAGAACTTTCGTAACTTTGTCATGACTATTCTTACAAGCCCTTGGTTTAAAGGTCTGATATAACTCGGGAAAATAACATTCATGCAGTAGTTCCAACTTAGGGGGTTAGGTTACTGTGGGAATGACAAACACTCGTTCGTTGCTTAAAGTGACCGAAACAAACTCAAACTGAAGAGGAAGGTTCAACATATGCCGCAGAAATCGCAGATTGAAGGTAAACTTATGATTGATTGGACTGATTATGATGAGACAACGATAGAACTGCTAGTAAAACTTTGGACGCGTTTTTCTCGAATCTATGTTTTGCAAAACGGTGTAAACGATTTCTTGACATCTAATAAATAGATTAACTCGAAATTTGGTACACTTATTCAGTGTTATAGTAGTTTAGTCTTTTGATTCGTTATTTCTCGAAAAAATTAGACAAACATTCAACATTTTTTCTACTGATTGAAACATGATAACAACAATGCTCGGTCAAGTGTTAGACAGTATTATTTGTTAAATTTTTAAAAAGTTTTTTGTCTCGTTTTTTTGTTTCAGATTAACCAGGTCGCACAAAATCAAGTATGGTCAAAGTGGGAACAGCGGCAACAGTGGGTACAATGAACCTTTTTTGTTTCTCAGAAGTGGACATGGATATATGTGCGTCTTTTCACATTAGAACCCCCCTCGGATGCCAATACCTTTGGACCTGTCTGTGAGACGCTCCCGCGCAATTCGGTTGTGAGAGGAGATTTTATATTATTTTTGGTGTCAAAAGTTGAAAAACCAGCTGGGTTTGTATGTTCTTTGCTTCTTTACCTATCGCAGTTATGTTTGAAGTCATTGTTCTCCCGCAATGGACAGCTATATTGCGGTATTTGAGCATTGTGTTTGTTAACCTAACAAAGTAGAAACTTGTCAGTATTCGCTTTAGAAAAAAAGAGAGTCGGTACACCGTGCCTCAATTTTTCGAGGTACACAGAGGTAAGTCATACTATGGATATTTTCGCGTTGCGATTTAGATAGGTACTGGTAGTACCTCATTAGGTAGGTACTCATTGTTGATTAATATTCAATAAATGATTGTGATTGATCTCATGTTAGGGTGTTTTTTTAAATTAATTTTTCTATAATTTACTGTACAATACTCCTCATTGAATAGAGAAAAGCACTCCATTACCTACAAGTGTAAAGTGGATCAGGGTCATTTCCTTCCAATTTTGCTTGATTCTGAAATTTTGTTTGACTGTAAAATTAGGCATGTTTCACTGTGTACACCCCCAAGTACACAGTGGATCAACCCCATTTTTTAGAAAATGTTTGACCTTTTTCGCAAATCGAAGTCTACGGGAAGCTAGACTGCACGCCGATTCGCAACTCCCGCGGCGACCTTGCTGTAACACTCTGCCACAGCTCCGCCATTTTGATCACGAATTAATTTTAAAAAATTGTTTCGTATACTTAAATATACTATTGAAGTATACCTGAAGTTTGATAATTGTAGAATAATTATTTCTCAGTTTAAAAAATCGCTCAATATTCCTTATTGTCTGCCTGTCTAAATGTATATCCCGCCTTAATCGAAAGTTTAAAGAAATTACGCGTGAAATCTTAATTTTTTTTGTAAATGTGTCCCATTCTCTTGAATTTGCATTTTCTTCATTTCAATTACTGTATAATAGAAACTATTCATGTACTAACTGAAAAAAGAAATATAATTTTTGTGCAAATCAGTCTACGAGAAGCTAGACTGCGGCAACCTTGCTGTAACACTCTGCCACAGCTCTACCACTTTCATGACAAATGAATTTCAAAAAATTGTTTTGTATACTTAAATATAATATCAAAGTATACTTACAGTTTGATATAAGTAGAATAATTATCTCTTCATTTCAAAAATCCTCAAACTTGTTTAATTTCTTCCCGTCTAAATGTATACCTCGCCTTCCACTGCATCGTTTTCGTCAAAAAGGATCTCGAAATCCAACCAATTTAATCGTTTTTTTTTGGGAAAATCGTTAAATTTTAGCTCAATTCACTATTCTCCATAAAAAATTATGCCAATTTTTCAAGAATTCAATATTTTTCTTCTCCATAACAATACGGCAAAACTAACCGAAACTTCACAGTTGAAATTTTATGGACGGATCCAGGTAAAAAAAAATCAGAAAAGGACACTGATCTAAAAAGGTCAGTGTCTTCCAGCATTCATTGATCCTCCTGAATCTCGTGTTGAATAACTGAATGAACTTGGACATCATTGACTTGGACAACGTGACAATTGACGAAAAGCTCGGAAATCGGGAAAGCGAGCTAACCAATTTCGCGATATAGCGTGCAGAAAGAATTACGTTTGTGTTCAATTAAGAAGTCGAATAATTTCACCTCGTTGTTTATGTCGAAGACTCCCTCTTGAATCTTTTCGTAAATTTCCTTCGCCGTATTGATAAAAGCCTCCTCGACGTTGGCCGCCGTTTTGGCGCTGGTTTCCATGAATACGAGACCGTGTTCACGGGCAAAAGCCTCGCCCTCCTCTTGCCTGACTTCCCTCCGGGCGTCGAGATCGCTCTTGTTGCCGATCAGCATAATCACCATATTGGAATTCGAGTGTTGCCTCGCATCCTCCAGCCACGTTGTTAAATGATTGAACGTCTCTCTGCGCGTTATATCGTAGACCAGGAGAGCCCCGGCGGCTCCGCGATAGTAGGATCTCGTTATCGAGCGGAACGCTTCTTGTCCAGCCTTGCAATCATGGAACAAAGTTCACTCTCGTTTACCGCTTATTCGTTATATGTATTCCTTTCGCACAGAAAACTCTCTCGATGGACTTATCCACCTGATCAAAGTTTCAAAAACGTTTCCATCGAAATAATAAACGAACAAGTCCGTTGAAATTTATGATAATGCTTGGATACAATGGAATATTCAATGCAAACTTGAAGCTCTTATTTATGTTTGGCGTTATTGATATTCGTTTGTGATTTTGGATTATTATCCTTCGTTGAACATCCTAATCCTTTCCTTATACAAGGAATAGTCTATTCTGAATTTGTATTGTTACGAATGTGTGTATATATATATATATTTGTGTATAAATCAAAATGTAGAAAAGGTTATGCCAATTTTCAAAAATTAAGACTTCAAACCAGCAAATCCTAAATCCAATGATAATGTTTAAATTCCAATTTTGCTTAAGCATGTATGAGACATACAATCACACGAAAGAAGTCGAAGTTTGGAATTCTTAAGCAGTTAGGCTACTGTGAAAATGACGAACGCTCGTTGGTCGCTGAGACAACTCTAATTGAAGAAGAAGGGCCAACGTATGATGCAGGAATCGCATATTGAAGGTACACTTGTGATTACAACGAAACCACTGTTAGTAAATACTTAAGAGGAGGGTAGGGGTTTGCACTTTTGAAAAATCGATTTTTTTGTCTTTTCTTATAGTTAAACATTTTAAGAATGTAATCTCAAAATTTCAAGTCAATCAGAGCAAAACTCTCGAAGTTATTGACTATTTAGTGCCGCTCCTCTAACACTGTAGCTCCGACGTCTCTAAACTTCAAACGCGTTTTTCTCGAAACCACTTTTTCAAAGTCCGTCTTCACTGCCATTTGAAAACTACATGACCGATTTATATCAAACTTGGTACACACGTTCTGCATATAAAATACCTCCCCCCAACGGTTAGTTTGAGATTTTTTTTACATTGAGGGGGTTTTCCACTCCCAAAATGGCGGAATTTTTCGTGAAAAATAGCACTTTTCACTTTACATGACCACCAAAAATTTATAAATGAAAAAAAAAATGATCAAAGACCTTTGGGGGGAGGATTTGATGATACTTTGACTAAATTTTAATGGTACTTGATTTCAGATAATTTCTAGCTGAGATACAGTGAACGCCGCAAATCGTGTTTTTCCAAAGGCGTTCTTGAAAAAGCTTTGTCACCAGCTTGTTTGTGGATATTTTCGCGTACAAATTTCACGGAATATTCTTGAAATGACACTTAACAATGTACAAAAGGTTTCAATAAATTTACTCTATCCATATAGATGAAAAAAATTCGCAAAAAAGTGTTTTTTTTCACGCTGAAACCCCTACCTACCCCTTAGACGTGTTTTTATCGAAACTATGTTTTTCAAAACGGTGTACATCAATTTTTGATATTTAATGAACGGAATGACTTAAAATTTGTTACACTTATTCTTTTATAGTCATATATATATTTACTCTTTCATATGCTCGTTTAGTCATGACCGACGTTTTTCTTCTTAACATTTTTTACTCATTAGTAATTGATAATGTCATTTTTCCTCGAGAAATAGAAGAAAATTCAATTTTTTAAAAATGATTGTAACCCGATATCTAAAAGCTCCGTCAAGATATCTATTTTGAGAAAAAACGTTTTTTTTTTCAACCGGGTAGGCAAAGGCAAGCACACCATTGAGTCCCTGAAAGGTCGTTCACGAAATTGTTTAAAACTGATTATCAATATTTTTTTAGGAAATTTGGTACACAACTTTGTTATTGTAAATAAAAATAATTGTCCAAACGATTTTTTGATCGTCTCACTTATTCCTTCAAAATTAGTTTTTTTAATAACCCTGATTTTCAGGTTGTCACAGTAGTCTGACCCCTTAATGCGTATTCTTTCAGAAAGTTTCTTTCATGCATAAATTGCCCCATGACAAATCTCAAACATATTCTGTACAATTATTATAAAAGTGTTACAACTCTTCAATGTGTTAGTAGATCGATTCCACATATTGTATACAGCCTTAATGCCTGAGGCCACAGTAACGGGTATAAAATCATGTGCGAATTTAACAATTTTTTTCGTATGAAAAAGTGATTCACCCATCAAATGAATTACACATCGACTTAGTATGAATATCAAGCTGTTAGAAAATATATGTATTTTTTTTCGATGTACAAAATGGCTGTCTACTCGAAACTTCTTGAAACAGCTTTTTTCCAATTGGCATGACAAATAACTTGAACAATTTTCACTCGATTTACTATAAATTTAAAAGTTATGTGCCTAATTGCATTTCGTACAGAAGTACGTACGGAATTTCTGATTAATCGAAAACTTTTCATTTTATGAGCAGTTATAACGAAAGTTTTCACTGAAAATTCATTTCTTAAGTTCAAATACCTACAACTTTTAAATAAAACAATATTTTTTAAATTCCGTACGTACTTCTCTAGGTATTCTATATAGATTGACGAGAATTTTTATTTTTTGTTCTAGGTAAAAAATTGTGGATGCTAAATGTCACGCAGCGGAGCGCCTAAAAAAAGATAAAAGAAAATATTAGTATTCGGCCATTTTGTACATCGAAAAAAAAAAAAATATATATATATATATTTTCTAACAGCTTGATATTCATACTAAATAGATGTGTAAATTAATTTTAGGAGTGACTCACTTTTTCATATGAAAAAAAATTGTTAAATTCGCACATGATTTTATACCGGTTACTGTGGCCTAAGGCCTTAAGGCAAACAAAGTTACAATACATCCAATTTTAATCACCACAATAGCATGACTCCAAAAGTCTCATACATTCGTAAGGAAAAAAGTATATAATTAGTTCGAAGTACATTTATAAACCTGGCTTATAAAATACTGTCATACCTTCCAAGATACAAAAAGTTTGTAACTCTCTTACCGTTTATAAAAATGGATTTCGATATTAATGGTTACATCAATAAGCGTATTATAGGCGCAGTATGTACAAAATTGTTAAGTTATACACTAAACCCATAAAAAAAATGTGTGTATGTACAAAATTATATTTCTTATCCCTATTTGACCAAAACTTCAAAGTTATTTAAATAAAAACTTCAAAAGTACCCATTACGCTACATTACTCCAAAACTACAATATTCTCATCATCAGATGCCTATCGACAAGTCCTGATCGATACTTTTCCAGAAAAATTCTCAGAGCCAGATATACCGTGCCCACTCCCGCCTCTCATTCACGAGTTCATCGACGCTGTTTCTAAATGAGTATACGACAAGGTTATATTTACAGTATCCCAGATTTGGAGCTTGATCTGTTTCTTATCGATGGTTATCATACGGGCGCCGAATTCGACGCCGATGGTCAAATCATGAACGGGCTGGAATCTCTTGTCGGTGAACTGTAGAAGGAGACAAGATTTTCCGACACCTGTTCAAAATCGAGCAAACGGAACCTTTGTTAGTAAAGTCATAGACGATCGTTCTTTGCCATCTCCTCAACATATGGCGCCTCTACTACGGGATTCGCCGATCAACGGAGAAAAATTCGTGCAATGTTTCTATTTCCACCAGCGGCTGATGCCGCGTCGGAGTTGAAAAAAGCCGATGGCGTCATTTGTAACCAGAGTGCGGAGTTGGCAAATGAAATGTAAAATGTTACCAGAAAATGACAAAGGGCTCTCAATAGTCGAGTGCGCGAAATGTTTTATTTTCATAAATTTTCCCCAAAACATGTGAAAAGAAAATCGCGCGTGACGAATCGGGAAAAGTAGAGTGAATTTTTCTCGAGGAGAGGGAGAAGCCTTTGTGCGAGGCGATTTTTCCGCGACGAACTAACGCGCCGAGAAAAAGAATCCTGCGAAAAAATAGTTCCCGAGTGTACGAACGAGTTCGAGCTGATTTCGGAGGAAATACAAAGCCCCGGGAATATCGGAGTTATCGCGTCGCGAGGGAGAAACGGAACCGACAAAAACATAGTAGTGAGCTGTCAGGCGAGACGTAATACAGTACGCGCATCATGATTATCGGAAAATCATCGAGGCCTTTTGTTTTTATTTTTCCCCGTGTTTCGTGAATTTCGTTCCTTCTCCCGACCGCTCTCACCCGTGTCGCCGATAATGATGTACTTGAAGAGATAAGCGTACGACATTTTATTTGATGAAAATGCTTGGAAGGGTAACACAAGTAATTCTCCGTCACACACGCACTTCGAAATGAAGTTACAGCTTAAGCTACACTTTTTATCTCTTCTGCTTTGACGGTGTGACGTCACTGTGAGAGTTCGGTTAACTTCGGACTGCTACTCGGACGTTTCCGTTAGTTTTCGTCGCGATGACTGGGGCGAACACGGAGAGGGTAGGAGTTTCCACAGGCCTTAAGGCGGCACGTTGCATCCTCGGTCGGTAAGAAATAGGTGGCAGAATTTTGTCCCGGATGAATCACATTTCGACTACCCGAGATGAACTCCGTTCGGGCTTTTACGGAGCGTCGGGGGTTTATCTTTGTTTGTGTATTAAGGAGTTTCTAGACTATAACCGAAATGCTTGTAGATGCTTGAAATTTATACAGTAGAGCGTCGATTATCCGAACGTCAGTTAGCCGAAACGTCAATTAACCAAATAGCGATTTGGTTTATCCGACATGTCAATTATCCAAATGGCGATTTGGGTTATCCAAAATATCAATTATCTAAACAATAATTTTGTTCATCTTAATCGATTACGCCCTATATATTGTTACACGATGTATACATATGATGTACGTCTCCGCCACTTTCTCGGTCTGCACGCGCCACATACTTTGCTTTCCGCTAGCACCCAGGCAGCATAAATGTCCAATTGACGTCGATAAGTTACCGTTGTCAGGTTACCTTTAAGACATGACCGTAAGATAACTATTCGACATCTTTCAAATGACATCTCGTATAATGCTGCCGTAAAGTTATATTTTTATGATATCTTTCAGCGATGAAAACGAATGTCTCAAAGGTATCCCAAAACATTATCCAATTGATGACATTTTTAAGTTATCAAAAAGTTATCTGTTGTATCTAGTTCAACGTTGTCCAAAGGATATCATAAAGAGCAGAATCGTCGACTTTTTCAAAAATAAATAGATAAGAACTCAAACATGTACGAATGCTGATTATTTTGAAATACATATTTAACTTCATTCTATATAATTGAATGATACAATGGTTATGTGCAATTCACCAAAAATGTACTTGTATTATTAACATATTAATGTTCATTGTGTTATTAAATATATATGTTTTATCATGTTGAAAGAACCAACGCTTTTTTCGCCCACGGAATATTGCTGTTCGGTTATCCGAATTTTCGGTTATCCGAAAGGCGTTCGGTCTCAATTGATTCGGATAATCAACGCTCTACTGTATCACCGAGAGATTTATTTCGGATGCATGCAACTGTCGAAAAATTGATCCGTTTGACAATATAGTTCTGGAGATTTTTAACGTTTAAGTTGAACCTTATTTATAATATCCATTTGGTAATACACATAGCACTCGTAAACGCTAGTTTAGGACTGTAAGGGCTAAAATAATACTTCCAAATGAATATAAAAGAACTGAGAAAATCGTGATTATAGTGTTGGGAATGTCGTGTCAAAAAATTAAGCGCATTTTCTACATAGTTCATTAATAATCCTCGAAAAAAGTTGTGAATTTTGAGCTCGAACGGTTTGTTTTCGGACATTAACGAAACTTGTAGGTTAAACGTGGCAACGCCGCGTTAACTTGCTCTGTGAGTGAGCCAATCACAGTCAAGCATTAAATGGCGGGTATTTCAAAATCGGCGCGCGTTTGAAACGCACATAGTACTACAGCATTTGAACTTTACAATAAAATGTATTTATTCGTCTGCTCGACATGTTTAACTTTTTCTCGACTTTCTCGAATCAATAAATATGTACACAAAAGGTCTTCAATAGGTCTTACTTCATGGGTATGGGAAATCCATGAAAATTCATACAAAATATCTCGGCAAAACGGATCTTCCCCCTTAATGTTTCAAAGATACGCTAGGGGTTTTCGTTCAAACTCCTCATTTCGGAAGTGGATTGCAGGAAAAATGAGAAACTAGCGAGCCAATAGAGATATTGCAATGTGAATGTGCAACATTACCTTTGTT
The DNA here is from genome assembly GCA_963210295.1 of Ophion ellenae. Lineage (NCBI taxonomy): Eukaryota > Metazoa > Arthropoda > Insecta > Hymenoptera > Ichneumonidae > Ophion > Ophion ellenae. Next base: position 33,282,492 of record OY723388.1, read on the forward strand.
TTTTCCGATGAAATTTTTTTCACGTGCTTGCCATAGGAGAATCTGTCGTTCGATGAAATGTAAATGTGTTTATATATTTATGTACAGATATATATACGTACGTTCATGTATATATCCATAGATGACCTTGTCATATACAGGGGTCCCAGACCAACCCCCCAATCTCTGAGTTCTGAATACATGCCATCATTCTGAATGAAAAAGTCCTCTGATATTTTGGCGTCCAACGAACCGATAGAAAAGTACAGTGCGGAAAAATCGTTTTTTTTTGCTTAAAAAATACTTCGGGGTCATAAAAACAATATGCAATTGGTCCTGTAGCGAATTTTTTTTTAAGTTTCAATTATCGATTTTACCGAAACGCCTTAGACTTCTCTCAGGTGCCTTGTACAACTTTAAACGCGTTTTTCTCAGAACCACTTTTTCAAAGCTTGGAGGACGGATTACTCGAACACCTTTGCATGGATCGATGTGAAATTTTGATAGTAGCTTCGTAATTACATTCCCTATGGGAGTACGTAGCCGTTCTTTGATTAAATGTAAACCTTTGTCTATAAACAATTTATTGCTTATTTTTTGGGCAAAAAATCGATTTATTTCTTTCAAAGAGCGCTATTTTTTTCAAAATTTTATAAAAAAAATCCTACGTAGTCCCATAGCCAATAATGTATAGAGTATATTTTTTTTTGGTTTTCGTTCCAGTTTTTATACTTTACGAGACAACCGTCCTCTCGTGAAGCTATTTGTAAAAAACACGTTTTTCAACATGGGCTCTGTCGCCGCCATTTTGTATGAAAATTATAATACTTTTTTTTTATACTTTAATAAGTGTTAAATAAACCCTCTCAAAAGAAATCCTATTCCTTTTTTTATACTCCCAAAATAAATGGACGAAGTTAGGCCTTATTTTCTGCCGATAGAGTGGTGTTATTCCTTAAGGACGTTTCAATTCACAATGACAATTAGGGACAATTAAAAAGGAAAGAACATACGGTTCGACCATTGCGAACGTGTTGTTGTATCCATACAGCTTCATCTGTAATTTGGCAACAGCACTGTAATTTGGTAATGGTTCGTCAGACGCCAAAATGGTAGACGGGGTGTCTAATTTTGACCAGAACTGAAATTGCATGACATTTAAGGATTTTTAAGGCAAGGAATGGGGATTTTTTCATGACTCTTAGTATGACTTTCTGGCATAGAAGTATACTCAATGACTCTACAGTGCGATCGATTTTCTAAATTTTTATATTTTTATTTTGCTCTTTCCAACAGATGTGTGTTGTATGCAAATAAAAAGTGTACGGAATAAACGAAAAGTCACCAAACTGTACAATTCCATATGTAGTAAAAAATGTAAGACAAACATAATTTCAAGATTGCTGTAAAGAAATATATTTTGGGAACGTCTAGAAAAATATTACATACATTTAGGAACTGTGAGTAATATCATCTAGTCGCTTTACACGAATAACAAAGAAAAACTAATATGTTGAGATAACGCATCATTTTCTTTTACTTTCTTCTATTTTATTTTCTATCGATTCGATATTCGCTTCTCCATCGACAAGTACCACAAAATTAGTTCATATTAAATATAGACTCAACGATCATTTAGTAGGGTATAATAATTCAGGTAGACTGGTAATTTTTCATGACATTTCATGAACTTTTTAGGATCGAGTGTAATTTCATGACATTTAAGATTTTTCATGACTTTTCAAGTCGGTAGACACCCTGGTAGAGGACTTTTTTGTTCACAATGATGGCATGTATTCAGAACTCAGAAATCGGGCGGTTAACCTGGGACACCCTGCATATATATATATATATATATATATATATATATTGCCACGACGACTCGTTCCCTATTCAGTGGCGTGTTTATACGAGGGCACAAGGAAACTATTGAAAACCTGTACCGATACACGTGGCTGAATATATTAAGGGGTTAGACTACTGTGAAAATAACGACCACTTGTTCGACGGTTGAGGCAACTCAAATTGAAGAGAAAGGTCCAACATTTGGTGCAGGAACCGCAGATTGAAGGCAAACTTTTAATTAAAATAATATAACTGCTAGTAAAATTTTAGACGCGTTTTTCTCGAATCTATGTTTTTCAAAATGGTGTACAAGATTTCTCAAAATCTCATGAACGGATTGACTTGAAATTTGGTACACTTATTCAGTGAAGTAGTAGTTGAGTCTTGACCGACGTTTTTGTTTTCAATATTTTTTTTCTATAGTTATAAACAATAATGATTCCAATTATCCTGAAAAAATTGAAAAAAAAATCAGTTTTTTTGATAATTGAAACACAATAACAAAAAAGGTAGCTCAAGTCACACAGAATATTATCTATTTTAAGGCATCATCACAGTGTAAAGTTTCCAACAAAATGAATTTTTTTGCATTATCCGATAGTATAGACGGTTATAAACATCCTGTTCAATTTTTGGGGCGAAGTTAAAATTATTCCGATTGCTACAGCCTTTCTCAGAGGAAGGGATTCGACCTGCTTCGTGAGATGTGGCGCGGACGGACGCGGTTTTCTCGAAATGTCTTTTTTCAAAACTCTCAAAGGAAGAGTTTTCAAGCTATCCGTTTTAAATTTTGACACTACATTCTTCACGCCATTCGTTATCTTCATATGGAAGCTTTTTATTATTTTATTCTTCATATTTTTTTTAACGAAAAATTGTCAAAATAATAGGCTGAATTCGATACTTTTTTTCAAAATGCCGCCGTTTTGTCAATTTGGATTTTTAAAAAACCTTTATAGCAAGATAGCGGCTTTCATACTGATTAATAACCTTTTTACAAATTTTGTTTCAGACAATATTTCCGGCCACTCCTTTATTTTCGAAGACATTTTCAACCGTTAAAAAAATGTATAAAAAACAAAAATAAACATTTTAAAATATATTTTCTGTTCTTCATGAGTGCTTTGATTAGACATTAAAAAATCAGACTGATTCGCGTATTTTAACCATCGAAAAAAATAGCGAAAATCAGCTATTTTTCGACCCGTTACACTGTAATGCCTTAAGGGGGAATATATCTTTACAACAGTTTCTAGTCCAGTACGTAAGATTTTTTCGATAAGTTGAAATTAAAAAATTTGATTATAGATATTCGACCGATTTTTTTACGATTTTTTTTTCTCCACATTAACGCTATTTTTTAAAATCAATATTTGGAAAAACCCCTACGTACTGGACTAGTTTTTTATATCTACTTGCAAAATATTTTTCGTTTTTTGTTCTAGCTTGAAAATTATGACCTGTGCGAATACGCCCGTAGAGGACTATGAGAAAAAGGAGTTTTCTTTCATCGACTACTGCGCCGCCATTTTGTTTCAAAACTAAAAAAAATTATTTTACTTTGACTTGTACTAACATGTATAAAAAGCCGAATTTAAAAATATTGTTTTGTTTTCCTGACTTAAAATGTCAAAAATGACCCTTCATTTTGTCCTCACAAAGGTATATTCCCCCTTAAAAAAAAAATCCCACGATCTTGGTGGCCAATTCCCATCGCCGCGGCGCAAGATAACACGCCCATGAAACTTCGTCCGCAATAACTGCATTGTTTCGCCCGCAGTGTGGCAGGTCGCGAAATTTTCGAACCGTCTCTGCAAAGTTTTCACCACCTTTGTAGTGAATTTTCACAATTTCTATGCGTTGCTCAATCGTGTCAATCGTCGCTCCCTGACTAAACCTCAATGCTTCTTGATGCCAGTTGTCAAAGATTAGTACTCTATGTTCGCCGCAAAAAATTGGCGCGCAATTTAAAATGTCAGGTCATTTTGAGACGCCCCTTATGTACTCCAGTGCCAACGTCATTTACGATCTGATGTTTTCCCTCGCGTGTTTATAAATCTTAGGCAACAATTTTTTGTCACATTTCAAAGACTTGTAACCAACGAAATCTCGCTGTTGAACAATGTGACGGATATGCTCATTATTCGAAATAAATGATTAACGTCTATAAACAATTATCTCCAAAGAGTCACGCAACGAAAGTGGCGTCAATAATTGCAAAAAAAAAATAAAAATCTCATGGAACAACAGATGTGCGATGTTGGTAGATGTTGAATTCAAAATTACAGTTTATTGTTATCTTTGTGTGGACTAGTATAATATAATATTACCATATACACATTCAATAGCTCACTTATATTATAACTTACATTAACCACTCACAAACATTGATAAAGATTAAGTCATGATAATTTTTTTCTCAGCTTTTCTCATTTTTTCCTCCCCCCGTTTCTTCTCGTCGTAGCGTGCTCATGACTGTCGAAGCTACAGCGCGAAAGCTCTCGTATGTATAAGATTATTTTTTTTAGGTTTTTATTTATACGATTGGGCGTCGTTTATATATTCATATATGTGTGTGTGTGTGTGTGAAGTTATATACTTGTAAATATATAACGATTTCAACTGATAATTTTTCCGTATTCGATTAATCGTATGTTCACGAATGAAATATCAACGGGCTTTGCACGATATTCCGATTCAAGTGTATATACGCTCCGTCGTTTTCGCTCAGATTTGAGAAATAGCAGTCGACCGATATAATTTGCCTTACGGCGATGAGACGATGATAAATCGTTCGTGCTATTGTTTTTCAACGCGCAGAAAAAGAGGAAGCTTATTTATCCTCCTTTTCGGCCGATGCGGCACATCGGGAGTAAGGCCGAAAGATACGATTTTTCTTTTTATCGAGATATGCAGTGTGTGTCGTGAAGGTGTATGACAGGTATTCATATGTTACAGAAAACAATCTTATAACGGTGAACAAAGCATTTGGAATTGGATGAAAATTTGAAAAATATCAGCAGAGAGATAAAAATGAAGCAAACACAAAGCTGACTTCGCGGTTATATCCCCTGACCGCGCGAAAGTGAATTATTGCAATCGCCGTAGATAAGATGGTTCACATGTACAATTTTCGCTCTCGTGGGTGCATAACAATTGGGAGAGAGAGACATATCACGCAAGTTCATCACTTTTATCCTTCTCGTTCTTCATTTTTCGTTTTTTTTTTTTGGATCAAGATGAAACGGTAAAAACGTATGGCTAGACGTATGATCAGTCTGGGCGGCTAACGATGGCTGAGTATTCCTCTTTTACTATCTATTATAAACCTTTCTTTCATTCTTCCTTCTCTTTCTTAGCTCTAATGACTAGATACCTTTTTTTGCCACCCACCGATACATCTTGTTTGATCCCATGTTTTATACATTCGTACCGTTCACAATGCTCGTGGAAGGTACGGATAAAAATTTCCATGCCAAAATACGATTTAGCTTTTATCTGCTTGTTCGATTTATATTTAGTCTTTATAACCCGGGCTATTTTTTTCTCGAAACGCTCGACAAGTTGTCCATATTGATGACAATTTTTTTTCCATTTTAATAAATTGACGGGCGTTTGCGATTTTTTTGAACGTAGATACGTTCGATGAGGATTCAATATCGACATTTCCATACGTTTTCCTGAATCGTTTTGGAGAGGAAAAAAAAATGAAATTGAGGGAATTTAGTCTTTGCCGTTGTTAACAGTAGTTGATATGTTCAGGCGACATAAACTCTACTCATTGGCATTCCAGCCCAATTTGCGTTATTTCATTAAAATAACTATGCTACATTGTGAAAATTATTATTTTTTTTTAAACAATGTAATGTAACTTGGGGAAACTTCAAAGTTGGACTTATATTGTCCATATCTGCATTTAAAGAAATAAATCAGTATCTTTTAACATTCATGGGCGAAACGCCCGAGCATCCTTGAGACCAATTTCAAAAAGCAAACACAAAACCTTCAAGATACTTCTTACATCTCATATATGGAATGTATAATAATTCTTCTTGTGCTCACATGCTGTTCGAGATAAAAAATAAAAATCACCAATTGAAACGGAAGGAGAAATATCGCAGTGAACAAGTATAATACAAATAAAAGTACAACGATGGACATTCATTTGAGCACAGTCCTGAGTTGGACGATCAAGATAAATGTAGTTTGGCATCGAAATTTTATCTCAGATGTCAGGAATCTCTTTTCAATATCTGCACCCTTTCTTACCCTCGCATCCATTTCATACTCGAAGTAACTTATATGATTCAAAATAACCTAAAACGACAGGTTCCGTTGCTTTTTTTTCAGCAAAAATACATCGAACTTAGATTACAATGATTGGCGTTACGTTGCGTAAAAGAGCATACTTGGTGTTTTCCCGCTTCAATAATCACTTCGTCTATTGTTTCTATCTAACGTTACTCCCATATATCGAATTCACAAAAACGGGAATTCTATATACATTTATTTAGACTTTCCGCCGGTGGTAAATCCGGAGTGGTAAAAATGGGAAATTAATTTGTACGTCGTCGCATTTGATTACTCTACTGGAGGAGAGTAAGGGACAAAGTTGGTACGTCCACCGTGCAAATGTCTATTCGCGGTCTGAATTCGACGAGTTTGCTAAAATTCAGATTGAACAGAAGTATAAAATGTGCGGCTGAAAAAACACAACGGCACGAAGGAATTTATCAGCTTTTAAAATGTAGAAAATTATTTCGAGTGGGAATCAGAAATTGTAAATATTTTGTGAGACTGTGGTGACGTTCGATAACTAGGATAAATTGACATTTCCTCAATTCAAATATGATCTTACGAGTTCGTGATTTGCGTTCATTTTCGTTTAAGGGGTTAGGCTACTGTGAAAATGGCGTCACGCGTTCGTCGTTCGAGGCGACTCAAATTGTAGAGGAAGGTTCAACTGGGGTGCAACAATCACAGATTAAAGGTAAACTTATGATTATTATGATATATATGATATTACGCGTTTTTCTCGAAACTGTGTTTTTCAAAACGGTGTACACGATTTCTCGAAATCTAATGAACGGATTGACTTGACATTTCGTACACTCATTCAGTGTAATAGTAGTTAAGTCTTGACCGACTTTTTTTTTCTTAATGTTCTATTTTCATTAGTTATTAAGAATAATGTCATTTTTCATCGAGAAATCTAAAAGAAATCAATTTTTTTATTTATTGAAACGCGACAACGAAAAACCAGCCCGATCAAGTCTTAGTCAATATTATCTATTTTGAGAAAAAAAAATCGTTTTTTCTTGTTTCAGATGAACCGGGTGGCCAAAATCAAGTACACCGTTGAGTCCCTCACTTTCAAAGGTCCTTCACGGCATTGTTTACGACTTCTTCAATTAATATTATTTTTAAATTAAATTTGGTACACAACTTAGTTAATGTACAAAATTCATTTGTTCAAATAACCCTCATTTTCGGCTCGTCACAGTAGCCTAACCCCTCAAGTCATATTAGAATACCAAGCTTGTTGCTCTTTTACGCAAATACCAAGAGTTTTTTTTTACCTCGGACGTATAAATGCGAAATTACAGATTAAATACATTATTATTATATATTTTTTTCTTCTTATTTTCCTTTTTAGTACAAATGAATGAAATCGGGCACCGCGTTTTTTAAGCATTTCTGCAGCTTAATTATTTGAAGAGTTAACGAAGGAATGTATAGATTACATCTCCAAATTGTGGGGGAAAGCCCATTGTTTTTTCGCATTTTCATTTTCTGTTTGGAAATATTGCTATATTATATTAATTAGCGTAATATACAGTTTCAGCCTTGCTCCAGGTAGAATTTTCCATAGAGCTTTGTGCTATTTATAATCGTGTGCATTGAATTCCAACCTATATCATCTTCCTTGGCGCATTCAATCGAATCACCCATAGCAGCAAAGTTTCTACGATTTCGCCCCTTTTTCAAATTTCAACGTTCCGCAGTTGAAGACATTTTTTCGGTGGCTACAAATTCGTCAAATCGATTGGCGAGATAAGAAATGAATAACAATGTTTTCAAGCTAACTCAGCAAACAAGAGTTTACACTATAGATGAAATGATGCCGTACAATTGTTTCTTTGGTAAATAAAGAAAATGGCGATAAGGACGTTGATCGTACAGACTCCCCGTCTCGATTTTCAACATAATCCGACTGGTATACAGCAACATTTTCCATAATTTTGACGAATTTTTTTCTCGATAAATGGGCCACTCGACCGGACTAGACGTCGTTTTTCAATTCACGTCACCATTCGCAATGTCTCAACGTTTCGAAGATATGCTTGCATTTTTCCTTTAAACTCCTCGTTTCGGAAATGAATTGTATGGAAAATCGAAAAGTAGCGAGTCAATAGTGTCAATGTTGCAATGAATCTGCAAAATTGTCTTTGCTATTCCCGATCGATTTCTTCTCCCCTTGACTGCTATGGGAAATTCTATTGTTTGATAAAATATATATATATGTATGTATGCATATAGACACGTACGGTTATGTATATATGCATACATGTACTCGTTATATATATATATATATTTATTTATATTTATGATAATCATATATAAATTATGTTCGAGTAAATATTTAGTAACGCTTTCTTGTTCTCCGTCCTTGTTGGCTCTGAAGCTAGCCGTGGCCTGCTAAGTAGGAGCTGGCCAATGCACATGATGATCCATACGTACTCAAGTAAAAAGCGATTTTTGCTTGGAACAACCCTTACATTACGTTTTGATGTATCTGTGTAGGTTGTGGGTGCGTGTGTGCGTACGTGTGTATGTGTGTGTGTGTATGTGCCTTTGTGTCTCTGTTGGATAGTGCGGCGGTAGTAGTGGATGGCGGATGTATTGTCTGTTCACTACGTAACGGCCAGGCAAAACTGAACGTTTATATATACACCGGCGACTCCTGGCCAGTCAACAGTCGAAACATAGACGTCGGCATCGTTTTCATTAAAATCTGGAAAAGCAATACAAACGTGTTTTCCTTAATCCTCGTTTAGCCAATATCACTTTCACAATTCAATGTAACCGACCAAATTTGAGGCCTACATACCTTTGAAAAAAAATCGTTTTTTCTTTATTGGCTTAAATGATGTATACACATCCCAAAAATTATGTGGTTGATGTGGATGAATATTCCAAGAATGATATGGTCCGAAGAAAAATGGTTGGGAAATTTTAAACGCGCTTTTTTTGAAACAATGCTTTCAAAATCGGGCGGACTCGTAGTTCGCGGAATTTTTAACCAATTGACTTCAAATTTCGACTGTAGCTTCTTAGATCGATTTTTTAGCGAAGTACACACGATTTTGACGATCGATTAACAATTACCGTATGTATTAACAAATTACGGCAGTTTTTTTGCCGAAAATACGAGTTTTTTTTTCAAAATGGTGCCAAATTTGCAACAATAAATATTTTGTAATAATTGTGTGTACTTCGCTAGCAAAAATCATGAAGATGACGAAAAAAAGTGTTTTGCTTGATTAAAAAGCAATAAAATATATATCGCTCATTTTTTATGTTTTTGGAAAATAAAAAATGTATTTGAGTACCTACAGGAATGTAAAAAAAACCTTTGAAACCTCATTTCGATGGCTTTATTAGTATTTTTTAAACAATCCCGGTTTTCCGGCCATCCAAAGGTATATAAGCCCTCAAATCAATTCAAACAATACATTTAGGCCATACGGTATAGAAAAGACAACAAAAAAACATCTAATTTGCCGTTCTCAATTAAACGGTGGCCGACTACTCTACTCTGAAAAAAATGAACCTCACAAATTGCTCCTGGGAAATTCGAATACTAAATATTTGGGACCTTGCTGGATTTGAACAAAGTAAATTCATCCTCAAATGTTTTGAACTCTCAATACTCTTTAGTGGAGAGACGGTATACTTAAGGGGTTAGGCTACTGAAGAGGAAGGCCCATCATTTGGTGCAGGAATCGCAGATTGAAGTCAAACTTATTATTACAACGACAGAACTGCTAGTCAAATTTTAAACGTGTTTTTCTCGAAACTATGTTTTTCAAAACGGTGTACACAATTTCTGCACATCTAATGAACGGATTCACTTGACATTTCGTACACTTATTCAGTGTAATAGTAGTGTAGTCTTGACTGACGTTTTTCTTCCTAACATTATTTTTTTCATTAGTTATTAACAATAATCATGGCATTTGTCATCGAAACATCGAAGAAAATAAATTCAAACATTATTTTTTGATGATCAAAACACGATAACCAAGAAAGCTCGGTCAAGCATTAGCCAATATTGTCTATTTTAAGAGAAAAAAACTTTTTTGTCTTGTTTCGGATCAACCGCGTGGCCGAAATCAAGTACACCGTTGATAAATTATAATTATTTTTAAATAAAATTTAATATACAACTTTGTTAATGCATATACAAATGAATTTCCAAACGATTTTTCAACCTAGCTTATTCCTTCAAAATTATTTTGATCAAATAAGCCCGATTTTCGGGCCGTCACAGTAGCCTACCCCTTAGAAACTTTAAACCTGATTCAATTTCTTTCAACATTTCGATTTATTATCCCCCAGAGTTAATGAATCAGATTGAGACGAAACAGAAACGTAAGTATTCTTTTCGTATATATTTTTTAAAATTTTTACGTAAATATTTTTAAAAATTATTGTTATTATAATTACTTGTCGATTAATTGATTCGATCTTATTATATGTAAACTGAAATATTTCATTACAAAAATCTAAACAATTTACATGTGGTGGTCTAAATTGTGTTGTTGTCTGAATGGAATTCCGCCCATAAAAGCACTCACTTATCGTCAATGAAAGTTTAATCGTCACTTAGAAAAGCAACATTGCGTGCTTTTAATTCACGCAAGATGTCCTAATTTATTAATGAGTGAGTAATTTTTCTTAAAAACGATTTTCCTAAGCAATTGATTGAATTTACCTGTGGATGAATTTCAATTGATTAAATTTACCCGAGGTTCAATTGTACCCTGCGCAATTTGCGTGAGGTTCACTTATTGCATTTGAATGTCCTCAGAATAAATAGCTCGAGATCGACTTATGAGGACGAATTGACATGGAACCGAAAAAAGTCAGAACGAAAAATAAAATAGTATCAATAGTTTTGACTGGACTCACCTCGCCAACGGACGTAGCTAAAAGATTCACAATTTTTTCGTGCGGCACAGCTACAACGCTCTGATTGTTGATCTCGATAATTCTATGCCCGACTCTAACTCCACCTCGCTCGGCTATACCGCCCCTGAGAAGGCTACATATAACACCGTTCTGTACACTAAAGCCTAACTGATATTTCGTATCGGGCCTCTTGATTTTCACCTCGACGACCGGTGCGCAAGGTACAACAGTCAGCTTAACGACCGTTTGATTCTTCGAATTTTTTATGTAAGTCTGACACGTCGATAGCGGCAAGCCGACCAGCGAAACACCGTTTATCGCTATTATCTGATCGCCAATGTTTAGCTGACCGCAACGAGCGGCCGCACCGGCCGGTGCCAGATTCGCTATCACCACCGTCGGTAGCATCGAACCCCAGCCAGACTCCACTATTACAACACCCAGTATTTCGCCCTTCGCCTTGGGCACGACAACCTGTAAGAAAGAGAGCGACGATTGATCATTCTCGTGTAAAGAAAAACAAACGATGGGCTTGACGACAAAACGTGCGGAATTTCATCCGTCGATAAAGCGACGGAATATTCGTAATATTTTAAGACGAAACGACACGGGATCTCCATGGTAAGTTCATGAAAAGTTTACGGAACTTTTCTCAAAATGGTCTGGACTCATCCACTCGCAATTGTAACAATAGACCACAGCAAAAACCAAAACCGACGAATATTCGGTGTCATTGATAATAAAATAAAATTAGAAAAAGATGGTAAAATAAAATTTCGACTGAGCTCATCGAAAATCGAAGAGTACCTCGAACTAGCCACGATAGAAATACGCATTCCGACACTTGAACTATGGCAATACTCGAAAAAATAAGTGAAAAAATTTCGAAAAACTATCGTGAAGCTAATTGGGACGGTTGTATACGTATACGGCGCAGGAGCGACATCTAGCGGTAGGCAGAGGCTCCATGTTTGTAAAAACCAACACTGTACAGCAAGAAAGGCACGCCGTTGAAACTTCTCTGCGTGTGTAGTTTCGCCTTGAGTTTTCGTCAAGAGCATCGATACGGTCGGGTCAGAGTGACTAAGGGAGGAGACAACTTTCGGCGAGAAAAAAGTTTGCTGACTATTTTTATGAATTATAGATTTCTATTTATATAGATTTGTGATTTAGATAGGTACTGGTACTACCTCATTAGGTAGGTACTCATTGTCGATTAATATTCAATAAATGATTGTGATTGATCTCATAATATGCCGTCTATTTTTTAATTGAATTTTCAATAGTTTACTCTACAATACTCCCCATTGTATAGAGAAAAGCACTCCATTTACTACAAGTGTGCAGTGGATCAGGGTAATTTTCTTCGAATTTTGAAATTTTGTCTGACTGTCAAATCAGGCATGTTTCACTGTGTACACCCCCAAGTACACTGTGGATCAAATCCCATTTTTTTAAAATGGTTATTATCTCTGTATCTATTGGGTTAGGCCGTTCAGTGTCTTTTAAGGGGCCAGACCACTTTGAAAATTTCAAAAAATCGAAAGCAAGCAAGACTTGAAGAAATCGACGATGATGAGCAATCAGAAGGGATTTTGTACGGTGTAGGAATTTCCGATTGAGTTTAGGTAAGAGTTTTTCATAGTATAAACTTCAAACGCGTTTTTCTCGAAACAACGTTTTCAAAATCTCGCTCCATCGTATCTCTAAAACTAATAAATCGATTCTCTTGAAATTTGAACCACATATTGTAAACATGATTGACGAGATGAACCTCGATGGTTAAAAAATTTTGATTTTTACTCTTTTTTTTGCGAAAAACTGCGAAAAATATGCGTTTTTTACCTTTTTCGTTTCCCATCTGCCATTTTTTTTATTTTTTCATAAAACTTCATATTCGAGGGTCATTTTGTAGCTGGTGTTATACTGAATCTAATGGACTTTGATTTTTTTGTTTCAGACAAGCCGTTGCCGAGTTGTGATGGAGCTACCTAGCCCACCAATTTTTGAGGCGTTAGGTTAAACTTTAGTTTTTGTACTCAAAAATGAATAAAAATGAATTACATTTTTTTACGTATTTCAAGACTTTATTTATCAAGCCCAACAACTTTAATATTCATAACTTTTATAAAATCCTCAAAAAAATCGCGAAAATAGCCTTTTTTCGTGGCTCCAAAGTGGACTGGCCCCTTAACAAAATAAAGCCATTGAACGCACCGCGTTTAGTCAAGGTTTCATTGAGATTGTGTGAACGGTTAGGCAGCTGCTATAGACCTCTGAAAAAATATGAACCACTGATCCCACTCTGACCCTACGGGTATGTTTTATTAGTACTTTTGGGTGTTACGGGGTATTACATTTTTTTTTATTAATCTTAAAAAATGCCGGAGTATGGCACGGTCTTCTCAACTGCATTTTTTTTAATTGGCGCGACGTATAGCTAACACACTAATCGACCGATTCTGATGAAATTTGGTATAAATCTTTCTAACTTTATTGTCTAAAACATGACCCTAAATGTTTTTGAAAATGAGAAATGGAAGTTTTTTTTCAATTGTAAAATGTAGCCATTTTTTCGGGAAGTTCAATCTTTTTGTTTCGAAGCGTACCATTTCATCGATTCTCGACATTTCTCCCCTTTTCTTGATTAATATTCTGCGTATGAGTGTTAATAAAATGAAAATGTAATTGATTTGAAAACATCCCACGTAACAGCCAAAAGTAGTAATAAAACATACCCCAATTCTCAAAAATGGTGAAGAAATCTGTCCTTAAAAAAAAATCATTAAAATCAGCCATTTTTTCCTCGCCTAAATGTATCTCCCCCCTTGAAAGTTCGAAATTTTATTAGGAGCATAAGAAGGAAGCGAAATGGTCGAATTGCTTTGAAATGAATGTCTTTTTTTTCTCGTTTCTTCAAATTTTCGCAATTTCACTCGCCTCTTTTTGCATCTCTTTCTTCGCAAACATTTGCAACTCGTCGCCAAAGATCTCCTGGGAATTGAGAACCTCCTGATAATCCATTTCTTTCACGAAACTGTGATCCTCGATACCGTTTGCCTTCAAAAATTCCATGTAAGCAACTTGAAACGCCTGCCCGATGCTTTGTGCTATGAATTGAGCCTCCTCGCTCTCGAATACGTGGCATATCATTTTTGGTGTACGATTTATTTTCGGTGGATCTTCCATTTCGTGAGGGACGAAGCGTCGTCGAGCCATTAACACGACCAGATCGCCAATATCGGCGATGTACGATATCGTTCTCAGCGCGTGATCCATCATTATTTCTTTGAGATCGGTATTCAGTACCATTATCTTTTCCGTCGATATGAAGAGATCCACCTCGGTGCTCGGTTGTGTTTCTCCATCGGGTGCCTGAATAATGCGCGCGAAAAAAAAATGTATATCTTTCAATTAGCGACATAATTTGATTTCGAGGAAGCTCCAGTTGTAAAATCAGGCCGATCGAATATTCGAAGTTTTTTTAAGGCCTTATATACCTTTGACAAAATAGAATAATCGTTTTTTTTATTGACTCGAATGATGTATAAACATCCCAAAAATAATATGGTCCGAAATTTTTTTTAATGGTGTGATAAATAAATGTTGTGATTATTATAGAAAGGAATTTTAATGGTGTGATTTTATGGTGTGATAAGTAAATTTTTAATGGTTTTGAAATTTTTAAAGCGTTTTTCTTAAAACCATATTTTCAAAATCGGGCGGACTCGGAGCTCCTACAATTGCCAATCGATTGACTGAATTTCAATTGTAGCTCCTTGGATAGATTATGTTAGCAGAGTACACGCGATTTTTACGATCTATCAACAATTGTTGTTTTTCTAAACGGATGAAAGCCGTTTTTTAATCGAAAATGCGACTTTTGACAAAATGGTGCTAATTTTGCAAAAATTGATATTTCGTAATGATCATGTGTACTTCGCTAGCAAAACTCATGTAGATTGAGAAAAAAAAGAAATTTCGTTCTAAATGCTCATGTGCGTCTCCAACGAGTCCGCCCGTGGGCCTAAAAAAGGCGTTTTTTTCTACCGGCCACTGGGCAGCGATTTTGTATTTTTTTTTTGGAAAATGAAAAATTAACTCGAGTACCTACAGATATGTAAAATAACCCCTCCAAACCTCATTTTGATTGCTTCATTAGGATTGTCAAAAAAAAAATTCCCCAAAAAAGCTTTGTTTTCCGACCATCCAAAGGTACATAAGGCCTTAATTGAGGCTCTTATACGTTTTTTCGATATTTCATTTGTAAAAAAATGTTCCCAAACGATAAACAAACTATGAGTATGTGAAATTTTGCTCAATGTACCACCGAAGCATCCTTGAACAAGAGAAATCTTATTACCCGTCGTATACCACACCCATAAACGTATAAAATATCTATACATAGTGAATATGTTTTTTAAAATTCTTTCTTATCTGCTGTACTCACCAAGGCCTATCGCAAGAAAGCAGCATGTAAGCGAAAAAAGTAAAGTATCGCTTTATGAGAAACAAGTCAATTATGCGTTTCAATTACCATAATAACAATGAAAATAATAATAACGTTTCGATAAGTCTAAGAAAACGTATATGCAAACGAAAAATAGTACCCATTCACAAACTAATCGAATAATAAATTGTAGTCAATAATGGTTGATCTACGTTCACATTTGCGAATCGGTATCGATGGATCATCGCGATATTCGGTGGATACAATCGACCCAATCGACCAATGTTGTACGAGCGTTAAAGCTACTTTTGTAGGATAATTATTGATTAATTTAATAATTATATGTTGACGCAATCGAAGACCGTTCGCCCCTGTGATTGAATTTGCAGACCCATGCTAAACGTAACCGGCTATCGTGGGAAAAGAAGCCGAGTACACACAGTTGACTATATTGAGTTGAGTTACAGGACGCAATCAGTATTGTCCTTTGACAAATCATTGAGGACGCACCTGCTCAATCGTTCTTTGTCATTCTTTTTCTTTGCATAGCCAATTACCATTGAATACAAGCAAACTGTAGTATTTTGTTGTTGTTGTCAATTCGAGTACATGAGACATTGCCAACCCGATCAACGTTTTGCCCCGATCACCACGGATCAAAATCATCGTTGCAGGGTCATCCGATACCTCGGAAAATCATCATATTCCTTTAGCTTTTCATCTCTCGGTTAAACAAAAGACTCTTCGCTTCGTTCCCCCATTTTTTTTTTAACTTCCAACAAACGATCATGACGAGGGAAAATAAATGTTTGGCAGCAACGAAAAATCGTTATCAACGATCCTGCATTGGAATTGCCGTTTGCGTACGATAAGTATCAATATCGTCGTATGAAGTTGAATTATCAGGGATAAACATAAGCAATACTTTAAGTACGATAGCACGAAGAATAAGAAGTGGAGTAGAAAATAACATTTTCTAGTTAGAAGACGAGAAAAAGAAAAACGTATGTATGAATTCGCGGCACGAAAAAAAGTCCATCAACACACACATTCGGCTCTGGCTTCCGGAACGTAGCAGCACAGGTGAAAAACAAAAGAAGAAAAATACGATCGGATGCAAGGTGGGTCATGGGTGAAACTTGGTTCGAATTGGCATGAAATATGTCCATGTTAATGATTTCTTTCTTCATTTTTCGATTTTTTTTTTCTCTTATTTCGTTTCGTTTCGTGTAGGACTAAGGGCAAGGCGGACCTTTATCTTAGTGACAGCCTCCTCGACCATGTGCTTCTTAAGGCGTTTCCGCCGTTTTCGTCCCCCTTCCTCCTCCACCTCGACCGAACCGAGAAAATGTAGTCTGAAACAGGTGGTTGGACCCAATGTTCCACCGATCGGTAAAATCTTAGTTTGTCCACCAAATGTATGTGACTCGGTATGATTTCCGCCGGCAACATTGCCAATAAGTTCCTCGCTCGAGTCGCAATCGTCTTCATCTAGACTTCCCTGTGATGCGACGCTGCAGCGACCATAACCGTGCTGACTCCCGTAGTTTAAGAGGGTAGCCTGCATCGGCATTGGCACGTCATCCTTCAGATTTTTTGCGGCAAGTGTCAACGGTACGCGCGCGTTCAAACAAACAAACAAACAGAGGCCTTCCGCTAGTTTCACATTGCCACAGCACCAAAACAAAATACGAAAGAAGTAAAGAACAAAAAAATCAACAAGGCAATGGTCACCAATGAATCGTCGAAACACCTGAGTCGATTATTAGAACTCTCGCACTTCTCACATCTTTGCTTCAAAGATTATCCGTTTTTCTTTTTCTTCAACGAATACGACGGACAGAACATTTGTAGAATGTTACGTGGTAAACTCAGGTCTTCTAAGATCATTGGATTCGTTTGATGCCAATGCGATCGTTAATTTGATCCGCCGCGCTTTTATCGTCTCGAGTCAAAAGGATTGTCGTTTCTTTTTTCTTTTCTTTTCCAATAATCCGTCTTCACACAGATCGTGGAAGCTCGCTCGACCGATAGTCCAGTAAAATTTTCGAAAGCAAGCACTTTTTAGATATAAATATGCAAAATTGATATAATCGATCAATTGGGTGATTGGATGACGCCGAATCGAATAGCGGTAATAATTTTTGCAATCAACCCCCGAGAAAATGTTTAAAAGTGTTTTAAAACCGTTTAATTTGGTACGTAATAATTTTATGGAAAAATATGTCGATCAAAAGTTGTTTGGGATATAAAAGTACGTGGAAAAGTAATGAACGTTCGTCTTCGTATGTTCAAAAATGAAGGAGAAAAAGACTAGTGAAAATTTGTTTGCAAGACAAAATCGCTTTGCAGACGAAGCACCACTGGGAGTGCGAAGGATGCAAAATAGTCGTTGGAGCGCGTTGCGCGCATGCGTGGCGGAACGCTAGGAAGAAACTCCATGGGTGCGAACGGCATAGCCATATAGTGCGTCGCTTTCTGGTAGTGATCCTCAACCAGTGATGTTGTCAATTTTCAATCGTCATTTTTTAATACTTGTACAAAAAATAAAAATAATAAAAATCTCTAGAAAGTTAGATTAACTCTTACTAAAGCAATATGTAACAAATATACCCGAGATATATACGAATTTGATATTTTTTTATTTTTTTAAACTCCGAGTTTTTCATCCCCCAATTGAATTGTTTTTCTTTTTTTTCTCCTTTGTTTTTCAAGATACGAAGATAAACGTTCAACACTTTTTTACGTAATTTTATGTCCCGAACAACTATTGTTTGACACATTTTTCGATAAAATTATGAGGTTTCGGATTAAACGGGTTTTAAACATTTTAAAACATTTTCTCGGGCGTTGATTCCAAAATTATCATCGCCATTTGATTCAACGACATCCAATTACCCTTAGATCAATTTTACGTATTTATATCTAAAAAGTGCTTACTTTCATACTTATTGCTTGGACGTTCGCCGTTGGTTTTGAGATTTGTTCTCTCTCGTTAATCTGATGGTAAAGAAAAAAAGAGACCAACTCGTTCAAAATTGGAGATTGATAATCGCGCAGAGTGGGAAGCGAAAGCGCGTGAAGTACAGGACTTTGAGAGAATTTTTTTCGTACGTTAGATTGAAAAAAAATTGGGATATTTGACGATTAATTTGAAGGAAAAAAAGAACTTGCATTACCTCGATTTATCGTGGGTAGAAAGAGAATCGTACGCATATAGACATATCATCAAACGATTATGAAACGAGCGACAAGCAAATAAAAATCGTATCGATTCTTCCGCCGGAAAGTCACGCAAGCAGAAATGTGTATTTATATATATTGATGCAAAAATTCGTACAAAAACTACTACGTCAAGTAACTACAAGCATTGTCATCGAGCTTACGAGTGAGCTTGACATAAATTAAGTGTACAATCGAATCCGCCAATATTTTCGACAGTTTTCTGTTTAAAGCTTCGTCTTTTTGGAGAATAAAATTTGACGAAAAAAACATACAGCACAAGCACTGCCATCGACATATTTTTAACGGCTTACACCTAGTTGAAATCTTTGAAAATATCAATTTTTGTTTTTCGACGGATTCTCAAAATAAAACATTTCAAAAATATTCTCTGATAATGTTCAAGTCGAATCATTCAAAATTTACATTATTGACAGGCGAACTTTTAACGCGTTCTTCGCGATATGACTTTTTCAAAATCGGTGACCACGATCTCTCAAAAATCACAGCACCGATCGACTTGAATTTTTACAAGCTTCTTTTACATATCAATAAGTAGTGCTTGAACGAAGGAATTTTTCTTCGACCTATAGGTTTTTTTTATCAACGAAAATAGAGAGTTTTTCACGGAAAATCGATACTTTCACTTTGGACTGGGGTCATTTTTTCAAAAATCAATATTTTATTAAATCCTTCGTCCTAGCACTAGATAATAGCATGCCAAATCTAAAGGCCTTTGATTTTTTTCTTCGGGTTATTTGTTTCCGAGCAGCAGTGGTCACCGCAAAGAACGTTTTTCAAACAGCGCTCTGCACAAATTCACTTAAAATCATACTCTTTAATGTAAAAACAATTGAAAACGTGCAGAATTTTTCCAAAAAAACAAATAACGATTACTCCTTTTTTTCCGGCCTCGAGCTAGGCGTAATCCGTTAAAACGAATGGCGATGAAGTACCTAACCGCCTAAACAAGCTTAGCCGAGAACTTTCCGATTCAGATGTGAGACAAAAAACTCACACCCGAGTTCTTTCCACTTATACTCATTGATTATAAAATAGCAACTCGTTTGCTCGTTTAATTATTCTTAAAGTTTATTCTTCGTCCTTTTAACGTTATATTTCGAGAGAGTTTCTTTTGTATTCGTGGCCGGTTACAAAACTGAACTTGGTTTCAAGTTAAGCGTTAAATTAACAGATAGCAATACAGGTTTGTCTTATATACAGTTTAAATTGTCGAAAAATCGATTTTTTTAAATTTCGTAATGTACATAAATTTAAGTACACACAGAAAATTTCTTGTCAATCCGGCGAATATTCTCGAAGTTACACGCACATTTTTTATTGTTTTTTTTAATATATGTAAAGTGCTTTTAAAGTTTTAAACGCGTTTTTCTCAAAACTGTGTTTTTAAAGTCAACAAGATTTAGCAATAAAGTCATCAAAATTTAGCAATTGAGCAAGATTTCTCGGAAACGGCTGAACCGATCAGTCTCAAATTTTAACACAATATTTTCAAGTATATTTTTCAGTAATTAATCGAAGGTTTTTTCTCACCGATAAATATTATATATAACTAAATAATAATACCCAAATAACTAAACTAAAATTATAATTAAATAATAACCCAAACAATTTAAGGCCTAAATTTTTGTCAAAAATTGATTTTTTTTTTGACACACCGCCATTTTGTCAAAAATTATTATTTTGTTTATTCCTTCGATCAATTATAAGATAATCCATTATATTAACGAAATATTTTATATTTTCATTTTAGATGCTCTAGTTCAGAGATATCGTGCTCATCGCAAGACGCCTTTTTTATAAGTGCTCCCGGAGATCAGCTATAGCAGCTTTTAAAATAATTATTTTTGCAAATAAAAATGTTATAATACAGGTAAAAGTTGCCATAATATGTGTACAAATTTTTACGTTAATACATTCAAAGGTCTTCTCAAGAAAAAATCTTGAGAAATCGATCTTTTTCGGCCTCCTGACTGTATATAACCCCTTAAAATCCCAAAATGACTATTTTAGCCAGTTATTTCATCGAATCTGAAACAAACCCCGGGAAAGCAAATTCACAAATAATTTTGTATCAACTCATTTCACGACTTGTCTTTAACTACTGTCCATTCAACAATGTATCGTAGGACTTCAACTCGAACAAGTTGCAGAACGAACGTTGATGAACTTCACCAAACAGTTCTTCAAATGTATCTTCCAATTAATTTTGTTCTCTCAATTCATATTTCTAACTAGTGTAAACAAGCGTTCAAACGATTTGCTACTTTCGTAACTTTACAAAAACAACAAAATCAGTGAGACCAAAAAAGCAAAGCTCCATTCGCGTCTTACGATTCGTTGTAATCGCACTTTATCACTTCCAGAGGTCTTTTTTGTGCAACGAGCATACAAATACCGAAAGTAACATACATATATATATATACATATGTGTTACTTTCGAGAAGAAATAGCGACATACAGATTCACGTGTCAATATATAAGCAAGCAGATAAGAAAAGACAGACGCAGACAGACCAACAGACAGATACATCCAAATTTTACACCGAGAAGATGACAACGTGTTCGGTGGTCGAGTGGTAGTGTTTTTTTTTTTCGTGATGTGAGGAAGGGGGTCGCTACACTGAAACATTCAGGCCTCTTTGCACAACGGCCAATAAACAATTAAATTCGGATTCACCGTTCGACAATAGAATACCAATTGTTTGTCCAGCTTTGAGGCTGCTTCGAATGTCTGCTTAGTTTATATTATTTTTTTTCTCAACTAAAAAAAAAAAAATCCTACATTGAAGCATCGACATCTCGTCTACGCCTTGTTAAAATAATACAAATCATAACTTCACTAGCGTAACGAGTCAAACGAACGAAAATCTTCGTTTGCCGTAATTCGTGAAAATTTGTACAGAAAAGTTTCGTACGGTGATAAAATCGTGTTGAAATAAAAAAGAAAAATGTTGTTTTCAACAGTAACGCTTGAACTGTCTAACGATTGAAGGGGAAAAAAAAACAAATTCGTTCAATCTTCTACGTCTTCATTGACAGTGCAAAGAAAAAAGGTGTACGAGAAAATTGGGATAAAAAAGAGAACAAAATGAAAACAGAAGATTCTCTCGTCCTATTTGTACAGAGAAAAGCACTCTCTAAACACTTATTTCGTATGTGTAGGTAAGTCCCAAGTTAACCCAAGAGTTTGAGGTCGCAATCACCAGACGATCTGTAGATAATAAAATGTATGTTGTTGCGCGGGTGTGTGAGTGTGCGCACGGACACATCCGCATGCACGCGCACTTGACACTCTCTTCTTACACATACACATATATGGATTTATGCCGAGTCTATTTACCGTGTTGTACAAATATAACGGATTGTTTCATTGCCAAGAATTATTGTACCCTCCCAAAAAACCCTTAGGTTTAACCGAATCGATAATAATCCTATGAATGCTCGATCGTTTCGACCGTTTTAGGCGCTCATTCCATTGTTTTTTTTTTCGCCATCACCCACTAATCAAGTACTATCGAAATATTCTTTTTCGCATTGAGTATTTTGATATTTGCTGAAAAAACATACTGTTCGATTATTCTCTGAATATCTGGTGTCACTTTAGTTCTCATATCGGTATGAACCTCCAGCCGATAGTGGCCCAAAGTACGAAAGTAACGATTTTTGTCTCGAAACATTTGAAAAAATTGTGACGACGTAAATAATCGTAATTATTCATACGGTGGGAAGTGGTACTCCCTTAAGGCGGGATATACATTTACAACGATCAAAAAATCGATCTCTTTTTCTTGTCTTTAAGGGACTATACCAGTGTGACACTTTCAAAAAATCGATTTTTTTGCCTTTTTCGACAGTTTATACTTTCAAGAATATTATAATTTATATCATTTATATCAATATCATTTTATCTTGCCAAAATCGATAGTTAAATCTTTAAACGCGTTTTTCTCGAAATGAGATTTTCTAAATTTGCTGACATTGTAACTCCAAGAGCAATTATTCGATTGACTTGAAATTTGAACTGAGTACTCTTGAATATATTTACTCTACAATGACGTAGGATATTTTGATTGGATGAAAATTGACGATTTGGCATTGAAAAAACGACCATTTTATAGGCAAGAAAGCAGACTTTTTTCGTAACTACGCCATTTTGTTAGATTTTGATATTTTTCGAAAATCCTACGTCATTGTACAGGAAATACCTTCCAGTTTAACGACATTTTTTCCTTTTTCGGTTCCAGCTACTCAAACGGCCGGAATCACGTCAGCAGTGGAGGACCTTTTTTTTTGGCGCCTCCGAAGGCAGCGCATAAGTCGCTTGGATCTCAATATTTTTCTATGAAAAAATGACGTAATATAGGTCAAATAGAGCCAAATATATTCTTAATTTTCCGAAACATTTAATTGAGTACTTTTCTTCCAAACAATTCCCGAAAATCACCCAAATTTTCAGCGTTCACACTTGTATAGCCCCTTAAATGGTATAACTATATATGTAGAATATTTTCCTAAAGTTTCAAAGAGAAATTCGAAAAACTTCAAACGTTGCAGCCCGTCAACGCTGTGCCTCACCGCTCGGATTCAGAGCGGGCGTGAACGTCGGGCGCGTTTTTCTCAAAACTGCGTTATCGAAATTGGCGTGCAGGATTACTCAAAAACTATTAAGCCGATTGAGTTGAAATTTGGTAGAAATATTGATAATATTGGTACCTTCTACTTGACGAGAATTGTTTTTGAAAAATTGAAGAAAAAAAAACGACTTTTTTAATCCACATTTTACAGAAATGTAGCGTGAAATGTTTATTTTTTTTTTGTAACTGTGTGCCATTTAATTAAATTTGCATTTGAAACTATACATGTTCTAACTGAAAAAATGTTTGAACTTTTTTGCAAATCAAAGTCTACGGAAAGCCAGACTGCACGCCGATTCGCAACTCCCGCGGCGACCTTGCTGTAACACTGCCACAGCTCCATAATTTTGATGATGAATTAATTTAAAAAAAAATGCTTTGTATACTTAAATATACTATTAAAGTATACCTAAAGTTTTATGATTGTAGAATAATTATTTCTGAGTTAAAAAAATCCCTCAATATTGCTTATTTTTCTCCTGTCTGAATGTATATCCCGCCTTAAACGTCAACACGACTATCCGTGATTTTGAGAATAGCGAAAAAGATTTACCAATTTCAACAAATGACGAGATAAAACGTATTATTTCGGCAGACATTGAGAGAACACTGCAACAGTGATTTGAATTGCTGTTCAAATCACTGTGACCGTTTTAGGATAATTGCGAAAAAAAAATACTATTTCATCACAGGACTCAACGTGACCATTTTAGGATAATTGCGAAAAAAAAATACTATTTCATCACAGGACTCGCGGACTGAAAAAGTGGGAATGTAATGTACACCGATGTATAAAACGTTTACATTTCAAAAAAGTATTGCATTATTCCGATACTAATAATGTATATGAAATTATAAACGGCAAATGAAATCATTTGAAAGCATCCAAGGCATGCCACTATGCTTCGTTATCTCTTTTTACACCGCCTCAAACTTCGTC
Organism: Ophion ellenae; assembly: GCA_963210295.1. Taxonomy (NCBI): domain Eukaryota; kingdom Metazoa; phylum Arthropoda; class Insecta; order Hymenoptera; family Ichneumonidae; genus Ophion; species Ophion ellenae. Next base: position 33,306,781 of record OY723388.1, read on the forward strand.
TTCTTTCGCCAAATTGCGTCCGATGCTAAGATCGCACCATCGGACGAGGTTATAAATTCTCTGATTATAGAAGAAAGAAAAACCATATATCGGAGTATTCGTCGTATCGTTAAACAGCTTATGGAATTCGATCAACCCACGTCTTCTATATACACCTGACAGACATCACATTCGACCGAGGGCGTTGGAAGAATGAAACCAGAGTCGTATGCGGGCATTTTCCTTCCTCGAGGATCCTATTTTTCTGTACGATATTTATGAAAATTCAATAGTTATATATCGTTCGTTAGTTTTCGAGAATGTGAAAATTAGAGAAGTTTGGAAAATTAGTATACGCGAGATATCTTGAATAGCACGAGCTTTGCTTTCAAGGGGTTAGGCTACCGTGAATATGACCTGAACTCGTTCGTCGCTTGAGGCAACCCAAATTGAAGAGGAAGGTCCAACATATGGTGAAGGAATCGCAGATTGCAGGCAAACTTACGATTACAGCGATAGAACTGGTAGTCAAACTTTAAGGGATCATCACCGTGTCAAATTTTCAAAAAATCGTTTTATTTTACATTATTCGATAGTATAGACGGTTATGAACATGGAACTGGCATCGGGGAGTGATCGTAAGAAGACAATTTATATGAAAATTCCACGCTCGAAACTTTAAACGCGTTTATCTCGAATTGTCGTTTTTCAAAACGGTGTACACTCTCAGAGGAAGAGTTTTTAAGCTATTCGTCTCAAATTTTGACACAAAATTTGAGACGGATAGCTCAATCTCTTTATCTTGCTATGGAACCTTTTTTTTAGTCTCTATATTTTTTTTAACGAAAAACTGAAAAAAACGTAGGCTAAATTCGATACGTGTTTCAAAGCCTCGCCATTTTGGCAATTTTGATGTTCAAAAAAGCTCCATAGCAATATAGCGGCTTCCATACTGATTAATAATCTTTTTTACAAATTTTGTTTCTGATAATATTTACGGCCACAAGCGTGTACACCGTGAGGACTCCTATTTTTTAGACATTTTCAACCGTTAAAAAAATGTAAAAAAATACAAATAAACGTTAAAAAAATTATTATCTGTTTTTCGTGAGCGCTTTGATTTGACATGTTACATTTTAAAAATCAGGCTGATTAGCGTATTTAGAGCATCAAAAAAAATCGCGAAATTCAGCTATTTCTCAACCCGTTATACTGTGATGATTCCTTAATCCTTTCACACCTGACGGGAGATTTGCTGTTCCAGTCTGGAATTTTTTTGAAATTACGGCTGCGACGTTATGGGATGCGCTGTGGGATTTTATGCGTCGTTATGGGATCGTTTATGCTATGTTGAAAGGGTTACACCCTTTCGCTGTATTTAAAGATTTAAACGCTGCATTTAAAGATTTAAACGCTGTATCGAAAGGGTTAAACGCGTTTTTCTGGAAATTATGTTTTTCAAAATGGTGTACACGATTTCTCGACATCTAATGAACAGATTGACTTGAAATTTCGTATACTTATTCAGTGTCATAGTCGTTTAGTCTTGACCGACGTTTTTCTTCTCATCATTTTTTCGAAAAAACTTTTAAAAATGTTCATTTTCTTTATTACGACTGAACCACGATAACATAAAAAAGCTCGGTCAAGCCTTAGCTTATATTATCTATTGAGAAAGAACTCATTTCCTGTTTTTTTTAGGTCGACTGGGTGCCCAAAATCACGTGGAGGACCTTTGAACGAGTCCCTCACGTTCAAAGGTCCTCCACGAGATTTTTTATAATTTCATTCATTATTAATATTTTCAATGAAATTCCGTTCACAACTTTGTTAATGTATCTCCAAATAAATGTCCCAACGATTTTCCAATCATCTTACTCATTCCTTTAAAACTATTTTTTTTAAATAACCCTAATTTTCGTGTCGTCACAATAGGCTAACGCCTTGATACAGAAAAAAATCACTTCTTTCGAGGGAAGGCAGTGTGAATACTGGTTGAGACAAGAGGCAGTAACGTGCATCTAATTTTTTTAATTTTCTGACGCAGGACATGCCTCGCGAATGTACGATATATGATGTATAAAGATTCAAAGGTTAAGGAATTATTCACAGACACGACTCTGATTTCATCGTTCCTCGTACACTCCCTGAATAAACTTCGTATGACGAGAAAAAAAAAGGTAAAAATCGGACGAAAATTTTTAAAATCAAACACATCTTTTCTTCCGCTAGAAATCAGAATATTGTGAAATTTCGCTTGATATAATGTTGTGTTTTCGAAACAACGTACCTTTATCCTGGACACGGCTTCCTCAGCCTGGCACATTCTCGTTGATTTTGTCGGTTGGCCCTCGCATACCAATTGGGTGGAGCCGAGATATCGGGCGCGAAACAAAACACCCTCGATCAAAACTGACGGATCGTCGAGTAATCCTGAAAAATTGATCGTTATGATTACTTTCGAACTTGTTTTCCCGTCGATCGTGCTCGTCAGTTCGCCAAACGTTGACAAATATTGCCCGGAACAGTTCATTAATCTCATCGTGGAAATGCCACGAAACGGAGCACTATTTTTACGATACATTCTTCTCATTTCTCCGCGGATGTTTAATTTTGATGAATAAACAAACGTTTGCGCATGGCATTATTAGGATATAAATGAAATGGTATGAACCGCGCAAAAGTGCAACGCGCATGTGACTTCAAAGATCCGATTTTTTGCGTCGCGTCTCATTTGCATCGTTATTACCATAAAAGTGAGCAGATACGAAGACTTCTTGAGATAAACGTGAATGAGCATTCGAAGCACTGGCTGTTGAGCGAATAGTGCTTCTCTCGGAGGCAACTCCAAATGTGACGACACACAATGAAATAAGACAGATATCCATGTACGTTTTAATGTGCGATTATAGAAGAAACAAGATGTCATAAAAAAAAACCACTATTAACGTAGAAAAAAACCATCCCATTGAAATCAACCCACCCGAATATTTTCGAAACTGTTGACGGTGCTTAAATATATTTTGGACGAAAGTTTAACGGTTTTAGGAGGCATGTTACCCGGTGTAAGTTTTTTCTATGCGGACAAGTACGAAAAATGTTGACAAAGTTCTTGGAAATATGAAACCGTATATTTTTTAAGGCGTAAGGCTATTGTGATAAATATACAAAATCGTTCGTCGGTTGAGGCAACTTAAATGAAACAGGAAGGTTCAATATGCGGTGCAGGACTCGCAAATTGAAGGTAAATTTATTATCAGAACGATAGAACTAGTCAAACTTTAAACGCGTTTTTCTCGAAACTATGTTTTTCAAAACGGTGTACACGATTTCTCAATATCTAATAAACGGATTGACTTGAAATTTGGCACACTTAATCAGTGTGACGGTAGTTTAGTCTTGACCGACATTTTTTTTTCTTAACTTTTTCTTTCCATTAGTTATTTATAATAATGTCATTTTTCCTAAGAAAATCGCGATTGACGAAAAAAAAATTAATGATTGAAAGTAGGTGAAAAAAATCGGATAAGTCTATTTTGAGAAAAAAACCTCGATTTTTTTTTGTTCCAGGTCAACCGGGTGGTCAAGTATACCGTTGAGCCCCTCACGTTTAAAAGTCCTGCACGATATTGCTTATAATTTCTTTAATTATTAATATTTTGTTGTGAAATTTGGTACACAACTTTGTTAATGGGCATACAAATAAATGTCAAAACGATTTTTCAATCATCTTACTTATTCCTTCAAAATGATTTTTTCTAATAACCCCGATTTTCCGGTCGTCACAGTAGCCCAACCCCTTAAGGCGGGAGCGCGAATTAGAAGGTCCTAAAAAATCGTTTTTTTTATTTCTTAAATCGATAGATAAACTATCCAAGAATATATTCACAAAGTTACAGAGGCCAATTGTAAATATTTTCGAAGATACAAGGCCATTTTTCATTTTTACGCTTTTTCCAAATAGGCGGGCATGATAGCAAAAAACTAAACGACCTATTAAATCAAACCAGAGTTTATTTTCTTCAGTATGAAAATCTCTTCACAGTGAATTAAAAGTCATTCAAAAAGTCCTTTTGAATAATTTTTATAGCACGTTAAAGTGTTTTTTTAAACACATTTTTTTTCCAAACCTGAGGAAAGTTTTAATTTCACGATTTTTTCAGCATTTTCTTTATTCACCGAGAAAACAAATATATGACAATTGAAAATTTCATTGGTTTATTTGGTTCAGTCAAGAATTACGAGCTGCATCTTTCCCGCCGATTTGGGGTTGCAGTGGCAAGACGCACATGGAATAGGCTGATAAATCTGCAGTTATTTGTGGTTCCACGTTGAACCATTTTTTCAATACATTTCAAATATACATAAAAAGATACCTCAATGTTTAACGGGCTCACTTGTTTTTTTTCCTTCTAAAAAAGTTCCCGAAAAAACGCTTTTTTCGACCTTCTTATTCAGATTCCCGCCTTAATGGAATGAGATATTTTTTAATAGACCAATAGTTCGTTTTATCTCGACTCGAAAGCACCGATTTGCGCATTGATTAATACATGATTCCATGTACAAAACCAAAGTTCATCTCCATCTCTACGCGTCCACAGAAAAAAAATATACACCACGTCATGTGCCTCCTGGAACCATTTAACTTTCGACTAAAAAATATTGTAGTGTTATCATTAGTTTCTAAAATATTCGAGTGGGTCTATTTAAATGGCACGACCTGTTAATCATTCACTTCCATTAAGAGTACGCAATTTATTCGGAAAATAATAACCCGTTACCAAACAGAACAAGCTACGCGGCTGTCAAGTAAAGTTTTCAATACGAAGTCGGTGTTAAAAATGGAAAAGCTCGAAAGTTATTGAAACAAAGTTATCCAGGTGGTTACGTGTGTTACGATTTTGCTCAACAGAGTTTGAAGCATGGTTCCGCGACATAATTATACCAATCCCGATTTGTTCGATTTTTGCGTATAACAATAGTTATTAATTAGATATCATGTATATTTGTTTCTCACAAAAGCACGAGAGAAAAGGAGACTCAGGCCTCAGGTACAATAATACTCACCATGTATAAAAGCGTTTTGGATGCAAAATGCAGGTCAATTATCCGCCGAGAGCAGCGTTGAAAAAAAGGACGAAGAGATTAGTGTTGAACATGCCGAAAAATACCGTTAAAATAGAACAGCTACGAGCTCGTAAAACACCTCCCCGCATGCGAATAGTGCATTGTTTTTATAAAATGAAATAAGAGGGTGTCGTTTTTTTCTCGAAGCGGCTATATGAGCGAAGAAAAAAAATTGGGTGTATTTTTTTTCGTAATTGGTGAGAATTCGATCGACACATACGAATTTTATTCGTTTCGTGGTTGATTCAACTGAGTATCAAAGGAATATCCAGAGCACCAGTGAACAATATTTATCAGGAAATAATCACGATGACTCGTAGCAAACTCACTATCAAGATAAATTTGATTTTGTACTTTAATGTTGATTGAATGAGAACCGTAGCTATGTCGTTGCTGTACAATCAAGCGTAAAAAAGGATTACGAGAATGTACCGTGGGCCATATAAATCGTTATCGTACATCACGAGTGAGACGCGGGGAGAGGACAGCTGAAAATGCAAAGCACGTGTAGAGCATCCCGATAAACCCGATATCTCATTAGCGCGAAACGGCGTTTCAAGATTGACATTAAGGTATTCCTTTCCCGAACCCAAATATCTAGACATAAACTGATTTTCGTCTACAATGAAGTGAAAGTACATCTCAATATACTGGTAAAATTTCAAGCCAAGTTACCGAAAAGTTTTCGTAGCCGTAGACTTTTCAGAGAATATGTAAAAATGTCCAAATCTACTAAATTAGGTACAATAAGTGAATTTTTCATTAAGGCTCCACACCACGGAAAAAAAAGTTATTTTTTTTTCATTTTCTGAAAGATACATTTGTTGAGAATGTTCTCACCAAATTTATTAAAGAAATTTGTAACATTGGCGGAGATACAGCATTTTGTGTGAAAACGTTCGAAGCGCACGACCGCGCCGAGCGGCAGATGTGCGGCTTCGAAATCGTTTTTCTCGAAACTACGTTTTTCAACCTGGTTGACAACATATTAAAAAAAGCTATTCATCCGATTTAAATGCGCCGAGTCTTAAGCTGTTCGAAAATCCAGTCTCTATGGCACCACGTAGGGATTTTTATCATAAAGGGCCTTCTATTTTTTTAAAGGGGGGATTGTCTTTTTTTTTCGCAAAATTTACCGCTTTTTGGGAATTTTTTTGTGAAGAAAGTATACAACGGAAAACTTGTAAAACTTGGCATATAGTTTTATTGATCTGTTTACTACATACAAAAAACATTTTAAACAATTTCATCAAAAAATCCCCCCTTAAACGCGTTTTTCTCGAAACAGCTTTTTCACAACTGGTGTGCACGATTTCTCAAAAACTATTCAACCGATTGCCTTCAAATTTGGACAGAATGCTCAGCTGACATCCTTTTATCGTTTGATGAAGCAAAAAAGCAATACGTTTAATAGTTTTTTATTTATAACAAAAAATCGATCAATTTTTTTCGAAAAATCGATACTTCAAGTTCAAAACGTCACCAAATCGTCAATGTTTTTTTTCCCCTTCATCGAACGATAGCTATATGTGTCTAAAGTAAAATGCTTTTTGGGTTTTTGTTGCAGGATGAACGTGAAGGCTGTAATCGTGCACACCATCAAAAAAGGACCATCGCGCGTCGAGGGGGGTGGGAGGCGGATTTTTTTATGAAAATGTTTAAAAAAATGTTTGTATGTAGTAAACAGATCAATAAAACTATATGCCAAGTTTCACAAGTTTTCCGTTGTATACTTTCTTCACAAAAAAATTCCCAAAGAGCGGTAAACTTTGCGGAAAAAAAGACAATCCCCCCTTAAGAACGATGAAACTTTTCCATGAAAATCGAAAATAAAATTCGCTAGGCTAGAAATTCCCCTACGTGATGCTGTAAACCTATATGTCTAGTTTCTAACTACATTTTTATTTTATTTTTCAAATGAACCGTATGGCTTAATCGCTGTCAACCTCCGAGCAGCAATTTCGTCGGAGTGCCCTCTTGGAAGCGGCGTACACCGCAAACTATACTTTAAATTCGAGTACGAAAATTTGTATACAGTCGTCTATATGTATATATTGACTATGAGTATTAATAAAAAATTCCATTCATCGTTTGCTTGAAAATAATTACGAAAAATACACCGTCGTACCGCGGTGTGGTGCCTTAACCGCCAGGGTAATTTACCGATTATTCAGGACCCTGCTTATGCCGTGAAAGAAATACCTTAAGGTATTCTTTATTAACGACTTGGGAAATTTACCAATTATTGAGAAAGGCCCTGCTTATGCCGCGAAAAGAAAATCTCAAGGTTTTCCTTTCGCGGAGGGCAGTATTTTGTGGGGGCTTAAGGAGGGCTCTTCTGAATCGTTGGTAAATAACAGTGGCGCTTAATAAAAACAAGTCACCACCAATTATTATACCCATCGATAAACTGGAATTTAACAAATCGCGCATTTTTCGTAGATTTAGACATTCTTACATTTTCTCTAAAGACTCGTGGCTATCAAAATTTTTCTGCCAGACACATTTCTCTAAGTTTTATCATTAATATTTTTTTTTACACTCGGTGACCCCTTTTTTATTGTGGTTACGGAATCTTTAGATTTTTTCTATATGCGTGAGCAGTTTATATCAGGCAGCTAGAGTTATTCAGTGTGCAAATTATTAGATAGAAATGTAGCCAGCGTGCCATCTCCATAAAGCGCCATACGAATGAGACGATTTTTGGAGTCGTAATTTTCCGTTAAAAGTTCGGTAACTTAGCTTGATATTTTATCAGTATACTGGAATGCATTTTTACTTCATCATAGACGAAAATCAGTTGATTGTTAAATATTCGGGTTCGTGAAAGGAATACCTTAAATACCGTTCAGCAAGTGCATCACGATCATTTGTTCCACCGGCGGGATGTTTTGCGTCGCAAATATGCGCAATCGAGGTACTCTCTCGGGTACCTTACACGTACGTTACAAAGGATTGTTCCTACATTTGCACTCCGTCTCGTTACCGACACTCTTTCTAAAAATATATTTCGCTTCTAATGGTTCTTCGCATGCGCGTGCAGGCTTTTACAACCCCATCACTTCCACGTTTATCCGAGGCTTGTCACATTACTATTTCCAGTAAATTCAAAAGTCGCCAGAGTGTCGCCACTTTTTTCTATGGCACACTACGGCATCGCGTTCGCACGAGAGCACCGGAAAATTGTAGAAAATCCGTGCCGATAAAGGCGGCTGTATTTTCACTGAATTTCAGTTGTGTTCACCCTGGGAACGTCAGTAATTGCGCCTTCCGCTTGGCAGTTGGCGCGCAAGTCCGTGCCCGGCTGAACGGTCACCCGTCCAAGTATTGGCCCAGGCCAACGCTCCTTGACACGCGAGATCGCCGAAGTCGCAATTATAGCATATTTTCCGTCGTAAATCAATTTATTAAGGCGTTACATCCAAGGAAAAAAAAGTCCGTTTTTTTACTGGCTTAAATGATGTATAAACATCGTAGGAATTATATACAAAAAGATTTAAGATATATTATCCGAGGCGTCACGAGCGCTCCGAAAGGCACGAGACGGCGAAAGTAAGAATTTTGAGTCGTTTAGTCCAGTCGTTGTACAAAAAATATACAACGACATAATAACTGAAGACCTGCTATCAAAATGCCTTCGTGGGTAAACGCAGAATTCAAATGAGAGCTTCAATTCCGTTGTGTGGACGATAGCTCCTAATTTAGTTTCAAATCTTTGAATGCTTTTCTCGAATCCACGTTTTTTAAATCGGGAGGACGCATAATTCGGGCAGTTTGCATCCGGTTGACTTGAAATTTCAACTGTAGCTTCTTAGATTCATCAACAACTCTGGTTTTTATAAACAAATGAAGGCCAATTTTTGTAGCAAAATTGTTTTTTTTTTTCATTTCAAATAATGCCATCTTGCGAATAAACCATATTTTTTAACAATCATGTGCACTTCACTAAACTGATCTGAATGACGATCTTTTTTCTTCTTTTGTTTTAGGTGCTAATCCCTAGAAAATCTTAAACCACTTCAGTGTCCGCCTTCGATTTGGTTGAAACTCATATATGTAATAAAGCATTGAACTATTGGCTGAGTATTTTTTTTATCGAAGGAAAAAGGGTTTTTGGGCGGAAACAGGCCCTTAAAGAAAAGCGCGTCAAGGAGTGAATTTGCAGTTCTACCCCCAAGCAGTCTCAAAATTCTTCTAATGGCAAGCGATGAAAAATTTACAAAATAAGTATTGAACAAAAAATTAAGTGGCGACACGCCTTTCTTTAAAGGATGGTTTCGCCCCTTGAAACCGTTTTAACGCCGATAAAAAAAATACATGTCTAATAGTTTTCAATGCTCTGTCACATATACGAGTTCCAACCAAAGAGAAGGTGGACACTTAAGTGATGTTCCTTGTTGGTGAAGTTACGACTGAGCCGACATTTTGTATTTTTTAAAAATAAAGTCCTTTTTTGCATACGTCGACAAATGTAGAATAAACCCTCCAAACTTAATTTCGATTGATTTTTTAGGATTTAAAAAAAGATCCCAAAAAGGCCTGATTTTTCGGTGAGCCACATAGATGGTAACGCCTTAATCAATCAGCTTTGATTTACTGGAGGGCGGCAAACAAACCCTGTTCCCCTCCGCGACGATAATTTTAAGCAAGCCTCGAACACCCGCGGTTCAACCGTGAGCCGATGTTGCGTACGTATACTCGATAATATGCGTCGTAATTACCTTCCTTATTTCTCGACTTTTTTTTGCCCTCCTTGTCCTGCAAAATAGGAAGAATAAAAAATTTATTTTTGCATATTGAATAACGAAATGCGACGACGGAAAATCTACACGCTATTACATCGAACCATTCAGAGCATAAAAATATCACACGAGGAATTTGACCGTGAATTTTTGTGCTTACGTTTTAGGCAAACGGTGCTTTTCACACGAGAGAATCAGTACGCTGGCTAGACCTCGTATCTATTCGACGTATATATTTTTCGAACACACTAAAGAGGATATACATCCTTCGGGTACACGAAGAAAAGTAGTAGCAACGGAAACATGCACAGAGGTGTAGGAGGGACATGCGAAACTCACGGAAATGCGGGACTGCGCAAGAATTCGTACGAGTACACGTCTGCGAGGCTAAACAGAGGAAACATGCGGTACCAAAAACAAAAAGCATGCGTATCGAAGGGTGTGAGCCTTTTTTTATTTTTTGATATCCGCCCCCGCAACGAGGACAACTGTTTCGAGCATAGCAGTCGAAGGCAAAAAAAGCGCGTGTCTATAGCGCACGTTCTATACTCGAAATCCTTGTAACAAGCGCTGCATGAACTTGTGCACGGAACTATATTGGATGACTTTGAAATGAAAAAAAATAAGCTTGCTGCTAAAGAGTTACATACCTCCGGCATTAACAAAATCGATTTTTTTTACTTGATCATTATTCTCTATACTCTTACACGCCTTTGAGAAAATGAAATTTTCGATTTCCTGCATGATAACTCGAACGGTTTTTAATACTTTTTATGCCGTTTTTTTATATCTTCGAAACAGATTCTCTAATGTCGAGCGATTGTTGAATTATTTTATTTGGAATAATTTTTATAAACAACAAAATGCGAAATTCGACGCAAAACGTGTTTTTAGTTCAAAATATGATAAATGGTTATTTTTTATTTTATTTTAAAATTTGGCTCGACGGACTATAACCATAACATTACTTTACAAGAAACTTCTTGGATTTACAAAACAAATGTAGAAACAAAGGAATGTAATCGAAGCGTCGATGAATAATGTATAATGGATATTGGTTCGAATTTCTTGGCATTTGCCCTTTAAATAAAATTCCGTTTAATTCCAATAAATGCCCTTTAAAGAAAATCCCGAAAACGGCGCTTTTCGGCCCTGCCGGAGGTATCGAACCCGTTCTATCGTTGATAGCGATGTTGATAAAGGTCAAATGACCATCGTAGATCGAAAAAGAAAGTCGAAAGTCCTTGACTAGGATAAAACTCCGAGATCCCAAACTTTGGATAACACATTCAGAACGAAATTGAAAAAGAATACAACTTTTTTGTCCAATAGGGAACCCAACTGCCACTTTCTCCCGCTAGAGGGTATATTGTATTATAACGTAAACAGAACATAAAGTCTAGTGACAATCGCTTTGGTTATGCCCGTGTTTCTACTATTGTCGAATTTTCCTTAAGGCGGGATATACATTTACAACGATCAAAAAATCGATTTCTTTTTTTTTTCTTTAAACAACAGAACTATGTAGAATATTTTCCCAAAGTTGCAAAGCGAAATTCGGGAAAACTTCAAACGTTACAGCCCGTCAACGCTGTGCCTCAGCGCTCGGATTCGAAGCGGGCGTGAACGTCAAACGCGTTTTTCTCAAAACTGCATTATCGAAATTGGCGTGCAGGATTACTGCACGAAACTTGGTAGAAATATTGATAATATTGGTACCTTCTACTTGACGAAAATTGTTTTCGAAATATTGAAGAAAAAACTACTTTTTTAATCCACATTTTACAGAAATGTTGCGTGAAATGTTGATTTTTTTTTGTAAATGCGTGCCGTTTTCTCAAATTTGCATTTTCTTCATTTTAATTAACGTCAGATAGAAACTATACATGTTCTAACTGGAAAAATGTTTGACCGTTTTCACAAATCAAAGTTTACGGGTAATTAGACTGCACGCCGATTCGCAACTCCCGCGGCGACCTTGCTGTAACACTCTGCCACAGCTCCGCCATTTTGATGATGAATTAATTTTAAAAAATTGTGTCGTATACTTAAATATACTATTAAAATATACCTAATGTTTGATAATGGTAGAATAATTATTTCTCAGTTTTTAAAATCCCTCATTATTGCTTATGTTCTTCCCGTCCAAATGTATATCCCGCCTTAAATAATCCAGTTGTCGTGAAGAAATTGTGAAGAATGCATCTGTGTCGTGCAATAGGATGCAATCATTGTCCATTATATTTACGTGGCGCCATCTGCGCTGAGCTTTGCGTAAGGTTCCCTATTGAGAATCGCTATGGGCATTGTTCATTGCCTTAAAAATAAATCATTCCTGTCTCTAAAGGCTTACAACTCAACCTACGATTGAGTTGGTTTTTATTCCGAAAAAAAAAACAAGTCTCGAGCACTATCGTAGTTTCAACTAGAAAAAAGGATGCCATCAAAGCGAAACGAATGAACGACGGAAATGAGCAGTTTTTTGTCGTCGTTAACGCAAGGAAAAAAAGAAGCACATTTCTCTACGGGCACCTTTTTCCCTTTGCCGCTGGACTCCTTGAGGCTCTGAGTGGGCGAGGGAGAATTTTTAACCGGACTCTTCTGGGGGCTCGTAGTTATTTTCGTGGGTGTAGCTACGTCGATTTCGGGAGACGACGTGGTTCGTACGTTCGTTACAACGGGAGGCGGTGACATGGACGTTGATGTCGAGGGTAAGGTTTCCGTTGGGCTCGCTAGCGTTTCTAATGGAGCAACACTCAAGGTTTTCGGCGGGGTTTGCTTTGGCGTTACGACTTTTGTACTCATTGGTGGTAGCATTGTCCTAGTCTTAGGCTTCCGCCACCCCTGCTTTTGAAAACACCAAGATCAAGTTTTTCTTCATTATTCATTAGTTGAACGATACACCCAGGGACCTATTAGCGAATATGCGTTGGGGTAGTTCACAGCAAGATTAAACAGATAGAGAGAGAGAGAGAGAGAGAGAGAGAGAGAGAGAGAGAGAGAGAGAAAGAGAGGTAATTAAGAAACTGCGGAAGTGGCGAACTTTTTGAAAAATACGATGTTTCTTTGTTAAATTATAAACACCGAATCAGAATAGAACAAAGGTAAATTGAAACATTTCTCAACATTTTTGTATGTACAGCATATTGTTGTGAGACATGTAAAATTTGCGCTTATAGGAAATTTTCATTGCAACCACATTTTTCTTGGTAGGAGAGACGATCGCGATCGAAGAGACTCATTACCATTAGTTATACAGGGTGTCCTGTTATGAATGGATAATCATTCAACTGTCGATAGATCAGATCATGTCATACTATATGCTGGAATTTCAGTTTAGTAAAAGTCCCACGGTTTTCGAGATGAAAATCATGTGCTTTTGATTTCGTATGACATTTCGACAAATGGAAACTTTTTTTACCCGGTTTTTTTTAAAGTAGACGTGGTTATTTTTTTTTCATCTAGAAAAGTCTTCTCGTTAACCTTACATGTTAAGGAAACTACGAAAAAAGATCTTATGAAGAATTTTCGTACAAACCAATTCGAACATCTGACTTTGATAGCCGGCGGTGTAAAAAAACGTACTATGTATTTCGTGCCAATTACTTAAAAAAGTTGCTTGGTTATTGTCGATTCATGTCTATGTAGAAATGGCATATGAAAAACCAAAAGCAGATGATTTTGATAAAAAAAATAACATAAAGCCCAAAATCTCGAATGATATTGAAGTTTGCATTGTTGGAACGCTAAGAAAATACGTTTTTTCTAATTGCCAATTTTCTTTGGCAGAACAAAGCTATGGCCAAGTTTTTTTTAAAGATTCTCATTAGAGACCTACAAGCTAAATCTATTGAGAATTATTTTAAATAACATTAAAAATGGAGAGCAAAGGAAAATGAGATTAAATTTCGTTGCATTCCAATTATGCAAACTTCAACATAAATCATTCATTAACTTCAACATTCAAAGACATTTAAATCATTCAAATCATTCATTAACTTCAGCATAAATCATTCATCCAATGATGCAAACTTCAACATAAATCTCGAAAACCGTGGGACTTTTACTAAAGTGAAATTCCAGGATATAGCAAGACATGATCTGACTTATCGACAGTTGCAGGATTATCTGTTCATAACACCCTGTACATAGTCAAATACTTTTGTCAAGGGGTTAGGCTACTGTGAAAATTTCAAAAAATCGTTTTTGCCTTGAGTCAACTCGAGTTCAATAGAAAGGTCCGACACATGGACTAGAAATCGCAAATTCAGGGCAAACTTATTACAACGATAGAACTGCTAGTAAAATGTTTAACGCGTTTTTCTCGAAACTATGTTTTTTAAACGGTGTGCGCGATTTCTCGACATCTAATGAACGGATTGCCTCAAAATTTGATACACTTTTTGAGTGTAATAGCAGTTTACTCTTGACCGACCGTTTTCTTCGTAACATTTTTTTTCATTAGTTATTAACAATAACGATGTCATTTTTCCTCGAAAAATCGAAAAAATTCAATTTTTTAGTAATAGAAACACGATAACAAAAAAAAGCTCGGCCAAGTCTTAGCCAATACTATTGATTTCAAGAAAAACTCGTTTTCTTTTCTTTCAAATCAACCGGGTGGCCAAAATCAAGTACACCCCCTCCCCCCCTTCCCACACGGTCCCACAATGTACATATAAATAAATGATGAATAGATGATTGGAACAATTTTTCAATCATCTTACTTATTCCTTCAAAATTGCTTTTTCTTTAAATAACCCTGATTTTCGGGTCGTCACAGTAGTCCAACCCCTTAAGCGAATCGAGAAAAAGTGAGCCCCAATTTTCTCGTCATCACGCTAAACGAAGTGCACTTCGCGGAGAAAGAACCGTGGTTTTATATTCACAATATCTACTCCATTTTTTCTACGATTTCAGTATCTGTTAACATTTTTTTTAATAATGTTTTTTGGTAATCGGTTTATTAATTCAAAGACGTGTTAAGTTCGAACGTTAGAGGAAAAATGTGGATACCACGAAAATTTCGGTGTTTATCCCTATCTTCCATTTTTACAGATTACGAATAGAACAAATTAATTACAGAAAAACTGCAACTGTACAGTGTGATTATAGCATAAAGGCTCCGTACATAATAGATCGTTCATGGGACAAATTGCAGTTGGGCCTTTTTTACATTGGTATTTTGCACGTCACGAAATAAACGGGTGGCCGATAGTTGTGGAGTGCCCATAAAATTGCCGAAGCTCCATTCATCGTCGTAATATGCAATCAGTGTTTAACGTTACCGTTTCTTATGCAAACTCGTTGATGCGAATTTATCTCTAGTTGCAAACAAAGAACGACAAAGATTCCCGAAGGAAATAAATTCTTTCCGTAAAATGATTCGAATTTTTGGGCAAAGTAAATTCGAAGAATGGCGCATCGTTTCGAGATAGAAATTAATGTTTCATATTCATCCAAGAATTATCAGTTTGGCACTCGATTGTAATTCTAATGAATTTTTATTGGCAATCGGAAGACTCGACTCACACTATCGTCGTAAAATCCCTGGTCGTCGGTTCTCTGTTGTCCTAGCAGTCTGTCCGTTTCGAGATCAGTGTCGGCTTCCTCGTCATCGATGGGCTCTTCGTTTTCGGGCTCGGCGTCGTCCTCGATTCGTCTCGCTTCCGAATCCTCGCTGTTGTTCTCGTTACAGACGCGCCGCCTACCATCCAACATACTACAACTTAGTTAGATGCAATTGCGATTCACTAATTCCCAATAGGTATTACTACATAACACGAACAGTTGGGTTTGGATAGACCACGCGTTTTCGATACAGTTCACTTTTAACGATTAGCTATCGTGCGTACCGTCGATCAATGTTAAACGATACTGATTTCTTTTTTTTGACACAGATACGTCCACTAAAAGTTGAACTTGATGAGCAATATATTGTCTCTTTCGGGCAATATCTCGTAAATTGATCAAATGTTTTCGGAAAACGAACGGGAAAGAATCAAGTTTCGTCCACAGGTAACGTGAAATCGGAAAAAAGATAACCTTTTTCAGCAAAGTAAGTCCAAAAATATGTTCAAAAAAATATTTTTAGAACACAAGGTTTTATTTAATGTACTAAAAAGTATAAAATCATTTTCCATTACCAAGTCTAGAAATATTTTTTTCAACAAGCTCTTATTTAATATACTAAAAAGTAGAAAATAATTTTTTTTACCACGTCCAAAAATATTGTTAAAAAGCAAGCTTTTATTTAATGTACTAAAAAGTAGATAACAATCTTTTTTTACCAAGTCACCTACGGGTAACTATAAATAAAAGCTTGGGGCGCTTAACTTTTCAATGTTTAATGAATTTGATCAATTCAGTTTCATTAAACGTATTCAATTCGGTACAATAGTAAGGAGAGAAATTATTATCACAGGTTTATACTCAGTTGTAGGATTTTTGTTTAAGAAATCTAAGGTTGTTTTACAGTAAATTAAGGCCTCAGGCCACTCTAGAGGCCTAAGGCATTATCGCTTCAAAAAAATTATTGTATACAGTCACTGATATATATCACCGTTATAATGCCCTTTATAATATATAATATCCTGATAAACACCCTCGTTTGTAATCTCGATTTATTTTTCAGTTTGTCTGAAAAAAAATCACAAAAAGCCTATTTTTTCGGCCTCTAGAGTGGCCTAACCCCTTAATAGATACAGTTTCGAAATACATTTTTTTTAAATATTTTTTTATTTACTCAAGCCACAATTTATAGGCGAAAATGGTAGTTAAAAAAATGTCCTAAAAAAATGTAGGTCTGCGTTGTTGATGAAATCTCGGAGATTCATTACCCCTTAAATACACTTGATATGTTAACGTATTTGTGTAAATTAAAGATTATGTCTAAATTTTGAGCGCCCCAGGCTTTTATTCATAGACACATATAGGTGACTGGGTGAAAAAAATATGATCTACTTTTTAGTACAGTAAATAAAGGCTTGTTTTTTAAAATATATTTTTTACATGGAGATGATTTTTTACTTTTTCGTCATTAATTGATTTTACTAGTAGCTTACTAGTTTACGAGTTTGGACGTTAGGAACAAGGAATGCTTGTAAAAACAACAAAGACCTATTGGGATTGAACTTACGGCTAATTGCTGCATATAAACTTTTGACATGTAAACTCAGTTGGCTACGGATTTGTTTCCTTGGATTAGTAAGATTTTATATGGATGATTAGATATCGCTAATTGTACAAGAAAAGGTGATAATTTCATGGATATATTTTTTTGTTGAATCATGCATTATCACATTTTAGATGCACGTTTGCAAAATTTCAGAGTTCTAAGTAGTCGGGAAGTGGGTGAAATATCGATTTTCCATTTTGCATCTCACAGAAAGTCAAGTTAAATAAAAGCTTGTACGACGGATAAACCGATTACGATTCACTGTAGAAATTGATATTTTCAATAAATCCAAAGATTATGACGATGATATACCTTGGAATCCATATGGGGCTGATGCTCGTTTCGGCTGCATCATCCGTGGCTGATTTGACAGGTAGAGCTTTCGTTTTTTGCAGCGCCATTCGAATGTCTTTGATCGCCGCCTCGACTTCGCCACCGATCTCGAGATTGGTGCTTTGGCGTCCCTGGGGTGCCGGTGGCGGTGGTGTACCGAGCGGATCCAAAGCATCGAGATTCAATTCGTTGGACTCGTACGTATTGTCCTTCTGTGCGATGAAAAAATCGGGCGACGTTTCCTTGAGCATACGCAGTATGTCCTTCGTGATATCGACGACGTCGCCATCCTTAGCTTGTTCGCAACTGAGATTCGACACAACCTCATCTCTCGTGCGCGACATTATTTCAACCCCAACCTCGCACTTTTGCCTCTCCATGAGCATAACCGTTGGATTATTGTTGTCCGTGTCACTGGCATGGCCGCTCGAGAGGCCGTCCTCGAGTACCGGCATACTCGTGTGTATTCTGAGCGAGTCCGAATTATTGCCCAAATCACCCACCGAGCCGAGCAAACCCGACGCCGGCATCAGCTCATTGTCCATTATCATCAGTGACATGTCACTGTCCAAATCGCCGCAGTTACTATCGCAATCCGTTGTCTCGGGGCTCAGTGTAAAATTGCGCGAATGACCGACCTGAAGACCGACTTCTGTTTCACCGAGATCCTCGCTACTGCCAGTACCAACCGACAGATCCAGAAAGTTATTCTCGTGCTCGACCGTCTAAAAATAAAACGACAATTCTTTCGTGCATCCCGTTTTCTTTTTTTCAACCTTTTCCAACGTGCGCGCATTCACGCGAACACGCAGCCACGTACAATCTTCGGGTAAATACGCGCGATAGAGAAATCGCAATCAACGCACAGTTTTTCTATAAATGTAGGAATTTTTCTTTTAATTTCAAAATTGGTCGCATAATCATCCGTCGATCATTATTTGGACATGTTGATGTTCGAACGTGCCTACGCCGATAAAAAAGGACCTTACTTTCATTTCAATCCGTCACTTGCGTCAAAAATATTTAACGACAGGCCCTGACATCGGCTTGGAAAATGTTTACTGCCACCTCAGCGATGTTATTTTTTAAATACAAATGTTCCGTGGTTCGTACAAATGAGGTCGTGTGCGGAAATTCGAGGGCTGCAGTGTAGCTAACTCCTTGACGCGAAGGAAAGGGTTTCGCGAGACTTCAGAATCATGCATCGATACTTCGTACTAATGAGTCTATGTCTATAAATAAAAACTGTCGACGAAACGTTAAATTTCTGGTGAGAGGTTAGGCTACTGTGAAACGACGAACACTCGTTCGTCACTCGAGGCAACGCAAGTTGAAGAGGAAGGTCCAAAATATGGTGCAGTGATCGCAGGTTGAAGGTGAAATTATCATTACAATGATAGAACTACTAAAACTTTGAACGCGTTATACTCGAAACTGTGCTTTTCAAAACGGTGTACACGATTTCTTGACATCTAATAAACGGATTGACTTGAAATTTGGTACACTTATTCAGTGCAATAGTAGTTTAGTTTTGACCGAAGTTTTTCTTTTGATCAGTTTTTTTTCATGATCTATTAACAATAATCATTATTATTCTATAAAAATCAAAATACCAAATATATATATATATATATATATATATATATATATATAGATTTGGTATTGTCATTTTGATTTTGATAGAATAATAATGATTATTGTTAGTAACTAATGAAAAAAACTGATGCAAAGAAAAACTTCGGTCAAAACTAAACTACTATTATATGACCGATATCATTATAATACTAAACTACTATATATATATATATATATATATATATATATATATATATATATATATATATATATATATATATATATATATATATATATATATATATATATATATATATATATATATATATATATATATAGAGAGAGAGAGAGAGAGAGAGAGAGAGAGATCTGCGCATTTGAATTTAATTGAATAATAACGCACTTATTAAGGAATATTATCATTTTATTATCTATTATATTTTATTCTCTATTAAGAAATGTTGTCATTTATTAATGAAAATTATCTAGGAAATTTATCATATAATGAGGAAGTTTATATTTATTCTATCAAATTCAAATTAGCAAATCTACATATATAGACAGATTTACTAACTTGAATTTAAGAGTGTAATAAAAAAATTCTTGATCGACAATATTCTTATACTGAAGCGAAACATGACTTATAGACTTAAGTCATGTTTCCTCAAAAAAAACATTTTTTTAAAATGACTAACATACGATAACAAATAAAGTTCGGTCAAGTCTTAGCCAATATTATCTATTTAAAGAAAATTGTTTTTTTTTTTTCGTTTCAGATCACCCGGGTGGCCAAAATCAAGTACACCGTTGAGCCCCTCACGTTCAAAGGTTCTTCACGAGATTTTGTATCATTTCTTTAATTATCAATATTTTTCAATAAAATTTGGTACACAACTTTGTTAATGTATATACAAATAAATGTCCAAACGATTTTTCAATAATCTTATTGGTTTTTAATCTTAATTTCCGCTGTTCTATATTAGATGGCGTAACTAGTATTGTTTTCATAGAAGTAACACTACAACTATACTGTGTTGAAGTTTCGACATGACCTAGTAGTAGTAGTAGTAGTAGTAGTAGTAGTTGTTGTATTATGAGTTCTAGTTTAAAAAAAACGTGTTTGCTTACCGTTTGGGGGAAATCGGACCTCTGTTTTTTCGGTGACTCGTGTACCATAACTTCCTCGACACCCGGCAAACCGCTTGCCAGTCTTTGACCGACGTAAGAGCTGCCTCCCTGCCTCCGTAACTCGTAATCCAGATCCTTTTGCCGCACGAGCGACGGTAAAATAAATACGGTCATTGAAATTCTGGATGTGGCAAAGCGCCGATCACTCGCGAATAAAATAATTCACCTGGAACGGGAACGTGTCGCCGTTGTTTTCCTTCTCCTCGGTTGGTGGTGGACATTTGAAAAATTCTTCCAGCACCTTGCGCGTTTCCGAGAATTCGTACAAATAATCGAAAGTACTGCCTCCCGACGCAACGAGACTCGTGAGATTATCGCCATCGATAACCGAAGGTTTCAAGGAATCGTCGTCCTCGTCGTCCTCTTCCTCTTCCTCCTCTTCTTCGTCCTCTTCCTCCTCCTCGGGCTCGGGCGAAGGCGGCGCTGGATCGGGCGTCGGTTCTATCGTGTTTGCCGTATCATTGTCTAATTGGGCGTTATCGACCACGAACTCCGTCGAATTATCTTCCTTCTAAAAAATGTAATCGTATCAGAAAGAATGAGAAACGTTGAAATGAAAAAAGGTGCTGGAACGAAGAGCGTCGAAATTCCGTAATTAGACGGAAGGTTGTAACTGTAAATGGACATGTTTACCAACTATTTTGTATCGCGCATAATACTGTACTGAGTTTGCTTTTGTCCGTTTCGTATTATTGAACGTTTACCTCCTTTTGGTTCGGCGTCGTTGGCAATATTCTCTGCGGAAAACCTGGCCTCGGTGTCAAATACACGGACGGTGATGACAGAAGACTGGGCAATCTTGGATTTTCACGAACCCCGTATCTCCGTGGACTTCCCGAATATTGCGCTATCGGCAATTCTCCGATCACCCTCGCCACCTGATGATTCCGTTCGGGGGAGGGCGAACCTGCCTCGCAATCGCTTCTGGGCGCGACGACCTGCGTGAGGGGAAGAAACTATGAAGCAACTGAGAGGGCCCAAAATGTTTGTCGAATAAGTCTAATATAAGCCACGCGGGTCTTATACTCCTCGGTGACCAATGGAAATGCAATGAGACAAAGTGTAATATCGTGTCAGGATTTCCCAAACGAATCAAGACATCTGCATAATCTTGAAATTTAATTTTTCTTTATTGGATAGCTTCATAACCTAGGGTCTTAACTTTGAAATGCAACAAAGATGTACAAATTTCGAAAATTGACCTTTGTGGCGTTTTCCTCGAAACTATGATTTATTAAGGGGTTAGACTACTTCGAAAATAAAAAAATTAATCCATAGTCAATTGAGGCAACTCAAATTGAGGAGGAAGGTCCAACATATGGTGTATAAATCGCAGATCAAAGGTAAACTTATGATTACAACGATGAAACTGCTAGTAAAATTTTGAACGCGTTTTTCTTGAACCCAAACATTTCGAGAATATAATCCCAAAATTTTAAGTCAATCAGAGCAAAACTATCGAAGTTATTGACTATTTAGTCCCGCTCGTCTAACACTGTAACTCCGACTTCTCTAAACTTCAAACGCGTTTTTCTCGAAACCACTTTTTCAAAGTCCGTCTTCACTGCCATTTGAAAACTACGTGACAGATTTATTTCAAACTTGGTGCACACTTTCTACATATAAAATACCTCCCCCCCACGGTTAGTTTGAGTTTTTTTTACATTGAGGGGGTTTTCCGCCCCCAAAATGGCGGCATTTATCGTGAAAAATAGCACTTTTCACTTTACATGACCACCAAGAATTTAGAAATGAAAAAAAAAATTATTAAAGACCGTTGGGGGGAGGATTTGATGATACTTTTACTAAATTTTAATGGTACTTGATTTCAGATCATTTCTAACTGAGAGACAGTGAACACCGCAAATCATATTTTTCCAAAAGCGTTTTTGGAAAAGCTTTGTCACCGGCTTGTTTGTGCATATTTTCGCGTACAAATTTCACGGAAAGTTCTTGACATGACACTTAACAATGTACAAAAGGTTTCAATAAATTTACTCTATCCATATAGATGAAAAAAATTCGCAAAAAAGTGTTTTTTTTTCACGCTGAAACCCCTACCCTCCCCTTAACAATAGTGTGATTTTTCATCGCAAAAAAAACGAAGAAAAATTAAAAGTTGATTTTTTTATGATTGATATACGATAACAAAAGAAGCTTGGTCAAGTCTAAGCCAATATGATATATTTGAAGAAAAAGAAGTCTTTTTTTGTTTCAGATCAACCGGATGGCCAAAATCAAGTACACCGTTGAGTCCCTAACGTTTAAAGGTCCGTCACGTGATTGTATATAACTTCTTTAATTATTCATTTAATCCATCGTGTGCTCCAACTCAAATAAGTGCCTAAACGATTTTTCAATCTTACTTAATCCTTCAAGTTTTTGTTTTTTTAATAACCCTGATTTTCAGGGCACGGTAGCCTAAACCATTAATTCATATGAGCGGATGATTTTTTTAAATGTTTAGCTATTTGTTTATACAAAGTTTTACTATTATGCTTAAAGTACATTTTTTCATTTCAAACCATCCTACTCGCCATCTGCACCGTTTGGCCATGCAGCAATGGCGGGACTTTGCTTAAACAATAATAACTTCACCGTTTATCAATATTTGTCAATATAACAAAAAAATCAAGCCTAGCAAAGCCATATATTAATCGCGTGTAAAATTCCAACCTAGTCATTCGAATACTCCCACCGAATAAAATATTGTAAATCAACCTGTTTTTTAGGCACGGAGCTCAACACAGACCGGGTAAGGAGGCTCGAGTGTTTCATTCATGAACGTTGGAGGATACTTTTCTATCTTCAAACACAGATTCACTGCAGTTGCGGTATACTCCACTACATAGTGATGGAAAAAAAAAACTAAAATCTCGTTAAAGATTCCGTCTGAAGAATGGTGAATTGAACTATAATTTTATTATCTATTCTTTACTCTCTGTTATTTTTATTATTTTAAAACTATTCTTTATCCTCTGATCAACATCTTTTTTTAACTGTTTCTCTCTTTCTGTTTATTATTATTTTAAAACTGTTTTTATTTTCCTATTTTTGTTATTTCAAAACTGTTTTTAGTTCTCAAAAACGATGTAAGCTCATTGAAGCTTCAAATTTGAAGTTTTATCGTAAATATTAACGTCTAGAGCGGTATCCTTCAACATTCATTGATGAAACGCTGCACTGTCCACGAGAACGACTGAGCGTTATTTCGAGGCTGCAGATCTCTCGGACTCGATCCGTCGCGATTTCGCTGTTACCTTGAACAATTCCGACGTTTTGCGCGTATAAGTCGGTGTCGGGCTGGGAGTACTACCGACACTCGAAGCAGGACGTTCCGGCTGTACTCTGCTGCGCTGTCGTTCGTCGTCGTGAGTGCCTTTGACGCAGCCGGTCGAGGCTTGAGTAGCGTTCGTGCTGCCGAGATCGAGACGCAAGCCCTGCCAATTATCGTCGATGTCGTCGAAAACGACAACCTCGCCGTCGCTCACGATAGCCATACTGCGAGCCGGCGTCGTATTGTTCGACTGATAATCTATGCAATTCTTCGGCAATCCATACTCCAGATCCGTGATACTCTTCGAAGCGGTGTAATCGACGTTATTGCTGTTCAGTACCGAGTCGTAGTTCATAATACGATGGGCGCGATTTCCCTTCGGCGAATCGTAGTCCAGTATGGATTTGGACGGATTACGACGCACCGAGTGTACCTCGGACGAGAATACGGTCTCCGTTACTTCGCGGTTCGCTCTCTGACGCCTCGTGTCGCCGCATCTAAACATTCATGCCGCAAAGGATGCTCGAGTCAAGTAGTTGAAAAATAAACGAATTCCCCTCAATGAAACGATACCCGTAAATAGCGGCTTAAAAAGAGATCAGATGCGTTCTAATGGACGCTTTTTACTCCATGTTGCACGGATGGACTTCAGACCTTTCGTATCGTGTGCAACCGATGAGGAAAAATAAATTTCAAGATTCTCTTAAGGTAAGTGTAATTCTCTTGTTTCTTTCTCGAACTCCAATATTGAACAATCAACTGATTTTCGTCTATAACGAAGTAAAAGTACGTCTCGGTATGCTGGTAAAATTTCATGCCAAGTTACTGAATTTTTAACAAAAAATTACGACAAAAAATCGATGAAAATTGGAGTTTGCATCATTGGAACGCAACGAAAGTTTCACAGCCCAATTTTCTTTGGCAAATTTAAGCCTCTAAAGTCTTTTAAACGTTTCTCGGGATCCTTATTGGAGATCTTGAGTCAATCAAATCGAGTTATATTTGCGCAATTTCCAATACTTTTATTACAGAACTAGAGATCTTCAGTAACAAAAGATTTTGAATGCTAATGAAAATAAGGCAATAAAAAAAACTAAAAAGAATTTTTGTTGAATTCCAACGATGCAACCATTATCATGGGAAAAATCGTCCAATTTATGGGGCACTTTATAAAGATGAAACACTGGCCACATTTCTATCTAGATTCCGTAACGACAATAAAAACAGGTGGGAAGAATTTCATAGCCGGGACTTTTCTGAGGAAATGTAAAAATGTCTAAATCTACTAAATTTGGGTGGAATTTTTAATTCCAGTTAATCATTGGGTATAATAATTGATTGTAACTTATTTTTTATTAAACGCCATTGTAATTTACCGACAATTGGGAAGGGCCCTGCTCATATACCCACAAAATACAGCCTTCCGCAAAAAGAATATCTGAACTGTCTCATTACCTGCTGCGCAGTTCCCAAACAGTCTGTCTGTTGGGTGATTTGTTGTTCTTCTTAGCGGTTAATTTGTTGTCCGTCGGGGGATCGTCGTTCAGCTGGGGCTTCGAAGTGGCGAGGAAACGTGGTTTTCTAGCTGCTACCTTGCCTCGGCTCTGGGAGAAAACCTCTCGGCCGCCGGCAATTTCGATGATCCTGATACATTGGCGCGGTTGGACAGAGAAATCGGAGGAACGTATTAACTCGTGGCGAGCGTCAATTGTCAAGAAATTCAATCGGTGTTTTGCCGTTTTTCACTCATTGCAACGCAATTATTATTGTCTGAGAGAAAATGTAGTTCGAGAGAAAAAACATCGAGTTGTACAAATATTCGTCGCATATTCCCGAAGTATTGTTCCAAGCGCGCTTGCAGTGTCGTAATTCAATATCTGTTCTATTGTTCTTTTTTTAATTGTGTACCGATACGAGGTGTTGTGACCACTTGTTCCGAATGCATAATGAATAAACCGTATGGTCGTAATCGGGATCACCCATGAGTTTACGAAGAAAACACACTTGCTTCGGACATATTTCAAATTCTATAACGAACCATGCAAACGTACGACCACGTGTTTCGACTCAACGACGTTCATATTAAACTTTTGATTTTCAAACGAATTGCCAAAATTTTGTTTTCGATTTTGATCTCTGTTCAAGATGCGCGTATGAAACAAATGACAAGAGCCAACGTCTTGTATTTTTTTAGCTGTCATATCGTGATAATTTCGATAGATTTGAGAGTATCGATCGGAAGATCGATCGATTGCGATTATTTACGCCCCGTTTTTCGCGTTAGTCCGTTCGAATTGATCGTGCTGCAGGAATCATTCCCCTTCGTTTGTTTACCCTTGTTTTTATGTTCGGCTTTGTGTGCTTGATAACCGAATAGGACGACATTTTCAACCAACGTCATATTCCACTTTGTCCGCTATTTATCATATACATTATTCGTTGAATAGAATTCACTACGGCAATCGTTTTCCCGCCTATTCGGCGCGGAAAGCGAATAGAGGCGGAGGTAATGTGGCGCCGTCTAGAGCGGGTATTTTATGATAAAACACTCCATAGCATCGATACTCAGTTGTGACGATTTTAAGGCGATGGCAAATACCAACCGAGCCGCAACTAATGCAAAAATGATCGGTTGTAAATTCGTTTTCACGTTTTCAGCTGTACGACAAATATTTTGAAAAAAAAACGAGGTAAAACTCTATTTTAAGTCAAACAACATTTTTTCCTTTTTTTTTTAACAAACGTCGTTTAGAAGAAATCTTAGAAACGGGTGTTTTAACGACTAAACAGTATGAACGTTCTACCGGATAAATGTTCTCCAACTCATCTCACGACTAGGAAGAAAACGAAACGCCATTTTAAAGGGTGTCGCCTTGGGGGTGGGCGTCCAAGTTGAACTTTTATGAGAACCCAAGAACCTCAAAATAATGTATATCAACTAATTAAGGAGTTTGGAGCGGTCCCGTTGAGTCAAACGACGGTTTATGATTTTTTTTTCAATGAACCTCAATAAATGCATACGAGGTACAGATTTATCCGGTAGATGCTAATTTTTTCTAAAATATATAATTACAGGTCAAAATTATGCATTTTTATATTTTTATCACGTCAATAACAAAAACTGTTGCGTTATTACCAACTTGAAAAAGTATAACATTATCGGTGATTATTATTTTTAAACTGCGTCAGTTAAACAAATTTTAAGTAATTTATATCTATACCTATTTAAATTTATGTCACGAAATTATTTATTATTACCATTAATTAATATTAAGTGTTTCCGAAATATGGCAACTTCGCGGTCATTGAGGTTGGCAGCGATGCACTCCATTTGCCAACCAAGATTCGTAATCTTTCATCAAACCTTGATGGTTCAATATTGAATATATACATATGGTTTACAATGGGCAAGATGGGTTTTTTTTCCAAATGTTAACACAGGTTTAGTGTACGTTAATCCGTTGTTAAGAATTAACGTACTTTAATTCTAGATAATTAAAATATTATCCAAGATAATAATAGAATAGATAGAATAGAATAGATAATAATAGAATAAAATAGACAGAACCAAGATAATTAAAAATTATCTTGGTTCTAAATAGCCAGAAAAATTATATCACCCGTTGTGTGAACGTCTTGCCCATCTAACTAAACGTAAAACTACATACGTTAAACTATTTTTTCATCTCTGGTGTTTTGGGGTGAAAAAATGTCAACAAATTCGTACATACCCAGTATAGTCTAGACAATAATATATATATATATATATAATCTGGGGTTGTGGCAAACGCTCTAACCTCCTTAACCATCGATCCACAATTTCAATTCGTAATATTTTCCTAGTGTATTTAATTATCGGCATACGTATAATACAAAATAGTTTATAATCTAAAAATACCAATCTCTATGCAAATTGTTTACACGTGTGCATTATTTTCTTTGATTTTTCAAATACTTTCGATTTTCGTACTCTTGTTTCGGGTATTACAGCAAATACGTTACAAAACACGTTTTCAGATTTATTTTTATGTATAAAAAAGTGCCCTCGTTGTTTTTTTTTTCATTCAATTTCCACTTCAGGGTTAAGCGGAGTTCCGCGGTCGCTTTCAGTTTGTGGTCTGGCTCATTACTAAATTGATCGGTCCCTTGTTATAGGAGCGACGCAGCTGGTGAAATGTTGTACCTGAACTTTTTACATTTTCGGAGACGCTTTTCCTACCGCTTCCTCTATGGAGATTGGACTCCTGTACTCTAACCTCCAGAACGTTTGCAAAAAAAAACGAACGTTGCTTCGAAGAAATGTGCAAAATAGATTGCCTCGCAGAATGGTTGATGAGTTGGAGCATATCAGCCATTTCTTTTCTATATACAAGGTTATGAGTCACTTAAAAAATGTCCCGTAGGAATTAACTGCGCTTGCCGTGTTACCTACATAACCTCACAAACGACGCAGTCGCGCGGAAGCATAACGTCCCTGAGGTCCCTTTATGTACGTAATATGCACTCGAAGTGAGTGTAAAAAACATGGTAAATGTGTGAAAATAATTTCAGTGATATTTAGAAAATGTCATTGTCGTTGCTAGCAAAGGTTTCTTTTAACGACCAGAGTTTTATGACGAGCGTATATATACGCGATGTATATGGATATATCGCAGCCCGTACGCATCTTCACGTCTACCCAAACCGCACAGAAATTTGAAGTCACATCGTAGATACGATGCAAAGTTGAAGTATCGCGATCTAACCTTTATCTGCAACCTTGTGGATATCATGTATTGTCACGTACAAGGTCAACATAACCTAACAAATTTTCCAACCCATTATTCTCATAGGTGGTTAAATTTTTCGAGGAAAAACAAATTATTCGGCTCTGGAGAATTACGTGACGCGGAGCTTGACGATTTAGTAGCAAAATTGTAAAAGTTTTGCAGCAATGGTCAAGGAATCTTCGTTCGCTGTTGTTTTAAGAGGACGCGTATAGACGGCACAAATGCTACTTATTCTATCGGTATTCGCCAGTTAAGCCCGGAAACCTCAAACTACTCGATCAGGATAAAATACGAATATTATTGGTACTTATTCTCGCCATTAGTAATAATTACTCAATATTAATTTAATAACTATGTTCAAAAATTATACATTTCTAGACAGACAGGCAGACAAAATAACGCGGATTTTTTCTCATACATAGTTTTGTTTAGAATATCGGAAAATTATTAAAGTTTTTGATTTTTTCGAGATTATAGACAGCTTTAGTACACACTTTTTCTTTTCAGCGAATTTTTTTTTACTCGGACCGATATTCATTTTTGACAGCTTCTCGGGCCCATATTGAGGTTACGAACGAGGCGCATATGTCGCTAACTTCTCGACACTTCTGCCAACCTGAGCATTATGATATACCACGACTTACGACGTTTCCAATTCGTTTCGCGTTAATTGAGCGAGAAAAAGTTACAGAAAATAATTATACAAAGTAATGGAAACACTCAATGGAATGACCGAATGTTCAAAAATGCATATTTTTACAAATAGATGTAGAAAAATAGTTCGAAAACGCACGTTTAATATGACGATTACTTGAAAGCTAACACTTGGTAACCTCATTGTGATTGCTTCATTAGTATTCTCAAAATAAATTGCACAACGAATACGAAAAATTACAATATTGGAATGCAATGTTTCAGCGTTGGGTGGGCATGTCTGGTCAATAAAAGGTCACGAAAAAGTGCGCCTAGCTGCGAGAATAAAAAGGAAAATCGTTCCTTGGCAGAACAAATGCCGGGTGATAGCTAGTTGCAAAGACCTTAATCCAACTTTACATGTTTTCGCAATGAGGAAATTCGCATTTCCCAAGCACAAAGTGGTAAGTGCAGTGTTCCATAGCTGCGGCTTTTCAGGTCGCACCTTTGGAACTCTGAACTTTATTCCTCTCATTCACTCGCTGTCTTCCTCCATCCCTTTCGTACTTTTTCCTGTACGCGTCAACCTCGATCTTTATACGAGCGCAGCTAACAGTCGTGCAAACATTTTTCGAGCTTTTCTCGTGTCTCGCAAATCTTTCACGACGATCTTTGCCCTTGCGCGATCAATTTCGTAGTACCTATTGAGAAAAATACAACTTATTTTGTGCACGTGTCTTCTGGATGCTGGCTGATTAAAAAATTCTCTAGGTCGCGCATGTTGGACACAGAGATGTATACGAGATACGATCGACTTTGAAAATTGAAAATGTCGATTTTCAACGTCAGGTTGTACGAGTTAAGGGGCTATACCAGTGTGACACTTTAAAAAAAACGATTTTTTTTCCCTTTTTTGACAGTTTATACTTTCATGAATATCATTATCATTTATATAATTTATATCAATATCATTTTATCTTGCAAAAATCGATAGTTAAATCTTTTAACGCGTTTTTCTCGAAATGAGATTTTTCAAATTTGCTGACATTGTAACACAAAGAGCAATTATCCGATTAACTTGAAATTTGAACTGAGTACTCTTGAATATATTTACTCTACAATGACGTAGGATATTTTTGATTGGATGAAAATTGACGATTTGGCATTGAAAAAAACGACCATTTTATAGGCAAGAAAACAGACTTTTTTCATAACTACGCCATTTTGTTAGATTTTGATATTTTTCGAAAATCCTACGTCATTGTACAGGAAATACCTTCGAGTTTAACGAAATTTTTTCCTTTTTCGGTTTCAGCCACTCAATCGGCCGGAATCATGTCAGCAGTGGAGGAACTTTTTTTTGGCGCCTCCGAAGCAGCGCATAAGTTGCTTGGATCTCAATATTTTTCTATAAAAAAATGATGTAATATAGGTCAAATATAGCCAAATATATTCTTAATTTTCCGAAACATTTAATTGAGTACTTTGCTTCCAAAAAATTCCCGAAAATCACCCAAATGTTTAGCGTTCACACCGGTATAGCCCCTTAAGGAATCTGCGTACGGTTGAAATATCGAAAAAATACGAGTTTTGATCGCATACTTTTATAAATCTGGGTCTTGATTTTTGTTTTCGACGAAGATTGCATTAAAATTCTCATATTTGTTTGCGTTTTGCTCGAAATTTTGTTTTGTGAAACGATCCAAATCGTACCTTGAAATCGTTTCTTCCAATTTGCTCCAAATTCGGACTGAGAATAGTCTCTAACATTTTATATCGTATGGCCAGATATTTAATATGTCCATCCATTTATTGATGACAAATTATTAGTTGTTTATTTTTTTCGTCAAAAAACAAACCTTTTTTCTACAGGTTGATAGCTTCGTAATTTTGAAAATTCCAATAAAGTATCCGGTCATACGAAAGTTTTATTATTATACTAGGAGTAGGTACACTTTTTAATTTTTCATTTCTGTTCACCCTAGCTGCTAGAATCACCTACACCGGTTGGCCGTGCAGCGCTGGCGGCACTTTCATTTAATAATAACTCCATTGCATATCAATATTTTTCAATAAAACAAGAACTGAAACTTGGCACGACCGTATTTTAATTAAGTGTAAAATCCTGACCTCGTCATGCCCATACTGTCATCAGAAAAAATATTGAAAATCGACCTGCTTTTTGAGTCTCAAGCTTATGCAAACTACTCTCAAGACATTGTACACTGAGAAAAAAAATCAGTGAATAAAAAAAATATCCGTTGATCCAAATAAATGTCTGAACGCGGAGTGCCACCGACATATGAGATTGTTGCAATACTATAAAATATTGGAAAATGTGATCGATTTAAATAACATATTATTATAATTGAAAATCTTTTTCATTCTCTGAATATCTACATTATCCTTCAAGTGAAATTATATTCTATTGAAAGCATTCTATATACAATTCGTAGATGTATGGATGAAATAATTAAGCGGTTGCTACAACATTTTTTATTCCGTACAAAAATATAATCAATAGAATGAATTGTTTTTTTACTACATCGAAACGAATATGCCATGAGACGAAACATTTTCGTACTTCGTACAATATCAAAAGTGCAATATCATGCAACTAGTACGAGATAGAAACAAGTGTATATCATGATTGAAATATCAACAATGTGGATCCGAAATAATGGTATTTTTCCTGCACAAAGTACAGGTGTCATTTGTAGCACGGCATTAAGTCTCCGGTAGAAAAAAATATAATATTCGATGAAAAATGTTCATTGCAATCAAAAGAATATATTTGTGAATTCGAGAAGTCATGTTTTTAATATGATCCTATGTGCACTTGCAAACATTTCTCGATTGTTGGTTCGAATAAATGTACACTCACGAGAAAAGCTGTAAATATTTGAAAAATCGCATGCAGTTCTTTGGAATAGGATAGACTTGTCACAATGAAGTGTTTGATCGAATTCGTTTTATTAAAAAAATTGAAAGTTTCTCAATTCGTTTTAAATCTTAAATAAAAAGTGAGCATTAGAATGATCATCCACGATAATAGTGGAGAGAATATCAGATATTCAACTGATAAGAACTCTTTAGAGTTTCTCCGGCGTTTAAGTAGATCTTCGGTTCGCGTTACTCTCACGAGAAACGAGCGCGCGTGCGGCTTCTAGCGGTTACTCCGAGAACTACGGGTTTCCTCACGCCTATAATTTCGGTGGCGCTCGGCCATTATCTGCTTGAATTTTTTCAACCAAATGCGCAAGGAACAAATTTCACTTTCGCATAATTTTTTTAACCAATTCAGACATTTGCTAAATATTTATCAATCAAAATAAAATATTAATATTTTAACGAATAATGTACTTGAAAATCAATATCGGATACGGTGAACAAAATAAAATAACATATTTACTCAATAGAAAATTTATCTGAATCAAACGAGTGAAATTCAATTTTTCTTGTGTACTCGAATCAACAATATTCATGTTATGAATTGAAACGCTTTTTTGTTCGCTGCCGAAAATGCATTCAAAACTATATAATTTGTTCGCCATAATATATTGTTCTCGGCTAACAATATATCTTTTGAATGAAAAAAAACGTCTACTTTTATGATGTTGTTAAAGTCAATGGCGTTTCGTTTGGACTAATAAATCCGATTATTTACACCAACAACTTTACAATTGAATCAACGAAATTTCATTCAATAACAGCAATGATATCGGATCAATGGTTTTTTTTCAGTGTACATGTGTATGAAATGAAAACAATCTGTTGATAACGTACAGCCATATATCTGTGTGCACAAAGTGTTTTTATATCTCACAAGTCGAATTTGCGACTTGGCATTTGTTGTAAAAATATCTAAAAATTGACACGCGTTTTAATGGTTCAATTCGATGGTTGGAATATTCGTAAGATCTAAATTATGATTTATTTTTCGATATGCCCTTCAACATTTTTTCTCCAATGTTGATTCACAACCTACGCTCCTAATCAGTCACCCATCCAAGTACTGGCCGAAGCCAACGTTGCTTGAGACGGGAGACCAAGTTTCCACAAAATATTCCGCGTCACAACCGTAAAACAGAATTCTTTCTTCACCACCGCTGAGTGAATGAAGATCGAACGATAGAAAGTTAGAAAAAGTGTACAAAACAAGTATCCGACCATGTGCAGCCTTGAAATTCGGTCAACGGACCAGATAAAGCAGAGGCCGACTTACCTGGAGTCACGAAGCTTGTAGCTGCGATCGCCCTTGGCCGAGGTCAATATATAAACTGGACCTTCGTCGGGTCCGCTGTCGTCCTGCTGAGATTGTCCCTGATGATCGCTACCAAGGCTACCATAATTCGGTGGATCCTCGCTACGTCCCGAGGCCGATGACGAGCTGGAAGACATTGGCTTTGGATTCGCCCCGCCGACCTGCTGATGACTATCCCCGCCGAATCCCGGCATTACGCTTGTCGTCCTACGGGATGACAGCGAACCTGATTTTTTCCTGCGACTCGTTCGCTTTCTACACCTACGAATGTAACTTGGAACTCTTAAAAATCGTGCTTGGTGCGATTTATCGCACATGTGCACGCATCAACGACATATAGACTCGCGCTCGGTTGAAAACGTCCACAAGGATTTACGCACAGAGAGACAAACGACGAAGACACAGAGAGAGAAAAAGAGACAAAGAGAAAGATTGATTTTATTTGATTTGTCTATTTGTAGGTAGGTGGGTCAAACGACTATTAAGGGGTTAGGCCACAGTAACGGGTATAAAATCATGTGCGAATTTAACCATTTTTTTTCGTATGTAAAAGTGATTCACTCATAAAATTTATTACACATCTATTTAGTTTGAATATCAAGCTGTTAGGAAATATATACTTTTTTCCAATGTACGAAATGGCCGACTACTCGAAACTTCTCGAAACAGCTTTTTTCCAATTGGCGTGACAAATAACTTCAACAATTTTCACTCGATTTACTTCAAATTAAAAAAGTTATGTTCCTAATTGCATTTCGCAGAGAAGTACATACGGAATTTCTGATTAATGGAAAACTTTTCATTTTATGAGCAGTTTATGAGCAGTTATAACGAAATTTTTCACTGGAAATTCATTTATTGAGGTAGTACCTCCACAGAAGAGTTGAATTAAGAAATGGTTGAAATTTGACATATACGTTATTTAATACATTATCCAAACATCTGTGCAATTTGAATAAGTTTGGCCACCCCAAACCTGAGATATTTACACTTAAAGTTGGCTTGGTTTACACGTAACGAATGCGTTATGATGGGCAAACAGAGCATCATTAATTCTACCGTAAAAACTAAAATTAAGAAATCGATAAAAAACGAGGGTAAGCTACAGTGAGATATCACGAATAATGTGAAAAAAAATGTGAATGATTCACCATCTAGTTTCCAAGATATAACCATGAGAAGCCTTCACAATTTTGGTGCAAAGCCTGGCAAAGCCTGGAAAAAAACAATTGGGGCAAAGCCTGGACAGTCCCGGCAAAAAGTTTACTGGCAATGGTCGATCAAAAACACAATACAAAATATATTTTACGGCAATAAATGACATCCATCGTATCATCTACTAGTACCGAGTCAATATTGCGTAGTTTTTAATTTTATTCATTACTAATTAAACCAATTATCAATCTTTTAAACATGAACATGGTATGTGCATTTTTGGTTGAGATTTTCGCAGAGGAACTACCTTAAGACCAAATACCTACAACTTTTGAATAAAACAATATTTTTTTAATTCCGTACGCTCTTCTCTAGGTATTCTAATGCAGATTGACGAGAATTTTTGTTTTTCGTTCTAGGTAAAAAATTGTGGATGCTAAATGTCACGCCGCGGAGCCCCTAAAAAAAAGATAACCAAAGAAACTATAAGTAGTCGGCCATTTTGTACATCGAAAAAATATACATATATTTTTTCTAACAGCTTGATATTCATACTAAATAGATGTGTAATTAATTTTATGAGAGAAGGACTTTTTCATACGAAAAAAAATCGTTAAATTCGCACATGATTTTATACCCGTTACTGTGGCCTAACGCCTCAATGATAGTGATGGCATTGAACGATAGCGAAAACCGCAAACGAAAAACTGCAAATGACATCACAGCCGACAATAAAACGTCATTAAAAAAAACCTTAAGGCCGTCGTCTAGTGTGATGGGTTGAAAAAATGCAATTTTCTATTGCATTTTCTGAAAGTATAATTTCTTCCGAATATTTTCGTTTTTGAGCGATTGAAAAAATCGAGAAAATACCCGAGTTATGGGCCTGTATAGGGGTCGCGGCAATCGGAGTAACCGACTACCTGACCTGCACGGCGCGCACGAACTTTTTCGAGCACCCTATAGTCCAGTAAAAAAGACGAAAACCCAGCACTTTTTGGCGTAGAATATGAATTTTTGACTGAAGGTAGATGGTTACATACTGAAAGTACCCCAATAAATTGTTGCCCCTCAACTCGCCCCAACCCTAAGAAATAGGGGTTGAAAACTTGGAAATCGCCGTATCTCGATAATTAATAATCCGATCAAAAAAGGTTTCAAACAAAAGTTGTTTGGAATAATAAAATGCGTATAAAGTTATCTGACGGGCGGGGTAGACATATCGCTGCGTCCTTGTCTTGGTCAGTGGTGCTCTCGTGTTTTTGTGCCGCTATTTTCATGGTAGGGGTTTGGACGTCAGACAACTTTAACCGTATTTTATTATTTCAAACAACTTTCGTTTGAAACATTTTTTGATCGGGCTATTAATCATCGAGATACGGCGATTTTTAAGTTTTCAACCTCTATTTCTTAGGGTTGGGGCGAGTTGAGGGGCAACATTTTATTGGGGGTACTTTCAGTATGCAACCATTTACCTTCAGTCAAAAATGCACATTCTACGCTAAAAAGTGCTGGGTTTTCGTCTCTTTTACTAGACTACTATCTGCCTGTTGTCTATTCAGATTTATTATTCGGGGTACCTGTAAAAACCCAAATGAGTGCCCGAAAATCGTAATCTTCAAATATCAATGAGCTCTTTGAGCAAGAAGAAGGTGTGATGTACGACCCTGGAATCGCAGACTGAGTGTAAGTTTGAAGCTTTCAACAAATTTGTGCATATACCGTTCTTTAAACTTAAATGCGTTTTTCTCAATACTATATTTTTCAATTTTTTTAGCAAGACTTTTCGAAAACTGATCCATCGATTTAACTTCAATTTAAACCACATGTAGTGTATACTGGTGTGTATTACGTATGCTAGAATCAACTCGATAAAAATATATTAACTGTTTTTAACATGCATCATAATTCATAATTATTGCATAAAAAATCGTTATTTTCGGTTAAACCGTCGTCAATCTTTCAAATTTTTTTTCTCTTTCAATCTAAGCGTAATAGCGACATACTTACAGATTATAAAAATTTTCTAATTTTTTGTTTCAGGCCACTGGAAGCTGAGATATGCCCAGAAAACGATATTCATTTTTTCTAGCTATATTAATATACGTGTAACTTTGTCAATAATTAACATTTTTTCGATCTGTAAAAACGTATGTGTTCTTCATTTCTCGTTTAATAAACCACAAAAACCCGAAATGTCCTATGTCTGATGGCAATGGAGAAAAATAATTCTAAGCATGACTGCGTTTCTCTATCTTCACACTAGACGACGGCCTTAAACAATGAAAAAAACAATCATCGATCGTATCCGCATAATAGAACAATAATATAAAATGAAATAAATCATCATTTATTAATTCATTAATAAATCATAATTGATTTGACAGAATGGTGACAAAAAAAGAGACAGCGCGAGAAAGCGAGGAGTGGTAAACTATTTTTTCTCAAATGTTGCAATGACTGATCTCGTTATTCAATTCCATCACGAATGAGCAAACTGTTTCAGCCAAACTTTGCTCGAAAACAGTGTCCAATCCTCATTGGAGCGTGGGCTGCGAAAAACCGGAAAAATTCTGGTTCCCTTTGTCAAGAGGAATCGCCTATGTCAATACAAACCAGTAAATCTCCGTTGCAAATGCGACAAATTTCACTGGCAATATATTCCGGACGATTAATGAAACATTCACCAACTCGTTTCGACAACCGTTACGGCATTGATCCGATTATATATTGACCAAACAATTCCCAAAACATTTGCCGAATGATATTATACTATTTGTACTGGACCATTGCCTTAAGGGTTAAAAGTCGTTCAGGGGTTCGAAAATAGGTGGGACTTTAAAAAAATGTTCGGCTTAGAAAAAGTACGTCGATCGTACATTTAGATAACTTCATTGTACATATCTCGCAGTGTATGAAACCATTTGAAAAGATCCCTGCAAGTGTATTCTGCGAGCGGTGCTCTTGGGGTTGCAGCACACGCTGCGAACTTTGATCTTAAGCAACAATTTTTTTGTTGTTTTACAATTAATAATATGAAATTTGTTGTTATCTGCACCGTTCTTATCGCCAATGCAAAGTACTCGAAAGATGAATCATTATTTCCATTTAAGGGAGACTTTGTCCTTGCGGAGGTGCGGGAGATGTTGGCGGCTCAACATGAGCAGCTAGAAAAAGAGGAGGGATGCCTCTATGGACCAGGCATTGCCGATTAGCGGTAATTATAAACACATTTGTGTAAACACATTACAAAACTTTAAACGCGTTTTTCTCGAAAACACGTTTTTAAAAATGGCTGACATTCTGCTGACCGTTGTAATCAACATATCGACCTGAAATTTGGAAAGCATACTCAGAAAATATGTCTTCACGGAATGACGGATCGTTTTTTCGATAGATACATTTTTGCATTTATTATTTATCTTTTTATGCGAAAAAAAACGCGAAAATTCGATTTTTTTTTAATTGCCGCCATTTTCCGAAATTTGTACTAAACGAAAAACCCATCCGTCATTCCATGACCAAAGGGTCACAGATTGATAATATGCTTTGAATTTGTGTTTCAGATCAACAAAAAGGGGGCAGTGATGTCAGCCGTTTACCTCCCGCGATTTTAGGAGCTGTTTTTGCGGAGCTGCAACGGCCGCCAATTTGGTTTTTTTTTTCGAATTTTTTTTTTTTAACATTCTGTATGTCATGAATAAAAGCAAGAAAAAACCGCACTCAAAAAGCTTTATTCGTTTCCTTTAAAAAAAATAAAATGTAAACACCTGAAATATGGCACTCCAAGGACAAAGTCTCCCTTAAAATTCCTTCGTATCTCGTTCCGTTAAGGGGTTAGGCTACCGTGAAAATTTCAAAAAATCACTTGTCCGAGGCAACTCAAATTAAAGAGTGGTCCAACGTGTGGTGAAGAGATCGTAGAGAGAAGGAAAACATTATTACAACGATAGAGCTGCTAGTAAAACTTTGAACGAGTTTTTCTCTGAACTATGTTTTTCGAATCAGTGTACACGATTTCTCAATATCTAATGAACGGATTGACCTGAAATTTGATCCACTTATTCAGTGTAATAGTAGTTTAGTCTTGACCGACATTTTTCTTCTTAACATTTTTTTTCATTAGTTATTAACAATGATAATGTCATTTTTCCTGAAAAAATCGAAAAAAAAAATAGAAATTTGTTTTATGCTTATAACACGACAACATCAAAAAGCTCGGTCTAGTCGTAACCAATGTTATCTATTTTGAGAGAAAAAAAACTTGTTTGTTTGGGGCCGGGTTGAAATTCCGAACTTTGAATGATCAGAACGCTCAAAACTCCGAAAGAATACTACCCCGAAGGATCAAAACTCCGAAAGAATTTTACCCGAAAAATCAAAAGTCCGAAGATCTGAACGGGGCCGGGTTGAAATTCCGAACGTTGAATGAGCAGAACGCTCAAAACTCCGAAAATATACTACCCCAAAGGATCAAAACTCCGAAAGAATTTTACACGAAAGACCAAAACTCCGAAAATCCCGTGAAAATAATTCGGCTATGGAAGTTTTTAAAGTTTCAAAATTTTCAATCAATCAACGAATTATTTCAAAAAATGTTTTCTATTAAGAAGTGATTTTACGTCAATTTTGAAATTTCCTAGACAATGTTGTACGTTCTACATAATTTACAGTCAACTGTGTAGACGTTCGCTGGCATAATCTTCACGAACCTTCTAATTTCGGACCATTAAAATTAGGAATTTTAAACCGTCGGCGCATTCAAAGTTCGGAAGTTCAACCCGGCCCTCATGTCAAGATCATGCCAGCGAAAGTCTACACAGTTGACTGTAAATGATGTAGAACGTATAACATTGTCTAGACAAATTTCAATATTGACGCAAAATAACTTCTTAATAAAAAAATTCTTTAAATAATTCGTCGATTTATTGAAAATGTTGACTTGTAAAACTTCCATAGCCGAATTATTTTGACGGTGTTAAGGTTTCCGGAGTTTTGCTCTTTCGTGTAAAATTCTTTCGGACTTTTGAGCGTTCTGACCATTCAAAGTTCGGAATTTCAACCCGGCATCATCTTGAATTTCGGAACATTAAAATTCGGAATTTTAAACCGTCGGAGCATTCAAAGTTCGGAATTTCAGCCGGGCCCCGTTTGTTTCAAATCAACCGGATGGCCAAAATCAAGTACACCGTCCAGCCCTTCGCGTTCAAAGGCCCTTCACGCGATTGTTTATAACTTCTTCAATTATTAATATTTTTATGATATTTGGTAGACAACTTAGTCAATGTACATACAAATAAATATCCAAACGATTTTTCAATCAACTTACTTATTCCTTCGAAATAATTTTTTTTTTAATAGCCCTAATTTTTTGGTCGTCACAGTAGTCCCTTAAGGGTTCTTTGCGAAACCCCCTTAAGGGTTTCGCAAAAAAAAAAACGATTTTCAATGGTGTGTTTCACCCCGCAATGATGCGCCTTCACCGATAAAAAAAATGCGTGTCGACTATTTTGACTCACTCTACGAGTATGCCAAATATCTTTAAAACAGAGCTTTCGTAGGCCGCGTTACGAAAATGTTCTCCGGAATAAAAACTTGTCATTCCTTCTGAAATCTCAAATATACGAAATAAACTGAGATTCGGCGATAGCGGAGTCCTTTCTACTACAGTGCATAAAGAATAAAAACACCGAGAATGTCACATGCTGATACAGCCGACTAATTTGCATG
Source organism: Ophion ellenae (assembly GCA_963210295.1). Lineage (NCBI taxonomy): Eukaryota > Metazoa > Arthropoda > Insecta > Hymenoptera > Ichneumonidae > Ophion > Ophion ellenae. Next base: position 33,346,730 of record OY723388.1, read on the forward strand.
ACAAAAACATAGTGGGCTTATCCGGAAACTTGCTCGACGCCACAGTTAATTTCCAACGGGGGCCGAAAAAAAAAGGAATAAAGTAGCAGAGAGCTTCGAAACCGTGAAGGAGAACAAAAAGAGGAAGGAAATCAGAAAATCGTTGAGAACGTCGCCATCTCGTCGACAAGCAAAAATGCCTGTGCTCTATTTTTCATCGCTAAATCTTTCTGAAACACACACACACACACACACGTGTACGAGTACGCGCGTGTATGCGAGTGTATGTATACCGTATACGTATTCAGTAAACGAACTGAACGATGCGACGGTGTGACGGAAGCAAGGGAAGGGAACTTATTTTCCAACGTTGGAAATGGAACGATCGATGATACTGCTCCAATTTTGAAGGTTTACCCGAATATACGTATATATAATACACGTTTTGCAAACACGCCACTGGTAGCAGCAAAGTCATATACATACACACATATACTAGTCCATGTGCGTACACACACACACACACACACACACACACACACACACACACACACACACACACACACACACACACACACACACACACACACACACACACACACACACACGCGCGCGCGCGCGCGCGCGCGCGCACACACACACACACACACACACACACATTAATTTTCGGCAAAACGATCGGTGTTGCGCAAGTTGCCTTTATATGAATATGCAAAGGTAATTTTGAAAAAAATGGAAGTTTCCTAAGCGTTAAGCACTTTAGACGCTAAAAAAGGCTATTTTCATGAATTTTTTTGATAGGTTTATATTATAGATATTGATATAAAAGTTGTCACATTTAAGGTAGTTCCTCTGCGAAAATCTCAACCAAAAGTTTACATACCATGTTCATGTTTAAAAGATTGATAATTGGTTGAATTAGTAATGAATAAAATTAAAAACTACGCAATATTGACTCGGTACTAGTAGATAATACGATGGATATCATTTATTGCCGTAAAATATATTTTGTATTGTGTTTTTGATCGACCATTGCCAGTAAACTTTTTGCCGGGACTGTCCAGGATTTGCCCCAATTGTTTTTTTTCCAGGCTTTGCCAGGCTTTGCACCAAAATTGTGAAGGCTTCTCATGGTTATATCTTGGAAACTAGATGGTGAATCATTCTCATTTTTTTCACATTATTCGCGATATCTTACCGTAGCTTATCCTCGTTTTTTATCAATTTCTTAATTTTAGTTTTGACGGTAGAATTAATGATGCTCTGTTTGCCCATCATAACGCATTTGTTACGTGTAAACCAAGCCAACTTTAAGTGTAAATATCTCAGGTTTGGGGTGGTCAAACTTATTCAAATTGCTCAGATGTTTGGATAATGTATTAAATAACGTACATGTCAAATTTCAAACATTTCTTAATTCAACTCTTCTGTGGAGGTACTACCTTAAGGCGGGATATACATCTACAACGATAAAAAAATCGATTTCTGTTTTTTCTTTAAACAATAGAACTATATATGTGGAATATTTTCCCAAAGTTTCAAAGCGAAATTCGAAAAATTTCAAACGTTACAGCCCGTCAACGCTGTGCCTCACCGCTCGGATTCGGAGCGGGCGTGAACTTCAAACGCGTTTTTCTCAAAACTGCATTATCGAAATTGGCGTGCAGGATTACTCAAAAACTATTAAGCCCATTGAGTTGAAACTTGGTAGGAATATTGATAATATTGGTACCTTCTACTTGACGGGAATTGTTTTTTGAAAAATTGGAAAAAAAAATACTTTTTTAATCCCCATTTTACAGAAATGTTGCCTGAAATGTTGATTTTTTTGTAAATGCGTGCGTTCTTCTTAAATTTGCATTTTCTTCATTTGAATTACCGTCACATAGAAACTAGACATGTTCTACCTGAAAAAATGTTTGAACTTTTTTGCCAATTAAAGACTATGGGAAGCTAGACTGAACGCCGATTCGCAACTCTCGCGGCGACCTTGCTGTAACATTCTGCCACAGCACCGCCATTTTGATGATGAATTAATTCAAAAAAATTGTTTTCTATACTTAAATATACTATTAAAGTATACCTAACGTTTGATAATTGTAGAATAATTATTTCTTAGTTTAAAAAATCCCTCAATATTGCTTATTTTTTTCCTGTCTAAATGTATATCCCGCCTTAATAAATACACTTTCGAAATGAATTAAAAAATTTATTTTTATTTTTTTAGGTCACTATTTATAGACGAACATGGTAGACCAAGAAATGTCCTAAAAAAAATTGGAGGTCTGCGCTGTTGATGAAATCTCAGATGGAACATCCGAAACAAAAAAATCAAACGATTTTAGATTCAGTATGTCAATGGCTATAACGCATATCATACGATTTTTAATATATGCAAAAATAACAAAATGGCGGATATATTTTTGAAAAAAACAAAAAAAACGTGTTTTTTTCATCATTTTTGGAAAAAAAGTAAATGTCAAAATTCAAAGAAATCCTTCATATGCGCTATAGCTATAGTTGTGAAGAATATGTGGTTAAAATTTCATAAGAATCGGTTAAGTAGTTGCGAAGCTTGTATCAACAAGCCCTCGAAAATCGTTGTTTCGAGAAAAACGCGTTTAAAGTTTGTTTGGGTTACATAAGTACATTAAAACGTTCAATGTATTTCAAAACAGTATTCATTAAGTGTAACAACTTTTATATCAATATCTATAAAATAAACCTATCAAAAAAATTCATGAAAATAGCCTTTTTTAGCGTCTAAAGTGAGAAGACCCCTTAAGTTTACGGAAGATTGGCTACTACGAGATTGGTCTTCAAAGTCAAATGTTTTCAACATCACCTCACAATCAGACGACTATTCGTCCCTCACTATCCTTGATTATAGATTTACATAGTGGAAACCCTCACTCCTGATGTCCGAAAAACACCTACACATTTTTTCCCTCATTCCTTGCCCTTCTGTAGCTGCAAAAGATTGAAAAGTTCACTCGAGATGTTTTTAACATTCTGACAAAATTTAGATACGTTTCAGACCTGTTTTGTGCATTCCTCACATTTTTTGTGAAATTGCCATTTTGGTAACGATTATTTTACAGTTTGGGAGTCGAAGGGTCCTTTTTCGCTCGGGCAGGTAAAACAAACTGCAAAAATACGGTTTCAGATAACGTCCAATCCGGGTGGGATGTATATGTGGACCGAACAAGTACTCGTCTGACTTCAAAACTGGTGAATAATCATACCCAAGATCGAAATTGCACCAAACAAATAGTAAATGTCGGAAGTACAAGTTGAGCTTTGGTTAAAAATGCAGAAAACAGGTCTAAATGTATCTAGAATTTTGCAGAATTTAAAAAATGGCCCGTGTGGTTTTTTCGATTTTTGCAGCCATAGAGGGGCAAAGGGGGGGGGGGAGAACATTGAAAAAAATCGGTATTTTTTTGACACTAGGAGTGAGGTTTTCCATTATGGAAACCTATAATCAACGATGGTGAGGGAAATAATTATCTGACAAGGCACATCACTTGAGTATCTGCCTTCGATTTTGTTGAAACTCATATATGTAATAAAAAATTGAAAATTACTAGACACGCATTTTTTTTATCCGCGGAAAAATGGTTTTAACAGGAGAAACCACCCCTCAAAGAGAAGCGTGTCGAGGGATGATTTTGCAGTTTCACCCACGAACAGTCCACAGATCTGAAGGAAACAGAAACCAAAATTCTTTTAACGTAAAGCGATGGAACATCCACTATAGAAGTATTCAAAAAATATTATTTAAATTAAGACACGCCTTTCTTTTAGGGGTTGTTTACCCCTTTAAAACCGTTTTCCCGCCTATAAAAAAGGACATATCTAATAGTTCCCAATGCTTTATCATATACGTTTCAACGAAATAGAAGGCGGACACTTAAGTGATGTTCCTTGTGAGTTAAGCTGTAATCCCCCCCCCCCCCCGGCAGAAAATTCCAAAAATGAAAAAACAAAAGTAGAATGAACTTATAGAATAATAACGGAAATATAAAGGAATAATAAAGGAAATAAAAAATGAAAGAAATAAAAATAGTGTTTAACAAGGAACATCACTTTGGTGTCCTCTTCCGATTTTGTTGAAACTTTTTTTATCTAGAAGAGTATCAAAAACTAAGAGACAGGTATTTTTTTTTATCGGCGGAAAAACGGTTTTACGGGGTGAAACGTACCCTCGAAAATAGGGGTGTTTTTCGTTTTTCGTCGATAACATTATCGTTTTTATCTCCAATGTATAGTACACAAAAAAATAAACATTGTTGTAATTTGAATTTTTTAAAAATCTCCCACCGTTAAAACGTTATCGACGAAAAACGAAAATCACTCCCATTTTTGAGGGTGCGTTTCACCCTTTAAAACCGTTTTGCCGCCGATAAAAAAAAATACGTGTCTCTTAGTTTTTGATACTCTTCCACATAAAAAAGTTTCAACAAAATCGGAGGACACCAAAGTGATGTTCTCTGTAAGAATTCTGACTGAAATTGTGATATAAGTCAATAAAATTATCACACACATTTGAGTGTCTAATAAATGCTGTTTGCTTTGCCAGGATTGTAATAATATAAACGTAATGAAACAATATAAATGCCATAATAAGTAAAACTGGTGTCAGTGAGAATGAGGCATGAATTCCACGCAAAAGCGTTTCTGAAATGTTACACACCCGTACGATTAATCTCTTATTAATTTTACGAATATGAGAATGATTGTACGTAAAATTATAACGGGGTGTTCCAGAGCTTGTCAGCCCTTCAAGAAGAATGAGGTTCTTGAGGCATTTCGCGAACGCCGGGGGCAGCGTCCGCATAACCATGTACTCCTAACTTCCGCTTTATTCACCTCGTGCGCACACGTCATAAGTGCGTTTCACAAAACGAATATAATTACGTACCGTTGTGATTACCTGCGAACTTTCGCATATTCGCTGTTATTTCGGATATGAGAGCAAAAGTTTTCTGCGCGCGTGTTTCGTTTCACCGTCGAATAAATGAGCGACGATTTTCACGGCGGTTTTAAGGGGTTAGTAGGCTGGAGCATTTTAAAAAAATATCGATATTTCATCGTTAATTATTATTCTTTTCACTTTTGCGCGACGTTGAACGAAGAAAAATGATTTCGAAATCTGAATTAGGGAGGTGACTGGCTCGGGTGCAGGTTTGAAAGCGTTTTTCTCGAAACTACATTTGTCGAGACCGTCTGCACGATAACCAGGACAGTAATAAATATTTTTTAATGCAGCTTTTTTCGATCTTCGAAAATCCTCTATGGTCTGATATGCCAGTTAAAAAAATGTTTAACGTACAAGGAACATCACTTTGATGTCCTCCGATTTTGTTGAAACTTTTTTATGTGGAAGAGTATCAAAAACTGACAAGGAACATCCCTCAGGTGACACCCGTCGATTTTGTTGAAATTTCGATATGTTATAAAGCACCGAAAAGTAAGCGATACGTATTTTTTTTATCGGCGGAAAAACGGTTTTAAGTCGTGACCTCCCCGAAAAAGACATCTTTAAGGGTAACATAGCAATTTCACACACAAGGAGTCTACCGATTTTAATTAAACAAAAACGAAAATTCTTCTAATCCGAAGCAATGAAAAATCCACTATAATGAAATTGCAAAAAAAATTAAGAGTTAAACCACCCCTATATTGACGGGTGGTTTTACCCCTTAAAACCTCTGCCGATTAAAAAAAACGTATCGCTTACCTTTCGGTGCTTTATAACATATCCAAATTTCAACAAAGACACGTTTTTTTTTGTCGGCCGAAAAACGTTTTTCAGGGGTGAAACGCACCCTAAAAAATAGGGATGTTTTTCGTTTTTCGTCGATAACGTTACAACGGTATGATATAAAAAAAATCAAATTGCAACAATGTTTATTTTTTTGTGTACTATACATTGGAGATGAGAACGATAACGTTATCGACGAAAAACGAAAAACACCCCTATTTTCGAGGGTGCGTTTCACCCCTTAAAACCGTTTTTCCGCCGATAAAAAAAATACCTGTCTCTTAGTTTTTGATACTCTTCCACATAAAAAAGTTTCAACATAATCGGAGGAGGACACCAAAGTGATGTTCTTTGTTAGAACATTTTTTATGAACACTTACAGCGTGAATTTTGAAACGAAAAAAAAGGTTTGGTCTTTAAAATGTGATAACGAGTTTTTTTTTCGAAATACAAAATTTTAGCGCGATGTACTGCAACGCCACTTGACATGAATTTTCTTGGATGTTTCGTATCCATCGCAGACCAAACATCAAACGCACATAAACGTGAATAATTTATTTTAAAAAACCCGGTTCGCAAGGTATCAATAAATAATGTATGCTGGATATTTTTGCAGATTTTTCGCGATTTACCGCTCAAACAAATTCTCGAAGACGACCGCTTTTCATCCCGGCTAGAGGTACATAATCCCTTAAATTGGATTGCCTTCCGAATGAGACATTTTTACCGTTCACGTTGCTCGCGATGGAGTGCCGGCTGTTGAAGGAATTTATGAGTCGTTCTGTTTATAATTCATTGTCGGAAAAACGTGAATCGTATTCAACGTGCAGTAGTGGACGCGCGGTCGATGCACGACTTCGGCGCTCTCCCACGTCAAGCAGCATTGCCTGGATCAATACTCGGATGGGTGACCGCTTGGCCGCGCACTGGCTTGCGCATCGACTGCTGAACGGGACGTAGTGTCATTGCATTCCCCATGGTAACACAACGAAAGCGCGGTAAAATATAACCCCCCCCCGCCGTTCGGTGCTGGTTTTCGGCAGTTTCCCTGTGCCTTCATGGAAACGTGATACAGTGGCGCGTTGAGGCGTTACATTTGAGGCGAAAAAACTTGTCGGCCGTTTTTTTCTATTGGCCTAAGGGGTTAGGCCACTCTGGAGGCCGAAAAAATAGGCTTTTTGGGGATTTTTTTTCCAGAGAAATTACGAAATAAATCGAGTTTTCAAAAACGGGTGTTTATCATACATATAAGTGACTGTATACAACAAATTTTTTGAAGCGTTTAATTTAAAAATGGCGGCTGTGCAGCGTTTATCTCAAAACTGCATTTTTTAAGTTGGCCGGAAACATAACTCAGACAATTTTCAACCGATTCACTTGAAATGTTGAATATATCTTGAAAAATACATTATCTATGGAAGTAGGTAGGATTTTTTTTTATATTGCATAGTTCATTTGTTATTAACAATTATTTGTGGATTTTTTAGGCAAATTATTCACTTTCCGAAAATTTTCCTAAAAAATCGTTAATACCAAATTAACCATGCAATATAAAAAAGAATCCTACGTACTTCCATAGACAATGTATTTTTCAAGATAAATTCAACATTTCAAGTGAATGGGTTGAAAATTGTCTGAATTATGTTTCCGGCCAATTTAAAAAATGCAGTTTTGAGATAAACGCTGCACAGCCGTCGTTTTGAAATTAATCGCTTCTAAAAAATGATTGTGTACAGTCACTGATGTGTATGATAAACACCCTTTTTTGTAATCTCGATTTATTTTGGAGATTTTCTGAAAATAAATCCCCAAAAAGCCTATTTTTTTGCCTCTAGAGTGGCCTAAGGCCTTAAATGATGTATAAACATCACGAGAATGATATCAAAAAGGAATTATACACGAAAGAAATTGTAAAAACATATCTCGTTTTTATAGACAAATTAAGGACGATTTTTCAGCGAAAAAATAAAATAAAAAAGTATTCACTGTAATGCAATTTTGTGAAAAAATACGATATTTTTTAATAATCATATTCTTCCCTGGCAAAGATAATGCAAAAGCCAACATTTTTTTTTGTTCTAGGTGCTAATCCATAAAAGTTGGCTCAAATTATTTATAAACACCACGAGAATGATATTCAAAAGGAATTATACGCGAAAGAAATTTTCAAAACATTTCTTCTTTTTATAAACAAATTGAGGCTGATTTTGTTTTGCGAAAAAAAATAAACATAATTCACAATGATGCCATTTTATGAAAAAAAAAAACAATGTTTTTAAATAATCGTGTTCTTCTCTAGCAAAACTAATGCAAAAGACAGCACTTTTTTTGTTCTAGGTGCTAATCCATAAAAGTTTTGTGTACTCCGGCAGGGCGCCTAAAAGACGATCTTACTTTCAACTGAGCTGGCATTTTGTATTTTTTTTCACAGGCAATTTTTTTGTATTAGATAAACCGATCACTGGATGGACGAATAATGACACTATAGAATTCAGATGGACTGTAAAATGAAAATATTATGAAAAATAATTTTTTCATTGCTATAGCTAACAAAATATATTATCCCGATGGCAGAAAAAAATATTCGAAGTGATTGCAACAAATAAAATTAACCGAAGTGATAAATAAGTAGCGAAATAACTAAATCATTGAATGGTCGAAATTGCCAGTAAATGGAAGTGTAGCGTAGATGAACGCTGTGAAGGATAACGATTTATTATTGATTTTTTATTAAATGCTAAGTTTGGAGATCACCGTGTTGCACAAAAATCATGATATTCTTATACAGGAGTATTATAAGAATATCATGATTTTGTTAGTCTTCGTAGAAACTACACAAAGCTTTTTTGCATCTTAACCTGACATTCTCTACAAACTACCAAAGTTTGTTTCGACAGAGAAATGGAAAAGTGAATATTGTCAAAATAAAAAATAAAAAATTAAACGATTTAATAATAAAATTTGATGAAATGTACAGTGTCGTCTTTCAACGGTAATTAATTTTGCAATTTTCAGCATATGAGCTGATGATTCCGAATTTTCAGCACCAGTGAATAAACCGGTCCAATACTGACCTATTATTCCGAATTTGTTTATAAACTTTCCAAAATATCAAAGATTGGTTCTATCTCAAGTAATACTCACCCTCAAACGTTATACAGGGTGTCTCAAAATGACCTGACATTTTAATTTATTAATAAAACGTATTATTTATTTGAAAAGTACGAATATTTTTATTTTAATATAAGGTACAAACATTGAGGTTATGTGTGGAACACAATATCCGATAAATGGCCACCCTGTCCATGTTTGCAAACGTTCACTCTTTGGACGAAATTTGCAATAACATTCGGCATAATTGCGGACTAATTTCATCAATAGTGCGTCCAATTGCTTCCTTGAGCTTCGGAATGGTCTGTGGGCCATTGGCACATGGGCTTTTTCTTTCAGAAAACCCCATAGAAAGAAGTCCAATGGCGTCAAATCGCACGATCTTGGAGGGCAATTCACATCGCCGCGGTGCGAGATAACACGACCATAAAACTTCGTCTGCAATAACTGCGTTGTTTCGCCCGCAGTGTGGCAGGTCGCGTTATCTTGTTGAAAGAATATGTCTTCTAAGTCCATGCCGTTCATGCCATTTATCAGATATTGTGTTCCACACATAACCTCCATGTGTGTACCTTATATTAAAATAAAAATGTTCGTTCTTTTCGAATAAGTGATACGCTTTATTAATAAATTAAAATGTCAGGTCATTTTGAGACGCCTTTTGAAAACTATTGTTTTCGCCTTTAGAACACCTACTGCGCACAGCCCTATCATAACTAACTTACACAGTATGCAAGTATCACAAACTGAAAAAATTCCGTGTGGCGTATAAATTCGATAAAAAGTCTTCTCACTTTAGACGCTCACTTTAAAAAAGGCTATTTCCATTATAGGTTTATATTATATAGGTATAAATCTATAAATCTATATAAATAAAATAATAAGGTACAAATACCTATATATATATATATATATATATATATATATATATATATATATATATATATATATATATATATATTATATAGATAGGTTTATATTATAGATATTGATGCAAAAATTGTTAAACTTAATAAATACACTTTCGAAACATATTTGCTTAAATGTTGATGTATTTACCCAATCAAACTTTAAACGCGTTTTTCCCGAAACAACCGTTTTCGACGGCTTGTTGATATAATCTTCGAAACTACTGAACCGATCCTTATGAAATTTAAACCACATATTCTTTACAACTTTAGCTATAGCGCATATCAAGGATTTTTCTAATTATCAATATTTACTTTTTTGCCAAAAACGGTAAAAAACAGGTTTTTTTTAAATGTCCCCCATTATGTAATTTTTGCATATATAAAAAATCGTATGATGTGCGCTATAGCCATTAACATACTGAATCTAAAACCGTTTGATTTTTTTGTTTCGGATGATCCATCTCCGAGATTTCATTAAGGGGCCGGTGCACTTTGGAAATTTCAAAATATCGAAAGCAAGCGATACTTGAAGAAATCGACGATGATGAGCAATCAGAAGGGATTTTGTACGGTGCAGGAATTGCCGATTGAGTTTAGGTAAGAGTTTTTCATAGTATAAACTTCAATCGCGTTTTTTCTCGAAACAACATTTTCAAAATCAAGCTCCATCGTATCTCTAAAATTAATAAACCGATTCTCTTGAAATTTGAACCACATATTGTAAACATGATTCGCAACTAGATGACCCTCGATGGTTTTGAAATTTTTATTTTTACTCTTTTTTTGCGAAAAAACGCGTTTTTTTCGTTTTTCATCTGCCATTTTTTTATTTTTCGATAAAACTTTATATCCGACGGTCATTTTGTAGCTGGTGTCATACTAAATCTAATGGACTTTGATTTTTTTTTGTTTCAGTCAAGCCGTTGCCGAGTTGTGATGGAGCTACCAAGCCCACCTATTTTTGAGGCGTTACGTTAAACTATAGTTTTTGTACTTGAAAATGAATAAAAATGAATTAAATTTTGAAAAAATGTATTTCAAGACTTTATTTATCAAGCCCAAGAACTTTTATATGTATATCTTTTAGAAAATCCTCAAAAAAAATCGCGCAAATAGCCTTTTTTCGTGACTCCAAAGTGGACTGGGCCCTTAACAGCGCAGACCGACAATATTTTAGGACATTTTTTGTAACTACCATTTTCGTCTATAAATAGGGACTTAAATAAATAAAATAAAAAATTTGTATGTATTTCGAAATTCTATTTATTAAGTGTAACAACATTTATATCAATATCTATAATAGAAACCTATCAAAATAATTCATGAAAATAACCTTTTTGGCATTTGAAGTGAGAAAACCCCTTAAACTGAGAAACCGGTTTTAACGATACCCGTAATTTTTTGATGAATTATAGTGATTCAAGGTTTCATCGACAATTCATATTCTTTACTTATTCAAAATATAAATCAGCTTCCGTCCATTCACTGGTCAGTTTATCCCACGTTAGCACATGTAGAATAAACCCTCCAAACCTCATTTCGATTGCTTTTTTGGTATTCTCAAAAATCGGCAAAAAACTCTCATCTTTCGGTGGACCACACATGCGTTAAACCCCAAGAAAGGATCGCTGCAAGCATGGCCCAGGGGCCTCTCGCAGGAACCGGAAATAGTGAAGTGACAAGCGGAAGGTAAAAGTGACAGCATATAGGCGAAATATTTTCTTCCAAAAAAACCGTTCCAGAAGGCCAGGGAATGACGACTGACGATCCAAAATCATTGTGGTAAAACTCTCAATTGAGTGTTCCATTGCATTTTGGATTTATGAAATATTTTATGCATATAGTACACTTGTATTTACAGTGTATATTGTAAGCAAATAAAGATTTATTCACATCGAATCTTCATTTGTTCAATATGAATATATTTAATATTTAAAAAGAATAACTGAAACAAATGAAAATACATATTTGAAATAATTAAGATCGCAGTAGGCTGTGAGACAAGAAAAAAACCTATTTCATTTAAATAGATCCTATTTAAGGCCCTAGGCCACTCTAGAGGCCGAAAAAATAGGCTTTTTGGGGATTTTTTTGCAGAAAAACTACAAAATAAATCGAGATTACAAAAAAGGGTGTTTATCATACATATCCAGTGGCTGTATACAATAATTTGTTTGAAGCGATCAATTTCAAAATGGCGGCTGTGCAGCGATTATCTGAAAACTTGATTTTTTAAGTTGGCCGGAAACATAACTCAGACAATTATCAACCGATTCACTTGAAATGTTGAATATATCTTGAAAAATACATTGTCTATGGAGGTACGTAGGATTTTTTTTTTATCTTGCATAGTTCACTTGTTATTAACAATTATCTAACGATTTTTTAAGCAAATTTTTCACTTTCCAAATATTTGGCTAAAAAATCGTCAGATATTTCAAGTGAATCGGTTGAAAATTGTCTGAGTTATGTTTCCGGCCAACTTAAAAAATGCAGTTTTGAGATAAACGCTGCACAGCCGCCATTTTGAAATAAATCGCTCCAAAAAAATTATTGTACACAGTCACTGATATGTATGATAAACACCCTTTTTTGTAATTTCGATTTATTTTGTAGTTTTTCTGAAAAAAAAATCCCCAAAAAGCCTATTTTTGTCGGCCTCTAGAGTGGCTTAATTCCTAAATTAAATATTTTTCTTTAGCAGTGTCAACGCGCGAAGGAACATACGTATACATTGGAAATAAATTATGAAAAATATCAATATTGCATTTATACACACGCACGCACGCGTGCACGTGCGTGCGTACATATGTTTGGATTCGTGATTCCACCGTACACGAAGGATTTTGATTATTGGGGGGGGGGGGGGGGGGGGTCTTTATTGGGGTGAATTGTTGCTGGGCCGAAATTACTAATGGATCGAGATACGGTGGAAGTCGAGCGTTCTACATGTATTATGAACGTGTAATCGTTTTATCGCTCTGATTAGTTCGCGCTCCGCATCGATCGTGTCCCCTCGTGTTTGTACCTGTGGGATAATTCACTATACGTAAGTTTACGTACCACATGTGTTACACTGCCGAAAAAAATATTCAATTTAAATAGGATCTATTTAAATCAAGTAGGTTTTTTTCCTTGTCTCACGGCCTACTACGAACTTATTTGCTTCAAAGATATTTTTTTATTTGTTTCCGCCACTTAAATATCAAATATATTCAAATTGAATAAATAAATATTTGATTCAAATGAATCTTTGTTTGCTTACAATATATACTGTAAATCCAAGTGTACTATATGCGTAAAATATTTCATAAATCCAAAATGAAATGAAACACTTAATTGGGAGTTTTACGGCAATGATTTGGCATAAGAGACCGAATGAATTACCATAATTATTCGTTGTACCACATAAACTATATCAATTAGTTAATATCATTGTGATAATAAGAGAGTTTGATCGAATAACATGCTATACATTTATCAAACATAACCTATATATGTGTGTGTGTGTATATATATATATATATATATATATATATATATATATATAAAATTCCTCTTTCTCCACCCCCTCTACCTCCACCCCCCTTTGATGTGTTGCAATAAAGGCAGACCATTAGTTCAATCAAATAGAAAAATCGTTGACTCTACAAAAATTCGATTTAATGTAAATAAAAAAACTTAAATATATACATTTAGTGGATTCAACCAAATTGTTTTTTGAACAGATGAAACCAAATCACATATTTATTAGGATTAAGGGGGGATTGTCTTTTTTTTTCGCAAAATTTACCGCTTTTTGGGAATTTTTTTGTGAAGAAAGTATACAACGGAAAACTTGTGAAACTTGGCATATAGTTTTATTGATCTGTTTACTACATACAAAAAAAATTTTAAACAATTTCATCAAAAAATCCCCCCTTAAACGCGTTTTTCTCGAAACAGCTTTTTCACAACTGGTGTGCACGATTTCTCAAAAACTATTCAACCGATTGCCTTCAAATTTGGACAGAATGCTCAGCTGACATCCTTTTATCGTTTGATGAAGCAAAAAAGCAATACGTTTAATAGTTTTTTATTTATAACAAAAAATCGATCAATTTTTTTCGAAAAATCGATACTTCAAGTTCAAAACGTCACCAAATCGTCAATTTTTTTTCCCCCTTCATCGAACGATAGCTATATGCGTCTAAAGTAAAATGCTTTTTGGGTTTTTGTTGCAGGATGAACGTGAAGGCTGTAATCGTGCACACCATCAAAAAAGGACCATCGCGCGTCGAGGGGGGTGAGAGGCGGATTTTTTGATGAAATTGTTTAAAAATTTGTTTGTATGTAGTAAACAGATCAATAAAACTATATGCCAAGTTTCACAAGTTTTCCGTTGTATACTTTCTTCACAAAAACATTCCCAAAAAGCGGTAAATTTTGCGAAAAAAAAGACAATCCCCCCTTAAACGAAATATTTAGTTATTAGAGGATATTGAATAGATTTTGATTCGAATAAATAAATATATTTAAAATAAATAATTCCAATGATGGAATGCAATAGAAAAAATTCGATTTCACGAAAAATATAGTTAATTCGAATTTTGAAAAATCTCATAGACGCGGTTATTTAATATCAATCGAATTTTTCTGTCAGTGTATGTTCTCCAGTGTTCGTAATGTACACGCAAGTACATGCAACATTGGGATGCTTGTTGAATTTTCGTGGAAAATCATACAAATTTCGTCGGAAATACGTTGTTTTTTCGGTCTCATGACTCGCTCTTTAGTAACTAGCGATAAAAAAATGATTACGTCCAATTTTGTTTCACCGTTTTTGGATCCGAAGAGACCCTGGCAGAGCCACCCTCTTCTGATCCACTGCTGTAGATCGAATTCGTTCGAGGGCACAGGGAAATTATGGAAAAAGGGGCTGTCCGTCAAATTCGCGTTTCAAAGGGTTGTTTTTTTTTTTCCATCAAGCCTACGGTTGCGTATTTTGGAAAGCGGGCGAAATAAACCAACTCGTCAATCCGTTTTCCCTACAATTTTTTTCGAAACGCTTTCCATCGTTTCGTCCAAAGTGCGGTCCTCGCTTTTTGTCTCGTCTTTGCAAAAAGTGTGTGTACGGGTATATCGTGTGTGTGCGCGTTTGTTATACGTCACGTCAGACCCGATAGACTTGCCTGTCGGTCGTATCGCGCTCGAGGTCTATCATATTGTTGGATACGTTGTTCGTGGCGTTGTCGACGGCAATTGTTGATTTTTCGTTACGACAGAGGTGGCTGTCATGCGGCTGGCTTCCGGTATCCGCTGAGGCCCCCGAATTCGGGGGTTGGCCGCCCCTAGGCCGGCATTTTGGAAAAAGTCTGTTCAAGTCTGCGTTCTCTAATATCAGACTTGTCATCGCCACGTCACGCTCGGCTCATCCAGCAGGTTGTCCATTCTGCAACAATGCGATGCGTACAAATCAATACGAGAATTAACGTTGACGAGCTTTTCTGGGCTTCTGTATGAAATAAAGAAATAAATAGAGAGAAATATTGAGAAATAACATTTTCTAACAGTTTTTCCCCTACATGTAAAATAAAATTGAGATTCTATTCACTATTTTTCATTTTGAGCCTCATTTGCGAAGTATCAAGGGATAAGGTTCCCCCTCCGATCGAGCTGAAATTTTGCACAAACTCTCTTTTTAATATTTGAAGACAACCCCTGAATGAATTTTTGGAAACTCGCAATGGTTTTCGAGATATTGAATTTTTAAGTATTTCCGATCGAGCTGAAATTGTCCACAAACCTTTATCTTTATATTTTAAGACAACGCCTGAAGGGATTTTCGGCAACTCGCAATAGTTTTCGAGACATTGAATTTTAAAGAATTTTTTAAGGTTAAGGTCCCCCCCCCCCTCCGGTCGAGCTGAAATTTTGCACAAACTTTCTTTTTCATATTTCAAGACAACCCCTGAAAGAATTTTTGGAAACTAGCAATAGCTTTGGAGATATTGAATTGTAAAGTTTTTTTTAAGGTTAAGGTTCCGACCCCCCCCCCCCCCCCCCGCCACCGATCGAGTTGAAATTCTGCACAAACCTTCTTTTTAATATTTCAAGACAACCCTTGAAGAAATTTTTGGAAACTCGCAATAGTTTTCGATATATTGAATTAATTTTTTTTAACGCGCGCTGATTGTATATATATCTGCTAAGTCTCCGTTCATAACTATATATGTTATCGCGCTTTTGTCCAAAAAAACTAACCCAAAGAAACCCAAAAACTATTGTGCGTGGCTAAAAATCCCTTGAGGGGTTGTCTTAAAATATTACAAGTGAGGTTTGTGCAAAGTCAGGGGGGGGGGTTTCGGGTCCTTGCCCTCACCAAGCTTCGAAGTGACTAGCAAGTGCCCCTTTCATTTGTCAACTGTTGATTTGACAAAATCTGAAATAATTTTAGGCACGAGCTCTTGATTGGAACTTTCGATATCAATTATTTCCGTTAAGGGGTTAGGCTACTGTAAACGTGACGAATTCTCGTTCGCCACTTGAGACAACTCCAATTGAAGAGGAAGGTCCCACATGTGGTGCAGGAATCGCAGGTTGAAGGTAAACTTATGATTACAGCCATAGAACTGCTAGTAAAACTTTAAACGCATTTTTCTCGAAAATATGTTTTTCAAAACGGTGTACACGACTTCTCGACATCTAATGAACGAACGGACGTGAAATTTGACACACTTATTCCGTGTAACAGTCTTGGCCGACGTTTTTCTTCGTAAGATTTTTTTTCGTTAGTTATTAACAATAATGATGCCATTTTTCCTCGAAAAAAAAACGAGAAGAAAATGGACTTTATTTTATGATTGAAACACCATAACAAAAAAAAGCTCGGTCAAGGGTAAGCCGATATTATTTATTGTGAGAAAAAAATCGTTTTCTTTGGGTCCGTTCAAAAGTCTTCCACGAGATTGTTTACAACTTCTTCACCTATTAATTAAAATTAACTTGAACTATTACTAACTTCAACATAACTGTAACTATTAATATTTTTTAATAAAATTTCGTACACAACTTTTTTAATGTACATACAAATAATGTCCAAACGATTTTTCGATCATGATATTGAAGTTTGCATCGTTGGAATGCAACGAAAGTTTAGTTGATCGAACTTTTTTTTGGCAAATTTGGGCTACAAAAATCGCTCAACCGTTGTTTAGGCTGCTCATGAAAAATCTACAGCCAAAGTTTGCAGGATAAGAATTTGGATGATGCAAAAACTGAAGAAATAAATTTGAAAAAAAGAATTTTCGTTGCATTCCAACGATGCAAACTTCAACACAATCTTATTACTTAAAAATTGTTTTTTTTTTTAAATAACCCTGGCTTTCAGTTCGCCACAGCAGCCTAATGCCTTAAGGCCTTAGGCCACAGTAACGGGTATAAAATCACGTGCGAATTTAACCATTTTTTCATATGATAAAGTGCTTATCTCATAAAATGAATTACACATCTATTTAGTATGAATGTCAAGCCGTTAGAAAAAATATATATATTTTTTTCGATGTACAAAATGGCCGACTACTAATATTTTCTTTTGTTATTTTTTTTAGGCGCTCCGCGGCGTGTCATTGGGTATCCACAATTTTTTACCTAGAAAACAAACAAACATTTCCGTCAATCTACATTAGAATGCCTACAGAAGTACGTACGGAATTTAAAAAATATCGTTTTATTCAAAAGTTGTAGGTATTTGAAATTAAGAAATGAATTTTCACTGAAAAATTTCGTTATAACTGCTCATAAACTGCTCATAAAATAAAAAGTTTTCGATTAATCAGAAATTCCGTACGTACTCCTCTGCGAAATGCTATTAGGAACATAACGCTCAAATTTGAAGTAAATCGAGTGAAAATTGTTGAAGTTATTTGTCACGCCAATTGGAAAAAAGCTGTTTCGAGAAGTTTCGAGTAGTCCACCATTTTGTACATCGAAAAAAAAATATATACTTTCTAACGGCTTGATATTCATACTAAATAGATGTGTAATTAATTTTATGAGTGAATCACGTTTCCATGTGAAAAAATTGTTGAATTCGCACATGATTTTATACCCGTTACTGTGGCCTAAGGCCTTAAGTTACGTCAACAGATTTAGGAGAGATGAACATCCAAGTTATCGCTAAGTTGACTCAATGGAAACTCCATAAGTGGTGTTAAGCCTAAACAAAATATCAAACTCATCTTCACCCTGGCCGTACCATTAGAGTATTACAATCGCGGATTATTAACTGAAATCGAAATTGGTATGTAATAAATCATTGTGGTGCAACATATACAATAATAACAAGATATTAATTAAACATTAATGCTCCGAATGCACAGACAAATCACCACGAAGCCCTTCGATATGTGTATTCCGACACGCACTTGTTATTTCAAATTAGTTTGCAAACGGGAAAATCTCGCTCCGATCGACAGAATAATTGATAGTTTGTGTTGATCCCGCGTCCCCCTAGTGCAAATTTCTTCCGCTAGGGCCTCACTTCAACAATGATCATCATTGTAAATTGGCCAAGTCACGGAGAAATGCTACTTTATTCTAGAGAAAACCAACAGTAGTGGACGCGCGATCAATATGGGGCTGCGATGATCTACCACATCAAGCAGCATTGGCCGTAGCCAGTACTTGGATGGGTGACCGCCTAGCCACCCACTGGGCTGCGCATCTTCCGAACAAGAGGTAATTTTACTGAGTTTTCGATGACAACACGCAATTAAAATTCAGAAAAAATATAGCCACCGGCTCCGGGTTTTCACAGTTTCCTCGTGCCCTCCTGCAAATGCGATACAGCCCTTCCCCCCTAAGGCAACACACCTGGGGTTCTCGAAGGATTTGGAAGTAATGAAGTGATAATCGTACGCTAAAACTGAAATACATGTCTTTTGTGGACAACATTCGAACTGCAATAATAGTCATATATTTTTTCGACACTGGTCGTGACCTCGTAAATATTCTCGGAGTGGAACTTGACAAGAGACTTGGCTTCTTCCAAATGGAGAGATTTTTTTTCTATCCTCCACGTTACATTCGAACCTATCCCTTTCGAACCAAGGCGGAGTGACATTTCTAAATTTAGTTCTGCTCCAACCCTTATCGCCAACCCTACATTTCGGATCACTACGAAAGGCCGATAAATCAGCCAATAAATGGGCGCGGTTGTGCACATTCGATTACGAAAAAAAACAATACCAAAATAACCGTACACAGTGGACACCTTTCCAACGAGAATATATATTTTCGACTGATGAAATGATGAAAAGGTCCGAAAAAATTGGAAACTTGGAATAGGAAACTAGAAAGGGATGAAAAATGTATTGATGACGGATTACAATTCTTTAAGAGATCATCACAGTGCAAAATTGTCAAAAATAGTTTTCTTTTTTGGTTGCATCAACATTCTGTCCAATTTCTGATCGAAATTCGAATTATTTCGGTCACTACAGACTTTCTTAGAAAAAGTGATTGGAGCGTGAGATCCCGCACTCCGAACTTTAAACGCTTTTGTCTCGGATTGGTGTTTTTCAAAACGGTGGCCACTCTCAAAGGAAGAGTTTTCAAGCGATCCGTTTGAAATTTCAACAGAACATTCTTCACGTCATTCCTTCTATGGAACACCTTTCTATGGAAGCTTTTTTTTTAATCTTCCTATTTTTTTACGAAAAACTATCGAAACAAAGACTACATTTGATACTTTTAGTTCAAACCACCGCCATTTTTTTAAATTTCCCTAAAAACCCTCCATAGGAACATAGCGGCTTTCCGACATGTTAATAATCATTTCGAAATTTTTGTTTCAGATTAAATTTGCAGCCGCAATCCTGGCCACCATGGGACACCATTTTTATGCCACGCTATTTTCCGCAAATAAAAACCATGTTAAACAGTAAAAAAAGAAATAAAAAAAATCATTTTGTACCCTTTATCGGTGCTTCAATTTGTAAAAAAAAAAATTAGACCGATTAGCTTACCCTATCCACCTAAAAAAAAATCGCGAAAATCGGCTATTTTTCGGGCGGTCACATAGTGATGATCCCTCAAACGTAGTATTGTATTTCACCCTAAAATGAATTTGTCACTGTGTACCATTGTACCATGGGACACCACTGTGTACCATTGTACCACGGGACACCACTGTGTACCATTGTACCATGGGACACCACTGTGTACCATTGTACCATGGGACACCATTTTTGTTCCACGCTATTTTCCGCAAAAAAAAACAATGTTAAACAGTAAAAAAAGAAATTAAAAAAAAATCATTTTGTATCCTTTATCGGTGCTTCAATTTGTAAAAAAAAAAATTAGACCGATCAGCTTACCCTATCCACCTAAAAAAAAATCGCGAAAATCGGCTATTTTTCGGGCGGTCACATAGTGATGATCCCTCAAACGTAGTATTGTATTTCACCTTAAAAAGAATTTGTCACTGTTCGATAGTGGCTCAAATAAGACCTCTTATGGAAAAAGTCATTGTTTATTAATGCAATAGCGATGCATATGTTTATCCGTTCAAAACGGAACGGAAACTGGTTTGCTCGATTGAAAATTGAGTATACATCACCTACGGCGTTACGTGTCCCGCAGACAATTACGCACGAGCGTTTGGATTGGCACCGAACCGCAAACGTAATCGGTTCGTTCCCTCTGATTCCATATTAATTTACGAGCCCGATGATTTTGTGGTCACGCGGGAAATTTAGGGGGCAGCCTGATTAATCAAGAGGTGACGTGAATTTACGGCTTCAAAGACTAAAATATTTTCCATCACTTTTCACCTGATTGGTAATTCGGACTGAATTTGCCAGCTTCATCCGTACTGCGTTGGGGAGGGGGAAGGGCGTTTAGGGAAACTCAAAAAATGCTGGCATTGAAAGCCGTTGCAACGAACAACCCTGCTGGAGTTTTATCGAGAAGAGTATTTGCTTCTCGCTCTCGTACAAACGCCAAAATTCAAAACGGCACGACAACAACGCCGAATTTGAGTCGCTTTGAGTTCGAACCTGAAAGTGATATTTCTCCTTAATCTTCGGGGCATTTTAGAGGCCTGTATTCAATCGCAGGACATTTTTACATCGCACGAATAAGGAGAAAGGCAGGCCATCCTTTCATCGGATTCCGTATTGCTGATGTAGTGTCAAACTTCATAAAGTCTGACACGGTTAAACCGATTGTCGCGGTAGCCCAACACAAGTTTGCAAATCCACCGTAGACTCGACCCAATATCGCGGTTATCCGCAAAACGAGCCGGAACGAGAACAGGAAGCCAGGCGAAATTTGCCCAAAGTCGTGACCACCGTTCACTCGACAGCAAGAAACTTCGGTAGGCTCGCAAGCTTTGAACAATACGAATGACGAATTTTCACTACGCAAATGCGTATTACTGTTCTGTAGGATTGCAGGATTAACGGTGAGCGTGCACTGAGAGAACTGTTCGGTTTTTTCGGTTTTCAACCATATGTGAACTATATTTTATATTTCCCTGAGGAGGACAATAATATTTTATAGATAGTCACTGCCGAAAGTATAGTGCTGCTTATCGATATTTTAGCAGTTGCACGAATTATGCACATATGTTAGGCGTAACCACCAATCTTCCAAGCATACGTTGGTAGTTCAATGCTGTATAATATAGTAGGATTGCATCAAATGGATACTCCGTGGCACTTAAAAAAACGAACTCCTTCAAGATCCTAATAGTTAAGGGGCTATACCAGTGTGAAAAGCTTCAGCCTCTCAGCAAGCATTATTCGAGGAAGAGAAGGGTCCATTGTATGGGCCAGGTAAAGCTGAGTAGCAGTTTTTACGGTAAATATCATTTTATCTTGCAAAAATCGATAGTTAAATCTTTGAACGCGTTTTTCTCGAGATGAGATTTTTTTAATTTTCTGATATTGTAACTCAAAGAGCAATTATCCGATTGACTTAAAATTTCAACTGAGTACTCTTGAATATATTTACTCTACAATGACGTAGGATATTTTTGATTGGATGAAAATTGACGATTTGGCATTGAAAAAAACGACCATTTTACAGGCAAGAAAACAGACTTTCTTTCATAACTACGACATTTTGTTAATTTTGATATTTTTCGAAAATCCTACGTCATTGTACAGGAAATACCTTCGAGTTTAACATTTTTTTTCCTTTTTCGATTTCAGCTACTCAATCGGCCGGAATCATGTCAGCAGTGGAGGACCTTTTTTTTGGGGCCTCCGAAGGCAGCGCATAAGTCGCTTAGATTTCAATATTTTTCTATGAGAAAATTATGCAATATAGGTCAAATATAGCCAAATATATTCTTAATTTTCCGCAACATTTAATTAAGTACGTTTCTTCCAAAAAATCCCGAAAATCACCCAAATTTTCAGCGTTCACACCTTCAGCCCCTTAACAAGGCTGGAATATATAAACATTGATGAAAAATCTTACCTGTGATTTGTGACGATGTTTATAGTGATTTCTATCACATTATAAGATACGACCTGCTATATGCGTATTTGGTGTCTTATTCGAGCAATTTTTATACTCTGCATGCGTGTTGATTCTAGCCATCAATGCCCGTCTTCCAAATGCATAAAATATTTGATAAATGCAAAATAAAATAAAAATCTCAACTGAGAGTTCTACCTCGATGATTTTTTATTGTAATTTCCCTGACCTTCTGTAATGATTTATTCCGAAGAAAATATTTCGCCTACACCTGGAATCAAATCTACAACCTACCTGCCTACCTTCCACCTATTCTACGCACGCTGCCACTACGCTATCGAGTGCTTGTGGCATCTTGATCACTAATGTGACATGAGAGACAAAAGTAATTCCCGCTGAACTTCGGTATAGCTGTTACCTTCGATTTAGGTGAAATTGTGCACTGATCTTTTTTTTCATAAGATAAGTCAATGCCTAAATGGACTTTTGATGCACCGCAATAGGTTTTTTACCATATGAGGAGCTGGCCAACAAAACCGGACTTGTCCACGCTACGTCAATTTTTTTAATTCTTCGTATTTTTTAAGGCGTTACCCCACTTGTAGCGCAAAAAAAGGCCTTTGTCATGAATTTTTTAAAAGAAAACTACAAAACTATTTTAATCGATCAATATACCATCTTAAAGAACACATCTTGAAGAACTTTCAGTAATTTTTTTTATTGAAAAATATTGCATTGTTTAGTGGCAAATGGCCGTCAATGAAATAATGTTTTTATATACACGGTTTGCGGTGACCAACATTGCGGCGAAGTGGATCATGTGAAAAAAAAATGCGGATGGATTTAGTCAAATATAAGTATAAACTAGTCTTTAATCGAAGGATTTTAAAAAACATTCATTTTTCACAAAATGGCGGACAGTCAAAGTTAATGGTTCGATTTTAACGAAAAAAAAACGGCCGTTTTTGGGCTATAAAACGGCCATTTTTTTCGAAAAAAAAATCGAACGATTAAAGACTACATTTTTATGTATTAAATAAGCCTGCAAAATTTCAAGAAGATCCGTTCATTAGTGTTCGAGTAATCTTGGTCACCGACTTCAGAAATGCCATTTTGAGAAAAACGCGTTTAAAGTTTCTCTTTCAACGCTCTTTCAACGCGGATTCTTCTCTTTCAACGCTCATATCTCAGTCAATTTTGTTCGGATCGACTTGAAATTTTCAGGACATATTCTCAGATACTTATACTTCAAAAAAATGCAATAAAAAAAAATCGATTTTTTCAAAATCGCAAGTCGGGGTAACCCCTTAAGCACACCTTCATTAGCTCCCGAAATATTTAGAATCAAATCCGGCTCTGAACACCTCAAAATTCGTTAAAAACTGCCTTTTTGAGCAAAATGGCAGTTGTTAGGCACGAAATTAAATACAAAATTAATTTCACATAGTGTGGACAAGTCCGGTTTTGTTCGCCAGCTCCTCATATAATAGTGATTCGTACCATATTATATGATACGACCTGCTATTTGCATAGTAATGTATGTCCTCCAAGAACAAAAGGTGTACTACAAGAAGAAGTGTTGAACTGAAATCCCATTTTTGCAATGTAACAATCATACTATGTAACAGTTTTTGAGACACATGTAGTTCCACAAACTACTAAACCGTGGTTCCTCTAACTGCAAATGATTGACGTCTTCGCTATAAGTAAACATTGCCATATTTTTTTCGAATAGTTACTTTTGATAAGATCTTTTAACAAATTATACTCGACAAACGTTAATGTTAAACATATGAATTGCGAGTAGAATTCCTTGAGTAGAATAGTAGAAGTTTGACCAGAACAAAACCTAACGTACAGTATGCAATATTAGTATTTGTGTGTCGATTTTGTGATAACACCGGATTACAATGTTCTAAATTATCAAGCCTTTTACACTAGTTAATAATTACTTTGGGCATAATGGACAGTCAAACATGCCACCCAGAGCGCATGTTTAGATATACTTTTCGCTTATAGTTGTGTTAACCATACTATGATTGCGGTGTAAATAAACTATAGGAAATTTTACCATCCCGTCTTTCAACAAAGGCGGTTTTTGTCAATACCATGGACTTTTCTCTCAGTGTGCTGGACGAAGAATGGACATTTTTTACTCTCAAAGCACCCTCGGAAGCGGTACGAAATCGCCGCACGTACGATACGTGGACCAGTTCGGATGCTCGGATTAAGATGAGGGGGTGAAGCGTTCGGGTTCATAAATTCGTGAAAAGATGGCCGGAAAGATTGGCACGAAGAGCAGACCAATGAAATGTATCGATCCCTGAACTTGGATGTCCAGGATTACCCATGATTCGCTGAGTCGCTTTCGGGAGATTTAAATGCCGTGAGGCACGTGGGGGATAATCTTGGATGGAGCAGCTTGGCTTTTCCCCGATATTGCTACACGTTGGGAAATCACCAAGGCGGATCGTTGCTGGATGACGGAGCTACTAGTCAGGCAATTGCGTCGTCAATGGCCCTTTGAGCCGTCAAACGGTCAATGACCGCTCCAGACTGCCAATGCTCCTTTACGAAGACTCCTCTCCTCTATAGACACCCCCTAGGCATTTCGGATGACAACGTGATACGTAATCATCCGAACGTGTATTGCTCCGCGGACGATTGATCCAGTGTCTGGAGGACCTCCTTGCGTTTTCCAATAGCTTTTTTCTGGGTTCGAGACGTCGGGCTCGCATGAACACAGTAATGGAAAACTTGACGAAGAGAGGGAAGAATGAAAATAAGAGGAACCGATGAGGAATAGAAAGGTAAAGGATGAAGAACGGATACGCGGCATGGTGTATCCACAGAGCAGCCGAAGAAGAGCCGGAAAGAGGAAAGATACGAGAAGTGTGTGCTTGCCAAGGCAACGAGATGAGAAGAAGCACAGTACGAAAGTATTGTATTTCATACAGACACGCAGTGTTCTCGAGTGTTATACCACGCCGAGAACCTCTCGCACCCTGTGCACTCTCAACGCCCGGTAATCCACTTCATCCTCGCCACTTGCGCCGTCGTCTTCCTCATACATAGACCAGTGTGCACTCTTGCCGCTTCCTCGCTATCTTGAGCACGATTCCCGCATCGTCGCGTCTACGTGGTGCACGAATAAGGGCTTGCCTCGAGTTCAAACGGCACGGTGTAGCCGGAGAGAAAGCGAGCGAAGGCAAAAGAGTGGCGAAGGAAGCAGGTATGAGTAGAGAGTACGTCTGGGTGTGTGGGATGATAGAAATTTTCTTCATAGGAAGCTTCGTAGCGTATCAAGGGCCAAAGCTGCCGCTGAGACATTGCCGGTCTGGGGGGAAAAAAAGTTTGACCTCAGCTGAGACGCATCGTTACGCTCGCAAACTTTAAATGAGATCATTCGTGTTTCTGGCATGTTTGATCGGCCCAGATTGAGAAATTCCCCCTCGTCATAGTCTCGCAACGAACGGTTACAGTGGAGTTTCCGGTCAAACGTCGACCAACGAGTTGGTCGAAGTATCGCGGGCGAACGTTCAAGGCATTTGCGCCGTGTACGCTTCTCGAACAAGGCAATTGGCACAGTTTGCCTCCGCCCAACACTATGGCTCGACTTGGCTCCGTTTTCGGTTAACGTCCCGCAGCAAAGATTGCTACAGCCCTGCGGCCAAGACGTCAACGAGTCTGGGTCGATATTGATTAGCTCGAAAATCATCGAGTCCAACGGCGAAATCCATCGCTCCTATCTTATACGTGTTCGAGAAACGTATTTGCACAGTCATAAACGGTGATTTTGCACACGAGTGAGTTTGTAACAGGAAGGCAAACACTTCGAGCTTATCATCGGATTGATGGAAAGTCGCGTTTGCCATAATCTTGAATGGAATTTAGCAGCATACGCAGGTTTCGAACGCCCAGGGAAACCCCATTCCAGGTACAACCGAATCGTATGTTACTCCCGACTCAAAGAGGCAATATGGTGAATAGGTTTGAACGGTATTCGTAGGGTTGCGGCAACGGTCGTATAGGGCATATATCGAACAGAGCAGAAGATTCACTCGTGATACATGTTAAGGGGTCTTCTCACTTCAGACGCTAAACAAAGGCTATTTTCGTGAATTTTTTTGATAGGTTTATATCATAGATATTGATATAAAAGTTGTTACACTTAATAAATACACTTTCGAAATACATAAAAATGTTTTATTTATTTAGGTCACTATTTAGAGACGAAATTGGTAGTTAAAAAAATGTCCTAAAAAAATTGTAGGGCCTTTATATTTATATAAAGGTAACTCGCGCAAAACCGATCGTTTTGCCGAAAATTAAGGGGTCTGCTCACTTTAGACGCTAAGCAAAAGGCTATTTTCATGAATTTTTTGGATAGATTTGGATATAAAAGTTGTTGTACTTAATAAATGCAGTTTCGAAATACATAAAAAAATATATTTAGTCAAGTCACTATTTATAGACGGAAATGGTAGTTAAAAATATGTCCTAAAAAATTGCAGGTCTGCGCTGTTGATGAAATCTCGGAGATGGATCATCCGAAACAAAAAAATCAAACGGTTTTAGATTCAGTATGTCAATGGCTATAGCGTATATCCTAAGATTTTTTATATATGCAAAAATAACAAAATGCCGGACGTTTTTAGAAAAAAAACGTGTTTTGTTCACCATTTTTTACCAAAAAAATAGTAAATATCAAAAATTCTAAATCCTTCATGTGCACTATAGCTATAGTTGTAAATAAAATGTGGTTAAAATTTCATAAGGATCGGTTCAATAATTTTGAGGATTTTATCAACAAGCTGTCGAAAAAGTTGTTTCGAGAAAAACGCGTTTAAAGTTTATTTGGGTTACATAAATACATATTTAAAAAAAAATGTATTTCGAAAGTGTATTTATTATGTAACAACTTTTATATCAATATCTATAATATAAACCTATTTTGAAAAATCATGAAAATAACCGTTTTTAGCGTCTACAGTGAGGAAAACCCCTTAAGGCGTTACATCTCTGTGGCTCACCGAAAAATGAAACTTTTTGGGAATTTTTGTTGAGAGCACTAAAGAAGCAATCAAAATGAGGTTTGGAGGGTTTTTCCCACCTGTGTTGACGTATACAGAAAAAATGTATTATGAAAAAAAATACATAATGGCGCCTTAGGCCTAGCAACAGCGTTTTATTTCAGACACTCTGCGGGAGGATGCAAAAGCCTTATGGATTAGCACCTAGAACACAAACAAAAGTTCGTCATTGATATCAGTTTTTTGCTATAGAAGTACACACGATTATTAAGGGGTTACCCCCACTTGCGATTTTGAAAAAATCGATTTCTTTTATTGCATTTTTTTGAAGTATAAGTATCTGAGAATATGTCCTGAAAATTTCAAGTCGATCCGAACAAAATTGACTGAGATATGAGCGTTGAAAGAAAAGAATCCGCGTTGAAAGAGAAACTTTAAACGCGTTTTTCTCAAAATGGCATTTCTGAAGTCGGTGACCAAGATTACTCGAACACTAATGAACCGATCTTCTTGAAATTTTGCAGGCTTATTTAATACATAAAAATGTAGTCTTTAATCGTTCGATTTTTTTTTCGTTAAAATCAAACCATTAACTTTGACTGTCCGCCATTTTGTGAAAAATGAATATTTTTTAAAATCCTTCGATTAAAGACTAGTTTATACTTATATTTGACTAAATCCATCCGCATTTTTTTTTTCAGATGATCCACTTCGCCGCAATGTTGGTCACCGCAAACCGTGTATAAAAAAACATTATTTCATTGACGGCCATTTGCCACTACACAATGTAATATTTTTCAATAAAAAAATTACTGAAAGTTCTTCAAGATGTGTTCTTTAAGATGGTATATTGATCGATTGAAAAAGTTTTGTAGTTTTCTTTTAAAAAATTCATGAAAAAGGCCTTTTTTGCGCTACAAGTGGGGGTAACGCCTTAATAAATATAGTTTTTTTTTGCAAAATCGCATCATTGTGAATAAATTTTTTTCGCCCAAAGCATTGATCTCCATTTCCTAATAAAAACGAGAATTGTTTATGAATCGTGCCAAAAAATAGCTCTGCAAAAAAGAAACAGCTCTGAAAATAAAAAATAAAATGTTTTATTTAAAAAAATAAAACATTCTTGTGATGTTTATGCATAATTTAAGCCTATAAGAAAAAAAAGTCCAATATTTTTTTCTTCTCACATGTAATGCCTCAACGTCGAGTTCGAATTTCTTCGAACATATTTTTTACCACGTTTTTAGGGTTTTATAGTCGAGCAAGGAACCCCTACAACTTCGTCATATCCGTCCTCCTGCCGCAACTCACGGTTTATAGTTTTTAACCTATATGCATGAAATTTAGCAAGTAGGTGCTTCAGATGGAGATCCCCATTAATATATAGCAAAATCGTGAAAAATAATCTTTTTTAACGGGTTTTTCTCCTGTATGAAAAGTGAGGACGATTTTTTGCCCTTTCCGCAATGATACATATATATGTATCCGCAACGATGATACATATATATGTATCATCGTTGTACATCTTTGCATGTATATGCAAAATTCATCGTCTCATTTTTCGCGAATGCAAATTGCACAATCAGCTGACGTTGACAAGAAAAGTCGAAAAACTTTTCGTCAGGAAAATTACGCACATTTCCCTGTGTAATATTAAAATCATTACACATTTCAAAAGCGCAGTCATTACGCGACTGAGAGAAACCAAGAAAAAGTGTGCTTTGCGTATATTTACTTTTTTTTTTTACTTTTCCCCACAAGAGCCTACACTTGGAAAATCGTTTTCTTTTGCCTCGCGCTACTTGACTCTCCGATGAATTTGTTCGCTTTTTTAAACTCTCAGTTAAAGAGACCTGTAGCATTGCATCTGGGCATCCAAGGAAAAACCGAGTATGGAGCGCGGGTATTTACCGATATGGACCAGCCAAGGGAAAGAAAAAGCGAGAACTTTTGTACAGGCAAATTTTACGAGACTCGACGGCTGACCTGGTTTAACCCCTTAGCCCGTGGCATCGTTAAACTCCCCTTCCGCATATAGGCTTTACGTACATTTGAGCGGCTTTCCCAAATACTTTATACTTCATAATGCGAAAACAAACAAGCGGGTAAATTTCTGAATTTTCCAACTCGTTGAATAAGAACGAAAATTAAGAACGAAAAAACAGTATACTTTCTGTGCATCCGGGGAGATATTCAAATTTGGACTTGCCATGTTTGCGAAGTACCTACAAACGATGAATATATTTGAAATATGGACGGAAATAAATAGCAATAAATGAAAAGATGTACGGACGGAGATGTTTGTATATTTTTTAAACCAAAGCAAGTACTTTAATAACGAAACTATTCCGACGTTTACTCGTGCGCCAATTGGAATAATTTTTACGTGAGATTTTTTTTAATTTGAATTAACCATATTTTTGGTGAAATCAAATTTTTTCCATTGTATTCCATTATTGGAATTATTTATTTTGAATATATTTATTTATTTATTCAAATCAAAATCTATTTAATATCGTCTAATAACTAAATATTTCATTTAATCCTAATAAATCTGTGATTCGGTTTCATCTGTTCAAAAAACAATTCACTTGAATCCACTAAATATATCTATTAATTTTTTTAATTTACTTTAAGTAGACCTTTCGTAGAGTCAATCATTTTTCTATTTGATCGAATAGTCTGTCTTTATTGCAACACACATTTATTTTCTTTCTTAAATTTCCAGGATTTATTTCATAATTTTTTAAATAAAAGTATGTTTTTCATCACTGTCGCTCTAGCTTCTAAGGTTGACGTATCAATAATTAAGTTTTAAAAATAATTATTAATGAAATCCTCTCCGTTCTTCATATTCGCTAACGATACATTCTCAAATCGGCGTTTCAGATTTACAATGATATTATCCATTACATGGTAGTAAATTTTGATCTTCCAGTATTCTTCCGGTTGTGTATCGGCCGTCAAATATAATGTATTTCTTCTGCCCACAGTTAACTTAATAGTAAAACTTCAATATCTATTTAATTTACGTAATGAAATAGCTACTTTTTAAACAAGTTACGAAATCACGACACAGAAAACAGTTCAAGTTTTATAAAATTATTTCTTCATGCTTGCTTGGGTGGCACAAATTAAATTGATCGATTATTTGAATTTCATTATTTTGAATCGATTTTTTTTTCTGAGAGGGGGGGCGTGCCTACCCGTGCCCCCGCCGGGCTACGCCAATGCCCACCGCTCCGAAGAAGAGTTTATACGGGATGGAAGTCGACAAAAGTGACAGAAATAGATGTAGCGTTGCTAAGCGATTCATCGATTTCTTGATCTGCTCCACTGCCTTCGGTGATGTGAAACCTATATATATGTATGTGTGGAGAGGAGTGGGGGGGGGTGCATATCATATAACCGCACAGTATAATATGCATCATAGATTCTATGTACATATAAAGCTATATCTCACGCATCAAACTTTACTGCACTTCTTATGCGCGTCAGCCTCTTCTACATATGCTATTTATGTATATGTATGTAAGGTACAGTGGAGATCACGTATGTGTAGGGCGATATGTAAAAACCGATAAGAAGCTCCTTCCAAAGCTGCTATCGATAGCTTCGATTCACAACATTTGCGATCTTGCACACATGTGGGCATAAGAATTCCGTGGACGTATGTGTAGGCAGCTTTGGAATGAATTCGAGTTGTAACATATTCGGTCGATAAATTTTATCTACTCGTTTGCGCGTAATCGCAAACAAGGGGATAACCTTTTTTTTTGCATAAAGTAAAACAATATTTATGCGAATAGTCAGCCACAGTCGTGCAAATGCGTAACGGTAGTGCGTTGGGAAAGCCTGGCGGTGGGAAACACCCTGGGAGGTCTCTAAGGAACAGGGAATAGCGAAATGGCAAATGTGAGGTAAAAGTGAAAGGGATGAAATCGTGAAAACGCGAAAGGGCATAG
Source organism: Ophion ellenae (assembly GCA_963210295.1). Lineage (NCBI taxonomy): Eukaryota > Metazoa > Arthropoda > Insecta > Hymenoptera > Ichneumonidae > Ophion > Ophion ellenae. The sequence continues at coordinate 33,377,964 of OY723388.1, forward strand.
GAAGAAAAATGTTTTTTCCCTATGGCCTTCCTATGCCTTGTAAAAAAAAGAATAAACATGTATAAAAATACAATCGCATAAGCGTACGGTCATCCGGACGAGGCGTGTTGGCTAAATTTTATTTCTTCGATTGTACCTCGAGTCATTGTTGCTTTGAGTATTACAAAATTTACGAAAACTTGAGATCAGTAAACTAATTCTACTTTAGAGTAATTAATTCTACTTTATTTTACCGATCTTACATTATCAGAAACGTCCTTTTTCCCAAATTTCATTGTCAGAGAACTTTGTCTCTGCATTTCGAAACGCACCGAAAATGATGTTCACAAAACGTGCTTTAAACAGAAACTTACATATTTGTAAATAAAACACGAACAATATATATTGCGGATGCGAAATTCTCATACTTCTGCTCATGGCATTTGCCCACACGTGACATATCTTGGCGAGTTTCCGAAATAACGAATTTAATTTCACGTTTTTCCATATTTCGTCAATATTGCTTTACGAGCAGCTCTCCGATCCCTATAAAATTCGCCCCTGAAGTGTGGCTTTAATTTGACTATTTTCAAAGAACTGAGACACCCGAGACCCTGCAATCTCCCCTTTTCGCACCGATCGATCGTCTTCCTTCCGCCCGAACATTTTTTTTCCGCCCTCCCGTGCTCCAACACACATTAGTGCACACTTTCATTGGTATTATCCCCAAAGGGATCGCGTTGAAAAAAAGAAACCATAGAGAGAGAGAGAGAGAGAGAGAGCGTGTGTGTGTGTATGTGTGTGAGAGAGAGGGTGAAAGAGAGAGGGCGAAAGAGAGAGAGAGAGAGAGAGAGAGAGAGAGAGAGAGAGAGAGAATAAGGAAGGGCGAGAGGAAAGAAGCAGGGAGAAGACTGCAGAAAGGAGATTTTCGTTCTAGCACGTCTCAAGCCCAGGTGAGCGAAATAACGTTCCTGAAATGTCCAGGGGCGCGGGGGTGGCTTTCGTATTCAACAGCAAACTCATACATGTGCTCTGGGATCTACTTGTATGTAGCTAAATCCCTTGTAAAGTTCATGTGTGTGTGTGTGTGTGCGTGTGTGTGTGTGTGCGTGTGTGTGTGTGTGTTGCGCGTGGGTGGTGCGTGTGTATAAGGCACACGTAGGAATAATTGTGTTCGACGCTAGTGGAACAGGGGCGCTCCAGTCTGGCGTGTGTTCCTGCTGTTCCCCTGGCATACAACGGAAGAACTTGCTGCTGAGCTATGGATAGTGAAGAGTGGGGGACGCAAAGGCGGACAGAAAGAGAGAGAGAGAGAGAGAGAGAGAGAGAGAGAGAGAGAGAGAGAGAGAGAGAGAGAGCTAGGCAGGGGTAGAAAGCAGGACAGAGATGGCCAAAGGCGACGAACGAGCGCTGAGGGATGCGCGTTGAGGTCACAAACACATAGTGAACCCACCCTCCCTCCCTTCGCCCAATGTGGACACGAACGTGAAAGCCCTGTGTGGAATATAAGGGATGAAAGTAGAAGGGGCTTGCTGGCAGAGTAGAAGCTCTATATGGCAGACGGGTGGGGGGCTGTTTCCGGTGGTGTGGAGGTGGTGGTCGTTGTGGTGGTAGGCGAACAACGGAGGGTTGTCCCAATCCCTGAGGTGGGAGAGAAGGGAGAAAACGGTGGGTCTGGGGTAGACCGTGTGCTTCGCTGAGCATGGAATCAATAGGGGGTCACTGGCACCAACAGATACAATCGGCACATTTCGAGTGCAAAGCGACAAAGGGACGGCACTCGTGTCGACGCACACACACACACACATACGGCACTCTAAACCACTTATGCACGAGGAACTCCGTTTCGTATACCAGCCCGTCCATAACTCATGTGTAATCCCAACATTCCATGGTACAATGTCTGGACGAGCAGTTGTTAAATCTAACGTAATTTAAGCACCGGAATGAGGCTTCTCTTGTGCTTTTATATCGGCCGATTTCCGGGGTCTCTGCGTATTCGCTGAATTTGGGAAAATGGGGTAGTACGAAGGGATATGCGAAATGAGTTTCTCGCCTTCGCAAATATGGTGGACCGAGCGCGCTTTCCTCCGGCCGGGGATCAAAGACGCGCGAGGATACGTTTAATATCTCGGTCCTCGTTCATAAAGGGACCTTTTGCAGCTGCTGACAGGCTTTGACCAGGAACACCGTGCCCGTAAAAGTGGCGTTGAGGATGGAGCAATGTACCGTGCCGTGATCACATCGGTGATATCGAGCATCCGTTGGATGATTTTCTCGGCGCAAAACGCTGTGACAGGAAATCGCACGGTTCGAAATTTCGAACCCCCCGATTCAAATTTGAAACTTGACACGGCTGCGGGCTGAATGGTGCGACTAGCGGGTTCGTACTAATTATGAAACGTGATCAAATATTGATGATCAGGAATAGTCTATTGACGTTGGGTAAGCCGCTCCGCGTGAATATTTGCCGACTAGACCTGTTCGAGTTTGGTTGGCCAAATGAAAAATGACGTCTCGTTATTCGCCTCGGACATACTGTCGAGGGTAAATTTCATCATTGAGTATTCACCGTAGACGAGCGTACGAGAATTTACCTCTGCTTCAATATCGAAAGATACGCTGCGAGAAAAGCCCACGATATTTACCAAAAAACGCCCGTGGTAAAAAAGGAGATAGTACAATATTCTATTGTTCATTAACACCGCAATCATAATATGGTTGACACAACTATATGCAAAAAGTATATCTAGACATGCGAATTGGGCAGTTCCGGGTTTATACTTTGCTTAAGTATAGGCCACTTGACTTTGTGCAGCCCCTCCTATCTTAATCACTTGTATTTACCTGTGCCTTTTTAGGTGCCTCTGAAATCCGCCGCCCCTAGGCAGCTGCCTGTACGGCCTATTGACGAATCCAGGACTGGAAGTGGGTGGCGTGTTTGACCATCTATTATCCCCGAACTAATTAATAACTATTATAAAACGCTTGGCAATGTAGATATGATCAATGCAGTGCTATCACAACATCGGCGCACAAATACTAACGTTGTATACTGCACGTTAGATTTTGTTCAGTTAAACTTCCACCATTCTATTCATGTATGCACAATTCATATGGTTAACATTAACGTTTGTCGCGTATAATTTGTGAGAAGACCTTATGGAAAGTGACTATTTGAAAAAAATTATGGTAACGTTTACTTATAGCGAAGACGTGAATCATTTGCAGTTGGAGCAACCACGGCTTAGTAGTTTAAAGAACTACGCGTGTCTCACAAACTATTACATAGTATGTTTGTTGCATTGCAAACATGGGATATCAGTTCAACACTTCTTGTAGTTCAGCTTCTGTTCTTGTAAGACACATATTACTATGCATTTAGCAGGTCGTGTCATATAATATGGTGCAAATGACTATTATATGGTACAAAACTTAAGCGATGCGCGGAAAATCCATTTAAGCAGTGACTTTCAATAGAAAGCAAAATTTGTGCAAAATTGAATCTCAACCGGAGGTAACAGCTATTCGGAAGTACAGCCGGAAAGACTTTTGCCTCTTATGCCATATCTGCGATCAAGATGCCACAAGCACTCGATAGCGTTGTGGCAGCCCGCGTAGAAGTGGGCGTGGGCAGAAGATAGGCAGGTAGGTTGTAGGTTGGATTCCATGTGTAGGCGAAATATTCCCTTTGGAATGAACCATTACAGGAGGTCAGAGAATAACAAATTATGATTTAAAAAAAACATCGAGGTTAGAACTCGCAGGTGCGTATTTCAGTGTATTTAGGATTTATGACATATTTTGAATAGACGGGAATTCATGCCTGGAACCAGCACTTTAACAACACATCAAATACGCATATAGCAGGTAGTATCTTTTATTATGATACAAATGACTATGAACACCGTCGCAAATCAGAGACAATATTTTGAAACAATGTGTCATATACAAAATAGATTTTAGTCCTATTCACTATTATTATCTTGCGAGAGTACATTTTTTGTAGTGTCTAGGAATATTCATTTTATGAAAACCAACTATATTGTAAAGCATTGAACAATAAACGTATGCTTGTAAGATAGGTGGCTACGGTTGACATATGTGCATAATTTATACAATTGCTATAATATCAATAAGCAGTACTAAACCTCCGGCAATAGCTATGGCTGTGAAATATTATTGTCCCCTCAGGGAAATATAAAATATAGTTACCATATGGTTGAAAACATCATACATTTTTCTCGGTTTATAACCTGTAAGATGTACTCAAGGAGTCTTCATAAGTTGGAAATATCACAAACACGTTTCTCATTGCACAGTTTTAAAACCCAGCGTCTTGCATTTAATTAGGAGCAAAGGTTTTGTACAAATTACAAAAATTTACCGAGTTATCAAAATTTTCGTGCAGTGTCAGATCGTTTTACACTTTTTTGTGTGTTTTCTCGAAACTACGTTTTATAAAACGTTGTAAGTCGTATCTCAAAGTCTAATCATCCGATTCACTTAAAATTCCGACAGAGCATAGTTTATAACATTTCCTATCGTATGACCAAATAATTTTTTCATCACGTTTATCCATTTGTTCATAACCAATTATTAAAGTTGTTTTGTCTACTAAAAATCGAACTTTTTTGTTTCTACAGCTTGCCATGTTTATAATTTTAAACATTTCAAAAAAGTATCCGGTCATACGACAGTTTTATTATATCGGAAAAATAACTGTTTTGGTTTTATTTCAAATCAACCTAATGATTTGAACACCCCACCTACACCGATTGGCCAGTCAGCAACAGCAGCACTTTTTGAAAGCAATAATTACTTCATTCAGCATCAATATATCTAGTTTTTTAAATTTAACTTGGCAAGTTTCAACTGTATGTAAAAATCCCGATCTCTTCATCCCAATAACCTCATGAGCAAAAAAATATTTAAAATCGACCTTTATGGGCTCCAAGCTTATGCTGACCCGTTGAACATAGCAACTGAACCGCTATCATTTCACGATCGCCTATAAATTCCCAAATGATTTACTCGTGTCGAAATTTCGCAAGTTTCTCCGCGTTTTCGGACTGTCATTCTCACATAACGACTCAGCACAACTAATAAATCAGTGAGCCCAGATTTATGGCGTTACGATTTTGATTTAGAGTGCGAGTCCTGTGCTCGCGGACTAATCGGTGCCGTTAACAATGAAATTCTCAGTGACACATTCGCTAACGGCTACTTTTTCATGTATCAGTTTTGATCCTCAAAATGTTCAGACCACGTTACTTCTCATATTCAATTATTTGATATACAAATAAAACTGGACAAGAACGCATTCGTGGGATTTTTTAATACCAAACTGCGCGCACCGTCAGCAATTTGGATTTATTTATTCAGCCTGAATAGCCATCGCGCTTGTTTGAGTTATTGGAAACACACGGCTGTGCTCTTTACTGTAGCATATTAAAAACATACGTATCTTATGGTGACTTGATAACTAAATCGCTACGATTGTGTGTCAATCGTTTAAGCGTTTGCAATGTCCACATCTGTATCTATTTCCATTACGACAAAAAAATATTCTACCTCTCGGTAAATTTTTTATCTCGCAAGCTCAGTTCGGTTACTTTAAAAACCATTTTCCTTTCATTCTTTTCGAAACTCTAAAGTTCGAAAATCTTGATTTTGATGATTGATCTTCACGATTGATTTTTAACATGGAGACTTGAGTCACGAAACACGAATTGCAATTTCCTAATAGAATGCAAGAGTAGCTTCAAGCTATGGAAATGATGACGTGCGAGTTTCGAAAGTTCTGGGGACGCGAAAAAGTCGCCGGACTATTGCAAATTTAGGGGGGAAAAAGCTGTTTTGACTACTACTTATGAGGAAGAGAAATGTCCGTTGAATGACGAATCTCGGCTACTGTATAGAATGCCCCCGATATCGATGAATGTGTACGTGTCTTTATCAGTGTAAACCTACTGTATGTGAATGTACGGCAATCGCATTCTACAGAATCGGCAGTCTCTCTATCTACAAGTCCACAATTGTATGACAAAGGCATGCGGATCGTTCTATCATCCGAGGACTCCCTGCAAACCGCAAAGCTTCACGCCTTCGTCAAAGAGTTCAAACGAGCCCGATTTCAGGACGGTTTGCCCGTACCTGCGAGGGCATTTCGGATCGAACAATGGGTAAAGAGAGACACAAATAGAGAGAGACAGAGAGAGAGAGAGGAATTTGACTGGCACTTTAATCGCTTGAAATTTTATCATTCACTGTGAAAAAGTAACACGTGCTACTAATAAAATATCGACATTCATGAAGTCACATCATGTAGAAGGGAATTTTTTTCGCGAGCAATTTTCACGAACGATCGTTTGATATAATTCTTTGGACACTGCCGTTTCTAGATTTTCACGCATGTTATATATTTCAGTTAAAGTCGCGAAAATTAAGTTACGTGACTAAAAAATTTGAACACATGCTGAGGACGATGCTGAAGTTTGCATCGTTGGATTGCAACGAATTTAATTTCTTTTGGCAGATTTCGCTTATAAAAGTCCTTTAACTATTTTTAAAGATATTTATTTAGCGATCTACATGATAAAGCTATAAAGAAAGATCGCCTATGATAATGAAAATATGAAAAATAAAATGTAAAACCGAACATTCGTTGCGTTCCAACGACGCAAACTTCAACACCATTGCTCAGGATAATTCGTGAATCGCTTTTTTTCGGCCGTCTACTACCATCAATTTGTAATGATCGCTGTGAACAAAAGCGGATTGATTTCTTAGCTTTTTGTTTATATAAAAAAGTATGGTTTCAAATATGACTTGCAATGCTTGTATTGGAAAATATTCCAAAATGCGGTAAATGCAATGGTTGGGGCTGGCTGCTGCGCGGGAGCCAATCATCGGAAATAAAAAATTTAACGAATTTAGTTTTGCCCGAAACTATCTAGTGATTGGACGAAAGATGTAATAAAAAATTGATTTTTGAAAAAATGCCCGCAGTCCAAAGTAAAAGTATCGATTTTCGGTTATTTATTTTACCTTTTATTTTCGTCGATAAAATAAAACTATGTATTGAAAACAAAGCTTCGTTCAAACCTTGCTTTCTGGTATGTAAAAGAAGCTTGTAAAATTTGAAGTTGATCGGTGCAGTAATTTTTACAATATCGTGGTCGCCTATTTAAAAAAGTCATTTTGAGAAAAACGCGTTCAAGTTCGCCGGTTCGCGGAAACCTACCTATAAACGCTCATAACTCCCGCAATTTTCAACTAATCGACTTTAAATATTCAGAGAATATTTTTTAAACGTTTTATTTGTTAAATCCCTCGAAAACCAAAAATCGATGTTCCCAGAAACTTCAACTAGGTGTAAGCCCAAAATACCACCGACCCTTAAATGGCGAGTAATGATCAACGTGACGACTAATTCTGCTTTCGCGCGCGCTCCCTCGTATAATCTATTCGTCAATATTTAGCATGCATAGAACCTGTGTGGTTTAATTTAGTTGTTACGTGCTTCGAAGGCTGTAGAAACGACAAATTTTAATTACTTCGTTGGTATGTCACATCGATCGTTCGCCAAATCCTCATTACGGCACTAAACGTCATATGGAACACATAGCAACCGCAAAACGATTGTTCATCGTGAACACGCGTTAAGGTAGTTAGTGCACGTACCTCCTCATTAGAAAAAAAATTGATTTTTTTTGTATGCTGTAGTGTAGACATACAGAATGACGTCCGCGAAAACTCCGCATGCCTTACCGGCTAAATACAACAGTAATTAATTCACGAAATCAATGCAATTGACCCGCACCATACCATGTACAAATTTGAGTCGGGAAAAAGTACTGCCCCTGATCTGCCTTCCCTAGATAATATCAGGCCCTGCTCGGGCCGTCCACCCTGGAATAGGTTTGCAATGTAACGAGTCTAAGGCTAGGTCCCGATTCTCCGTTCCCTTTCTAGGGAACTGATCAGGAACGGGCCGGAGAACAAGCAGTCAATTACCAGGAAAGTTGTAGTGAATAGATCGGGAAATAACCAGGACCAGACGAGGAAATTAAAAATGACGTTTCAGCGTTTTTGGAAACCTTGAGGAGGTAAAATCGGAAGTGTATTTAATTTAGTAGTTCGACAACATATTTTTTGTTGGTTATCTACTTTCTAAGGTAGTATATAAGTGTATACATACGCTTGCTCGCATTTCCTGATAGACAAAGAGACAGAAAAATGTACACAGACCAGTATCCGAGCAAGTATCGCAAAATCATGAGCGTAAGTGTACGCTGTAAGCACAGCACTTCTGTATGTCGGACAACTCTCAGGACGAACTTTTTCCTCGTACCATGGTACCTTGCTTACGCGAAGCGTTTCGCTCGTAGCCACCTGGCGAGTTGTCAGCAAAATACATTCATGTAATGTCTTCCCGGCCAGAACATCGATACTTCCCAACATGGCGACAAGGCGGTCCAAAGCCACGAATTACCTGCTTTAGTTTTTTGCCTCATGAAATAATTTGGCTATTCTTTATGCTCAAATCATTAGTTATCGTAATCCCGGTATTTATGATAAGCATTGTTATCCTCGTCGATTATCATTGATGAAATAAATGCTTTTAATGATGAATAGAATTACAACAGATGTATTAGTTTCATCCCAATCAATTATAAATATCTTCGATGAGGTGAAAAGCAAAGTAGCTTTTCTTTAGTTCTTAAAGACAGGCTCCACTTTTCAGAACACGTCAATGTGCTGATCGGGTAGATATTACGTGAAGATGTACTTGTTCGCAATGTATCCCAGCCAGAAGACTGTTATTTCCAAACATAAAGGGTAAGCCGTAAAAAAAGATTTTGCGATCTTCCCGGTTTGTTCCATGGAAGGGCCCGGTCAGGTAAATCAGACAAGACAAGTCTGGGCAGGGCCCGACACAAAGTAGGGAATGCTCGGTCACATTTCTGCTCGGGATATAGGGAATCGGTGCGGATCGAACTTTGAGACGGAAATAATAATAGTTCACGAATAGATACGAAACTATGCGAAAGCGATAAATAACAAGAAAACTGTTGCGGTCACCCATGTTCCATAAAAGAATATAGGTTACGAGACATTTCGAGCAGATATTATCGATCGAATCAACTAATCTTCGCGTTCGCTAGCCGCGTCTGCCATGACAACGACAAAAGTTGTAGGTTGTTAACGCAATTTTGTTACGTTCGAGATTCGAACGAATGCTGTGTCGATCCATATCTGTTGTTACAATGTATGTAAGACCGAAGTTACAATACGCATATTACACACACACACACTACAACGCATGGTAAACAAACACACGCTTGACATTTATCGAAAGCGCTTGAGTACAGCGTTGCCACCAAGAAGACTAAAGGTAATGAGTACGAACGCCTGCGGCTATCACTATCCAAAAGCGCCCACGAAAATCCAGTTATTAGTAGTTGGTGGTTTCGCCGCGTGCGTCGCTGCTACATCACCGAACCGACATGAACTGAGCGACAAGAACGTAACCGAGACCATCCGCTATCGACGATTCCCGCTTGTGATCCATGTCGCTACTATCTCTACTACCTCGAGAAGTAAGCTGAGTGTCGATGTCGTGTAAGAGAGATGGAAGAGGTTCGAATACGCATCCTAGCCTCCATGGCAAATACAGTAGAACCTGGCTTATCCGAGGTAATGCCCACATTATGCCCACTCGGATGAGTTAGGTGACTCGGATAATGTGGAACGTCGGTTAATCGAAGGTCGGATGAACGAGGTTCTACTGTACCAGCAAATACGATAATATACACACAATATTCGACCAATTCGAGAATTGTTAAAATCGATTTATCGAGACAAACCAGCCTTGATGTTGACAAGAGGACACAGATATTTAGAACATGTTGCTGCTGTTGCCATGCAGCAACAGCAGCAACAGTGTTTTTATCTTAAATAGTATTAATCTTGAAAGCATGTTTTTATCTTGAAAACATTGAAGCAAGCAATATCGCTTCGACTTTATATTGTTATTACGGTGTTATTATTGTTATTATTTTAGACGTTTTCCACCGTTCGTTGTACAAGAAAACAATACAGGACAATTTTTTAACTTCCTTACGGCAATCAGTAATTGCAATTTCTTGTATATGATTATCTTTTAGTTTTTATTTAACCCTAAAACTCATGACTGGGGGCCGGTCGCACTCCAATTTTTATGCAAAAGATGAGGGTTTTTACCGTTTTCATTCTTTAAATGGATTGTTCACTAATGGAATGTTAATTAAATCAGATGGCTCGCAGACTATTTACTTTCTTATGAAAATACGAAGAAATTGAGGTATGATAAAGTCCATTTATCCTCGTCAGCCCGGTTTAATGACAAAGAAAAGCACGGGGTGCATATGCACTCCAGTCATGCGTTTCACGGTAAAAAAAATAAGTCGTGAGTTGGGTTAAATATCGTTATCATAAGAATTATCGTGTAACCGTTCGCGGTTTGCGAGTTTTAATATAAATAGATCGCAAAAAATTGATTAGGGAAAAACAGCATCAGTATTATTTAAGACATTTTCTACCGTTCGTTGTACAATCAAACACTGCTATAATAAAAATATTTTTCTATCACCACGTATTGCGTTATTATTATTTTCGACCTTTTTCACCGTTAATTATGCAACTAATGCATATTGTTCATTGGGCATTGCTATATTAAAAATATTCTTCTATCTTTACACATTTACGGAGACCTCTCTGGTATATATCATTTTACATCTCTCTCGCACGCAGCCCACTTCTCAAGTATCATTCTGCCTCATACACGGCTCACTTCTCATTATTTATTTGTTCCGTCTCTGTCACACGCAGCTCACTTCTCGAGGTCTTGGCAATAGTGGCGCCATCCCTGTTAGACCACATTTTTGTAGCCACTTTTCCAAGTCTCTCCATAAGAGTTCGGACTCCTCCCACTCTAACTTCCATGGACACTGCGTTCGTACTCCTTATGTCTAGTCTTCATGGTTGCCACGGATATTGCCAGAATCATGAAATGGCCGCCGGTGAGACACGTCAAGTCAAATCCGATTGCTATATTGATACTTCACTTTTCATAATACACACAGCTATAACGTACACTTCTCAAACAATTACTTTCAGTATCATGATTATTATTATGCCGAAATGTATTATATTTTGCTTTTTTCAGATTCGAAAATTTACAGATTTTCTGTTGACTAGTCAATCCGCTAGTCTACCTCATCCTTAATATGTTCGACCCATTTATCCTCAAATCTTATTATCCATCTTTTTCCACAAATCAAGTATCCAAATAATTATAGACTAATTCTCATTCGCTAAATAATTTCGTGTGCCAGCTTATTATTCTGAACTCTTCGAATGAATTCGTTTCAATCCAACGTTGATGGATGTTATATAATTTAGTTAATCAGAATGAGGTTGGCGTAGTAATGACTTTTTCTTGACGTCTCGTTTATGACGTACGTTCATAAAATATGTTACATCTCGAGGGCGTTCTCTTCGGCGAGGGAAAATTGACGAGTTCTCCTTTCAATGAGGTTACTGGGAGCTGTTTCGATCCTGCTCATCATAATGGTCAGGTTTTTGCCCCCGCGGACTGTAACCTCAACAGCAGGGGTTGGAACGCCGCGAGAAGAGGGAATGCGAATTACATAACTGTGCGGCAGGAGGGGAAGAAAAGGGAGGAAAGGCGGACGTTCATAGCCCGGCGAATGCGAACGCGCTGACGAAAAAAGACGCCGAAGCGGTTTTTTTTCGTTCCCACATTTCTCTATTCCACATAAGACACTCAAGTTGACCGAAAAAAAAAGTTTCGACTGAAACTTCGTCGTCATTCCTGGACAATTATTTTTCTGCAATACAATAAAATAACTCCGCACTGAAGCTGTTGAATTTAAACTGTTTCGTCCGACACCGAACGTTTATGAAATTCCGTTGGATCCCTAAATGTCATCCTATATCAACCCTTTTCTCTACCCAAACAAAACCATCAGCCCCGTAATTCGAAGTTTGCTGCGAGGGTGACGGCCAACGAGGCTTTGTCTTCAATTCCAACTTTCTTCGTTTTCCTCCAGTACGTTTTCAATTTAATGCTCAAGGTATCAAGAATGTCTCTTTACCGCAGCAGAAAAATCTTTCGGAAGAAAGACGCTCTTAATAACAGAAAAATCCTTCGCATGCAGAAAAATTGTTCACAATTATTCAAGTCGTGAAACTCGGTGCCTACATTTTTTATTTTATGCCTGCGAGAAATGGAGGATACTGCGCTCTTTTAAGGGCTAGTTGAAAGTTTTGTAAATATCATTTTTTGGTTTTCGTCGGATTCCCAAAATAATGACGTTGAAATTTGCATCGATGTAATGCAACGATATATTTTTTCGTTTTTTTTTTTATGGTTATTTATTTTTTATCATTATTCAAAGCCTTTTGGTCCATAATTGAGGTCGTAAATTTGTAGTTACAATCCGTATGGGGTTGAAGTTTGCATCGTTGGAGTGCAACGAAACAATTTTTTTTTAATTTCCCAAATTTCCTTTGGCAGATTTGAGCATCGAAAATCACGCAAACGTTTTTTAGTATTCTTATTTAGCGATTTATAACAAATTTGCAGATTACGATTTTTGATATTCACAAAAATGCGAAATTGGAAAGAATCTTCGTTGCATTCCAAGAATACAAACTTCAACATCGTCAAAGGAGGTATAACATTTCAAAAATATTCTGTGAAAATGTTCGGGTGGAGCAAATATAGCGGAGCAGGTAAAACGGAGCGAAAAACTTTAAAATCATTTTTCTCAAAATGTCTTTTTCAAAATCGGTGATCACGATATCTCAAAAATGACTGCATCGATCGACATCAAATTTTACAAATTTCTTTTACACGTCGAAAGCAGTGCTCGAACGAAGGATTTTTTTCAATCCATTTTTTTTGTCAACCAAAATAAAGCGTTTTTTCACCGAAAACCGATTCCTTTATTTTGGACTGCAAAGAACGTTTTTGAAACAGCGGTCTACAGAAACCATTGTATCTATTACATTTACAGTTTTTTTTTCAATACAAAAATTGTAAAAGGTACTCGAAGCATACTCTTTGATGTAAAATAAAAAAAAAATTAAAACCCTGCATACGTTTTCGCAGACAAATTTCACGAAAATTCCTCTTTTCTCCGGCCGCGAGCTAGGTGTAACGCCTTGACACGGCGAAGGAAAAACGATTCTTTGATTTCTCAGGGGTTAAAAAGTATGCCAGCTGTGGAGACTATGCAGTCTGGCAAACACGCGAACAACATTATCACCGAGTTTTTTTTTCTTTCTCAGTCATGTGCACTGTATACCGTCGCGTATAAGAGGAGATGAAAGAATATAATATACGACGTAAGCTGTTACGGCTAAATTGCAACGAGACCTGACGGTCGATATCGTGTTGAAATTGTACACGTTCGTATACGCTTGTGTCGCCTACTTATTAATACACTCCTGCGTTTGTCATCGAGAAAGATTTACTTTCGAGTAGCAATTTTATTTTCCCCTATATTTGCGGGTACGTTCGAAATGTGCAACGACAAACACGAAGGGAAACCCCTTTTGGAATGGAAGTCAATACTTCCGTGACTTCGAAACGACTTAAGGGTTTCTTAAGGGCTACTGTAACGACCCAGAAATCAGCGTTAGTTAAGGCGTTAGGCTACAGTAACGGGTATAAAATGATGTGCGAATTTAACAAATTCTGTTCGTATAAAAAAAAATATATTTTTTCTAACAGCTTGATATTCATACTAAATAGATGTGTAATTAATTTTATGAGTGAATCGCTTTTTCATACGAAAAAAAAGTTAATTTCGCACATGATTTTATACTCGTTACTGTGGCCTAACCCCTTAAACGAATTAATTTTGAAGGAATAAGTAAGATTATTGTAAGATCGTTTGGATATTCATTTTTATGTACATTCACAAAGTTGTGTACCAAATTTCATAAAAAAATATTAATAATTGAGCCATCCACAACACGTTTTGGAAATAAAAGAAGACACGCGTTCTTTTCTCAGTGTTGTGACCTTTTTACGAGAGTGAGACTTTCCCTCGAGGATGCTCGAGTGTTCAGGTTCAGACGACGAAGTGTATGTAAAAAAGGGAAGAACTCGAGGTTATGCAAAATTTGGAAAGGTCGGGTTACAAAAAGAAAAGTATGTGATCTTGTATGCCAAGGCAAACTGTCTCGGTGTCAAGCACTTTCTCGAGTGGGACCAATTTTTTTCCTATATATATATATATATATAGGTATATATTGGTCCAGTATTGGACAAATGAGTTCACACAAAGCAATGCAAATAAATGGCAAGATGCGTACTTTATTTTCTCGAATATTATTTTTTGTATTTTATTTCTACAAATAATAAATACAAGAACAAAGCGAATGAATTCTCAAATTTCTTTCTTCTTTGATTTTTTATTCGAATTCCACTAGTTAATCGTTAAAACTAGGTTTTCGTATGTATACTATTGCAAACGGCTACATCACTGGGAGTACAATGACAAGAGGAAAAAGGTGGTGGAGTACGAACCGTAGAAGGGTCGTAGAAGATGGCATCGCATACTTCTGCCCGGTCAAGAGCTCTTATACCCGTCCAAGACTCATATTCCGAACCAAAATATCGAAAGAAATGATTCTCTTGAAGCGAAAAAGGACACGCCATGATTAAGATTGCGCGACTCCGAATTTTCTCTCCTGAACAAGTGATATTCCGGTAAAAAAAGAGAGGCTTGTGTACCGGCACTATTCGCATGAAATGTTCGCACGAAATGTAAAATCTTTAGGAGGAAACCGTGAGCGCAGAATCTTCAGGGACCGCTTCACTCGCCTCGTTGCCCCTTATTTCTCACGTACTTTGAGTAAGCGATTGCCGAGAGTAGAGCGGTCGTGTGTTTTTCATTTAAGAAAGAAGGAAACAGTTGTTCTAATGACTCGAGTCATATAATACTAGGGAATACTAAAAAAGCAACCCAAATAAGGTTTAGACGGTTTATTCTACATGTGTTGACATATGCAAAAAAAATTATTATGGTAAAAAAGTACAAAATTGCACTAAGAGCGTTTTCATTAGGCGCTCGACGGGAACAAGCGAAGCTTTTTTGGATTAGCGCCTCGAACAAAAAAATCGTCATATACTATGCTAGAGAATACAGACGATTATTTAGAAAAATAGTTTTTTTTTCGCAAAATGGCACCATTTTGCAAACATTTTTTCCGCTGAAAATCGACGTCAATTTGTTTATAAAGACGAGAATCGTTGAGGAATCGTAAAATTATGTATTTCTTTAGCGAATCTATCTAAGAAGCTACAGTAAAAATTTCAAGTCAATCGGATGAAAACTGCCCAAATGATTCGTCCTCCCAATTTCAAAAAGGTGGTTTCGAGAAAAACGCGTTTAAGGTTTCCAACTGATTTAGGAGCTATCGTCCACACGACGGAACTGAAGCTCTCATTTGAATTCTACGTGTATCCATGGAGGTACTTTGGTAGTAGGTCGTCAGTTGTTAGGTCATTGTATTTTTTTTGTTAACGACTGCACTAAACGACTCGAAATTGCTACATCAGGGTGGCTAATTTTGACCAGAACTAAAATTGCATGACATTTAAGGATTTTTAAGGCAAGGAATGGGGATTTGTTCATGACTCTTGGTATGACTTTCTGGCATAGAAGTATACTTAATGATTCTACAGTGCGATCGATTTTATAAATTTTTATATTTTTATTTTGCTCGTTCAAACAGATGTGTGTTGTATGCCAATAAAAAGTATACGGAATAAACGAAAAGTCACAAAACTGTACAATTCCCTATGTAGTCAAAAATGTGAGACAAACATAATTTCAAGATTGCTCTAAAGAAATATATTTTGGGAACATCTAGAAAAATCTTACATACATTTAGGAACTTTGAGTAATATCATCTAGTCTCTTTACACTAATAACAAAGAAAAACTAATATATGTTGAGATAACGCATCATTTTCTTTTACTTTCTTCTATTTCATTTTCTATCGATTCGATATTCGCTTCTCTATCGACAAGTACCACAAAGTTAGTTCATATTGAATATAGACTCAACGATAATTTGGTAGGGTATAATAATTCAGGTACACTGGTAATTTTTCATGACATTTAAGATTTTCCATGACTTCTCAGGTCGATAGACACCCTGTACATCCACCGTCTAGGCTCTAGGCTGTTTCGTGTGTTTCGAAGCACTTCGAAAAATGAGCGGTAAACATTTTTACATTTTTTCGCGTATAATTACTTTTGTATATTATTCTGGGATGTTTATACACCATTCAAGGGGTCTTCTCACTTTAGACGCTAAAAAAGGCTATTTTCATGAATTTTTTACATAGGTTTATATTATAGATATTGATATAAAAGTTGTTACACTTAATAAATACACTTTCGAAATATATTTTTGAAACAAAATTATTTATTTAAGTCACTATTTCTAGACGAAAATGGTAGTTAAAACAATGTCAACACTGTTGATGAAATCTCGGAGATGGATCATCCGAAACAAAAAAATCAAACGGTTTTAGATTCAGTATGTTGATGGCTATAGCGCATATTGGTGGCTATAGCGCACAGATGGCTATAGCGATTTTTGATATATGCAAAAATAACAAAATGGCGGATATTTTTCGAAGAAACAAAAAAACGTTTTTTCGCACCATTTTTGGCAAACAAAATTAGTAAATATCAAAATTTAAAAAAGTCCTTGATATGCGCTATAGCTATAGTTGTAAATAATATGTGGGTAAAATTTCATAAGGATCGGTTGCGTAGTTTCGAAGATTTTATCAACACGTCGTCGATAAACGTTGTTTCGAGAAAAACGCGTTTAAAGTTTGTTTGGGTTACATGAATACATTTGAAAAAGATTTTGATGTATTTTGAAAATGTATTATTAAGTATAACAACTTTTATATCTATGATATAAATCTATCAACAAAAAAGATCATGCAAGTAGCATTTCTTGGCGTCTAAAGTGACCCCTTAAGGGAACAAAAAAACCAACAAAATTTTTCTTCTCCACAATTTCTTCTCCTCAAATCTCCTTAACATTTACATACAGCATTTATACTCAAAATGAACTCCCAAGTAAAATAGTGTGCAAAGGTATTCGTCTGTTTTCGAGAAATAACTTTTTTTAAATTCGTCGTGCTAAAACTTTCTGTACCCATTGCATACAGTGGGTAAAAAAAGTATTTGTACATCTTACACGAAACTGTTGTTAATTTGGCTTTAATTTCCTGTTCGTGTTTTCCCAAGATTTTTGTATACAGACACCATGTATATTTAGGATACGCTATCGAACACAGAAACTTAATAAAGCATTTTTTTAGAATGATTATTTGAAATAAACGAGGTGTACACATACTTTTTTACCAATTGTGTGTATATATATATATATATATGTATGTATCCTGCTAATGATACAAACCACGATAGCGGTAATCATCTAAAAGGGCACGCGATTAACATCAAGCCGATGATGACAAAATCAAGCGATGAAACAAAACAACAGAATAAAATCAATAATAATACATTCCTCCCTCGTCTCCCCGAACTTCAAACCATATACGAAACGACAAAGAATGTCACGCGGGAATTCCAAAAAAGAAGCGTGATCTAACATCATGCTCCTTGCATCGCGATGATATACATCATTGATGTGTATGATCACGCTGTTTTTTTTTTAAGAATGAAACGCGAACCCATGGATTTTCGACGCTGGTATCATCGTCCAATATACCATCAATTGGTAAATGTACAGTTATTTCCGCGTCCAGTGCGACATCCATGTCTCGTAAACACGTAAATGTAGGTTGAATAAAATCATTATATACAATGTATACAGTAGTGCTATTTTTTTATATTAACAAAGTTAATTTAGTTCAAGTGCCTAAGTTTTGTTTGGCCGCTTCAGGGCGGGATACCTTTGTGACGGATTAAAAACATTTACTTGTTTTTGCATTTTCTCAAATTATACATATCCGAGAATATGTGAAAAAAATTCAAGTTAAAATATTGAAAATTTACCAACTTACAGACGATTTACGTAAAATTATACCTCTAGCTGTAGATAACTGTCCGATTTTCAATCTAAAAAAACCGAAATTTACGTAATTGCAGTAGCTATTCTTTTACGTAGTTGTTTTTTTTATTTAGTATTTTTCAGCCCCCAAATAAAGGAAATCATTTCGCCAAAACTACATTTTTTTAAACACCCGCCATGTGGTGATTTTTTTAACGGTTACGTACAACGAGAACTACGATTAAATAGATTATAAAGAAAAATTGTTTTCTTTTTCCAGACCAACCATTGTCAACTTATCGAGCCGAACGTTGGACCACAAGCCTCAACAACGTTGTTAATTTTAATTTTTTTTACTAAAAATTACACGAAATAAGTTCAATGTGTGCTTAATAACATACATTGTATCAAAATCCCACATAAATAATCTGGTAGACAAAAATAATTCGGAAAAAACGACCTGTTTGCGGCCCGTTCCATTGGTGTCCTCCTTTAGGCTGCAAAAATAACTCAAATGTTTTCGCGTATTCTTTTTAGAGATCTACAACCTCAATTTGCCAAAAAAAAAAGACCTTCAACAATGATAAAAATAAAGAAATGGGAAATAAAGAGAAAAAAATTGTTGCATTCCAACAATGCAAACTTCAACGTCATATTTGAAACTATTGTTCGGAAAAATTGTAGGTATTCGAAAGCAGTGAAGTGAGAACGCACGTGTGCGAAAATTGTTGACAGTGTTGTAACCGTGACGATTTGCGACGATGCAAACGCAACGAAAATTTCGGAGCCCAATTGTTCCCGACAAATTTGTGTAGAGGAAATCGCCCGAACGGACTTCTTATCAGTTATCTAGAGTTCGAATTTGCAAGATCAGATTTTCCACAAAAATGAAAATGGAGAAATGAAATAATAAAAAAGCATTTTTGATGCTTTCCAACGATCCAAACTTCAATATCGTCGGGTCCGAAATGCCGTTTTTCAAGATGGCGTGGGCAAAGAAATACACGAAAATCATTCCACCCCCCCCCCCCCCCCTCCCCGCTCCTCCACTACCAACGTCGATATTCCCTTCGCTCGTAACCGCATAAATGTTTTTCTCACAGCTCGCAAACGATCGCAGTGAGGTCGATAGTACTTTCTAGTAATTACTTCTATCGCGTTTGCGCGAACATTTTTCATTCGTTTCTTTTCTTCCCTCTAACAATCGCTACATTGTCTCTATTTTGCAATTTTATGCTAAAAACCGGTTCTCTTTTTCGTAGCCTATTCGGAGAGATAAAATGCGTTTTTTTTTGTATGAAATTGAAGTTTGCATCGTTGGAATGCAATGAAAGCTTCGTAGCCCAATTTTTTCCGGCACATTTAGCCCTTCAAAGTCATTTAGGCCTTAAGCCACAGTAACGGGTATAAAATCATGTGCGAATTTAACCTTTTTTTTCGTATGAAAAAGTGATTCGCACTTTTTTTTCGATGTACAAAATGGCCGACTACTCGAAACTTCTCGAAACAGCTTTTTTCGAATTGGCGTGACAAATAACTTCAACAATTTTCACTCGATTTAATTCAAATTTGAAAGTTATGTTCCTAATTGCGTTTCGCAGAGAAGTACGTACGGAATTTCTGATTAATCGAAAACTTTTCATTTTATGAGCAGTTATAACGAAATTTTTCACTGAAAATTCATTTCTTAAGTTCAAATACCTACAATTTTTTAATAAAACAATATTTTTTAAATTCCGTACGTACTTCTCTAGGTATTCTGATATAGATTAACGAGAATTTTTGTTTTTTGTTCTAGGTAAAAAATCGTGGATGCTAAATGTCACGCCGCGAAGCGTCTAAAAAAAGATAACAAAAGAAAATATTAGTAGCCGGCCATTTCGTACATCAAAAAAAATATATATTTTTTTTCTAACAGCTTGATATTCATACTAAGTAGATGTGTAATTAATTTTATGAGTGAATCACTTTTTCGTACGAAAAAAAATTGTTAAATTCGCAAATGATTTTATATCCGTTACTGTGGCCTAAGGCCTTAAAGCGTTTATTAGGATCCTTACTAGAGACCTTCAGTCTCAATGTGTAAGAAAAGATTTTCGATGATAACGAAAATGAGGAAATAAATAAGGAGAATTTTCGTTGCATTCCAACAAAGCAAACTTCAACATCGTTTTTTTTACGGCCAGTCTTTCGCTCGCTGTTCTCAATTATTGAGAGATGAGTTTCTCGTTGGAAATTTCGTCGACGAAAAGTTGCGGGAACACGATGAATTTCGCCCGTATAAAGAAGCGATGACTACGTGGATCGTTGATTCGATGAGGGTGCGAGCTCTTTCTCCTGCGTCTCGAGCATTATTATCAAGACCGCGCTGAGCGTGTGACTCATTGAACGAGAAACACTACGGGTGCCCCCCTCCCCCCTACCCCATATACGCGCATAGCCCTGTGCGGTCCCGACACAGTGGCCACCCTAACGTGATTAATTCTGCAGCAAGGGCAAACCGTACATGCAAGAGAAGCAGGAACTACACGAGCCTAGAAAAGTCCCTAAATTGTTGGTTTACAGAGAAAAAAACGTGACTTTTTCTCGAGAAAGTTTTTACGCTTTTTCTGCCTAAAGAGCGGAAAAAGAAGTATGAACATTGTTGGCGGGAGGGAAAAACATATTTATCGGAATTAATTACTTCTTCGAAATCGACATATTGGTACTGGAAGGCAGTACGACGATGGTGTTGAAATTTCAAGATTTCAAGATGGGGCCGGGTTCAAATTCCGAACTTTGAATGATCAGAACACTTAAAATTCCGAAAAAATACCACCCCGAAAGATCAAAACTCCGAAAGAATTTTACACGAAAGACCAAATTCGGAATCAATCTTGAAATTTTGAAATTTGAAAGATCTCGAAATAATTCGTCGATTTATTGAAAATTTTGAAACTTTTGAAACTTTCATAGCCGAATTATTCTGACGGTGATTCGATTTTCGGAGTTTTGGTCTTTCGTGTAAAATTCTTTCGGAGTTTTGAGCGTTCTGATCATTCGGAATTTCAACCCGGCCCCGTTCAGATTTTCGGAGTTTTGATCTTTCGGGTAAAATTCTTTCGGAGTTTTGATCTTTCGGGGTAGTATTCTTTCGAAGTTTTGAGCGTTCTGATAATTCAAAGTTCGGCATTTAAACCCGCCCTATTTGCATCGATGAAACGCAACGAAAGTTCTTCTTTACATCTTACTTTCCTTATTTTCAATATTACAGAACATCTTTCTTTATAGATTCATATTGTAGATCGCTAAATAAATGTGTTGAAAATGGCTGAGGGATATTTGTTGGCAAGATCTGCCAAAATCAAAGGAATTCGGAAATATTGATTTTCGTTGCATTCCAACTATGCAAACTTCAATCTCATATGAGACACCCACGAAGCATTTTTCGATTACCGAGCACAAGAATAGTCCTCGTTGCAAATTGTTCCTACGTTATTTCTTTAATCATACCTAGAAAAATTGCCATCAATAGTGACCCACTGATCCATTCGTTTGATATCAGAATTGAAATTTCACAAGTCTATTCTATATAGATAATATATGCAATTTGATATAACAATTGAAACTGCATAAATGCAGCCTGGAATGGCAAACATGAATGTGTCAAAATTATATTAAGACGGGACACCACTATGACGAGTAAAAAAATGACTTAAAAAAAAATTCAACACAAAATATTGAAAATTAATCAAGTTACAGACCATTTAATGAGAGCAGATGCGCAACGATTTACGCATACTAAAACTTTTAATTGCGTTTTTCGAAATTACCTTTCCCGACCTGGCCGGAATCATAACTCTAGCTATAGTGGTCGGATGTTCAATTTAAAAAAACCGAAGTTTCCATAATAACAGTATCTATGGTTATTTTTTTTTGCAATATAGTCTTTTTTAACCCCCTTACATTTGTCAACATTTCTCCAAAATTAAATTTTTTTACGACCGCAAAATTTGTTTTCCTCGAAAAACGGCTATGTACAATACAGTCATAAAACTTTTTTATTTTTCCTTCTCAGACCAACCATTGTCAAGTTATCGATCCGGACGTTGGACCACATTTTCATACAGGGGCTTTATTATACGTAAGCAACGTTGTTAATTATTAATTCTTTTAAATAAAAATGTACACGAAGTAACCCATGTAGAGGTTGCCATGAGTTGCCCAATGTTACGATCAGGCCAATATTGGGACTATCGTATAAGCCAACAAAAGAGAAATAATATTGGCCCATTACTCTTCCGCTCTAAACTGAAAACTGGCACAATATCGGCCCATCCCTAACGCCTGTCCTGGCCCATCTTTTAAAACTAATAAACAGCCGTGATAGTTATACTAAATTTGGCAATTTAAAAACTGGGGATACTAAAATACTGACAATTCCATTGGCCCAATAATGTTCCGTTATAAATTGAAAACCGGCACAATATCGGCCCATCGTTTAAAACCAATAAATGGCAGTGATGGTTGAACTATATTTGCCAATTTAAAAACTGGTAATGCTAAAATACAAGCAATTACATTGGCCCGTTATTGTCCCGTTATAAATTGAGAACCGGCACAATATCGGCCCATTACTAAAGATTGTCCTGGCCCATCTTTCAAAACCAATAAACAGCAGTGATAGTTCATCGAAATTTGCCAATTTTAAAACTGGCAATGCTAAAATACTGGAATTTACATTTAATTAATCTAAGCCCTTTAGTGGCTAAGTGGGTCAGACCATACCTGCTTTTATTTTATTTAAGCCTTGGGTTATTCATTATCTGTATATTGTGCCAGAATAGGCAAATAACTGGCACGTCATATATTAATCGTCTATATTTTGTAGTTCAGTTTTTGTAATCAAGTCTTGGCCTATTATTGGCATTTGTGAATAACCAACACAAGTAAGTAAAATATGCCAATTTTGAAACCTGTCATATACGAAAATCACAATTTATTTCAAGGTTATTCGATGAAATATGTATCCATAAGGACCAATCTCGGGCCAATCTTGGCCCGATATAGGTTGAATATTTATCACGCACCCAAACAAACCCAAACAAACTCACGGCCCAATATTCTAGGTAGACTAACTTCTAGATAAACCAACTGTGAAGGCCCATCATAGAGCCAGTGGTCAATTTCTACACAGGCCCTCTAAGAGGGCCCACATAGGGCCAAGTGCAATCACCAACATTGGCGCTACAATGAATTAAATCATTGGCCCAATAATTGTTGGCTCTGTTGGCCGATATCGGGCCGTCCTTATCATTTCTACAAAGGCACCTCATTGGTAAATACTCACGGCCCAATATTCTAGAAAGGCTAACTGTGAAGGCCCGTCCCAGGCCCAACGGTCAATCTCTACATGGGAAGTTCAATGTATGCTTGATAGCATACCTCTTTCCCCAATCCCAAATGAACAATCTGTTAGACAAAAAAAATCGTCAAAAAACGATCTTTTTTCGGCCCGTCACAGTGATGTCCTCCATTGAGATCGTTCTGAATAAGCGATGGAAATAAATGACAATTATAAGTAACGAATTGCCAGTGACAGGCACGTGTCCGGATCAATTAGTCCTGAAAGTGGAAGAAAGCGGTTCAAATTACAATTATAGTTTTCTACTGATGCAGGATAGACACGTGCCAAAAGTGCGATTAGTAATTTACCGCAGCTAATCGACTCGCAACCGGAATCAATATTCCGATAGGTTTATTATTTGAGAAAAACAAGAAAAACGCTCAAACCGCAATTTTGTATCTAAAGAAGTTATAGTTTCCAGGTTGCACCAATAACTATTGTTATCTAATTAAAATCGCTACTTTGAAGCTGCATAATTTCGGAACCGCGTCGGAAGTAAACATGATAAAATAGGAATTCGTTATTTTGCGGCCTGTTGAGCGTTTAATTAGAAAATAGTAAGGGACTACGTGTATTCGCGAATTACGACCTGCAATTTATCACGGTCATACAAGTATGTGAACGTGACTAGCGAGTGACAGTGTCACGTTGAAATTGCCATTTTTTATTTATGGAAAATGTGCACGTATTGCAATTGCTATCGTACGAGAAATACCAACGTGCGAACGACTTTCACGACTTATTTACTATTCGAATATGTAATAGATTTAATAACAAAGATATATTTAATATAAATATATTTAATAGCATATCCTTTATGAGGTATAGGGTGTTCGAAAATTGAAAAAAATCATGGGCGTGTTTGTGTGCATTATATATACATATATATATATATATATATATATATATATATATATATATATATATATATATATATATATATATATATATATATATATATTGCATTGTGTGCTTTATATATATATAATGCACACAAACACGCCCATGATTTTATATATATATATATATATATATCGCGTATGTATGAGAGAGAAAAAGCGATAACGTACAGAAATTCAAGTATACTTAAGGCGTTACATCCATGTGGCTCGCCGGAAAATGAAAGCGTTTTGGAAATTGTTTTTGCGAATGCTAAAAAAGCAATCAAAATGAGCTTTGACGATTTTGTTCCACGTGAGTTGACGTATACGAAAAATAAATTATGAATAAAAACAGAAAATAGAGGCTCAATCGTCGTTATACTAAGAGTGTTTTTTTAGGTGCTCTACGGCAGGAAGCAGAACTTTCATGAATTAGCATCTAGGACAAAAAATCCGTCATTTACGTTAGTTTTGCTAGAGAAATATATACGATTATTAAGAAATACGATTTTTTTCGCAAATTGGCATCATTTTGAATGTGTTTTCATTTCGCTAGGAAATCGGCCTAAAGGCGGTTTAAGATCGATTTTTCTGTTTTTTTTTAGAGCATACATATTCAAGAATGTGAAAATATTTTCAAGATTAAATATTGAATGTTGACCAAGTTACAGACGATTCAGTGAGAGCAGGTAGCGCAAAGATTTACGTATATGAAAATTTTCAATCGCGTTTTTCTCCAAACGACTTTTCTCGATCTGGCCGGAATTAAAACTCTAGCTATAATTGACCGATTTTTAATTTAACAAAACGAAAATTTCGTTTTGTTAAATTAAAATATTGTTAATTATGATTCTGTTCAATATAATCATAATAATATTGTTAATTATGATTCTGTTCAATAAAAAATTCATACGAAATAAATTCAATGTATGCTCAATACCATACATTTCTTTCCAAATCCCAAATAAATAATCTAGTGGACAAAAAAATTCGGAACAACGACCTTTTTTCGGCGCGACACAGTGGTGTCCTTTCTCAAGGCGGGATATGCATGGAGACGGGAAAAAATAAGCAATTTTGAGGGATTTTATAAACGATGAAATAATGATTCTACATTGATAAAATTGTTTTTATACTTTAATCGTATTTTTAAGTATAAAAAACAATTTTTTGAAATTCACCCTAGTTTTGTCGGAAGCTTTGATTGTCCAAAAAAATTCAACATTTTTTTCACTTTGAACATGTATAGTTTCCATTTGACAGCAATTAGAATGAAGAAAATGCAAATTCAACAGAATGGCACGCATTTACATAAAAAAAACCAACATTTCACGCATCAGCTCTATAAAATTTGGATTAAAAAAGTCGTTTTTTCGAATTTTTCAAAAACTATTCTCGTCAAGTAGAAGCTAGCAATATTATCATATTTCTACCAAGTTTCAAATCAATTGGCTTAATAGTTTTACAGTAATCCTGCACGCCAATTTCGAAAATTCAGTTTTGAGAAAAACGCGTTTGAAGTTTACGCCCACTGCGAATCCGAGCGGTGAGGCACAGCGTTGACGAGCTTTAGCGTTTGAAGCTATTCGTATTTCGCTTTGAAACTTTGGGGCCGGGTTGAAATTCCGAAATTTGAATGTTGAGAACGCTCAAAACTCCGAAGGAATTGTATCCGAGAGACCAAAACTCCGAAAATCTGAACACCGTCAAAATAATTCGGCTATGGAATTATGAAAAGTTTCAAATTTTCAATAATACGACGAATTATTTCGAGATTTTTTTTTTTTATTAAGAAGTAATTTTACGTCAATTTTGAAATTTGTCTAGAAAATGTTATACGTTATACATAATTTACGGTCAACTGTGTAGACTTTCGCTGGCATGATCTTTACGAAATGTGTAATTTCGGAACATTAAAATTAGGAATTTTAAGCCTTTGGGAAAATATCCTAATACAGTTCTATCGTTTAAGGAGTCTTCTCACTTTAGACGCTAAAAAGGCTACTTTCATGATTTTTTGGATAGGTTTATATTTCAGATATTGATATAAAAGTTGTTACACTCAATAAATACACTTTCAAAATACATCAACAAAATTTTGTTATCTATTTATGTAACTCAAACAAACTTTAAGGGGCTATACCAGTGTGAACGCTGAAAATTTGGCTAATTTTCGGGAATGTTTTGGACGTTTGGAAAGTACTCAATTAAATGTTGCAGACAATTGAGAATATATTTGGCTATATTTGACCTATATTACATAATTTTTTCATAGAAAAATATTGAGATCCAAGCGACTTATGCGCTGCCTACGGAGGCGCAAAAAAAAGTTCCCCCACTGCTGATATGATTACGGCCGATCGAGTAGCTGAAACCGAAAAAGGAAAAAATGTCGTTAAACTGGAAGTTATTTCCTGTACAATGACGTAGGATTTTCGAAAAATATCAAAATGGCGTAGTTATGAAAAAAAAGTCTGTTTTCTTGCCTATAAAATGGTCGTTTTTTTCAATGCCAAATCGCTAATTTTCATCCAATCAAAAATATCCTACGTCATTGTAGAGTAAATATATTCAAGAATACTCAGTTCAAATTTCAAGTCAATCGGATAATTGCTCTTTGAGTTACAATGTCAGCAGATTTGAAAAATCTCATTTCGAGAAAAACGCGTTTAAAGATTTAACTATCGATTTTTGCAAGATAAAATGATATTGATATGAATGATAATGATATTCTTGAAAGTACAAACTGTCGAAAAGGGCAAAAAAATCGACTTTTTGAAAGTGTCACACACATAGCCCCTTGAACGCGTTTTTCTCGAAACAATGTTTTTCGACGCTATATCTATAGCTATAGCGCATATCAAAGATTTTTTTAAATGTTGATATTTACTATTTTTTTGCCAAAAACGGTGAAAAAACACGTTCTTTTTGTTTCTCCGAAAAATGTCCGCCATTTTGTTATTTTTACATATATAAAAAATCGTACGATATGCGCTGTAGCCATTAACATAGTGAATCTAAAACCGTTTGATTTTTTTGTTTCGGATGATCCATCTCCGAGATTTCATCAACAGCGCAGACCTACAATTTTTTTAGGACACTCTTTTAACTACCATTTTCGTCTATAAATAGTGACTTAAATGAATACATTAAAAAAAAATGTATTTCGAAAATATATTTATTATGTGTAACAACTTTTATATCAATATCTATAATATAAACCTATCAAACAAATTCATGAAAATATCCTTTTTTAGCGTCTAAAGTGAGAAGACCCCTTACAGAAAAAAAAGAAAGCGATTTTTTTATCGTTGTAAATGTATATCCCGCCTTGTTTATAAAAACGAAAATTGTCGATGAATCGTAAAAATCGTCGTACTTCTCCATAGAATCTATCTAAGAAGCTTTGTGTACGACTGAACTAAACGACTCTCCAAATAGAGTTCACAGTCTGAGCTGTTTCGTGCGTTCCGCAGCCCCCGTAGGCGCTTCCGAAAATGACCTCTAAAGATTAGCAAAAACATCGCGTATAATTCCTTCCGTCCATACTCTCGTGATGTTCGCACATCATTCAAGCCTATGAAAAAAAGGTCAAACATTTTTTCCCCTCAGATGTAACGCCTTAAATTCATACCGGACAATAAAAAGTAACGTGCATCGTTAAAAATATTTCGCCAATTTTGTTATAGCGACACGTTTGATGCAATATGCAGGATGGAAAAAGTTTCAAGCGATAAAACTTATCCCGTAAGTATCAGCTTGGACCTTCCGTGCGGCACGCAGCGCTCCACTGAGCAGCCACACGCACGTCTTGGGCAGTGCAAAAATCTGGTGCTCCGGTGTCCACGTAGCTTGAACACTCGGTGCGTACACGAATAGCAATAAAATAACATACACGTATACGAGTGCAGCGTGATACGAGTTTCTCCGTGCGAATAACCGCAATGCCGAGCACACAACGTCCAAAAAAAGAGAAGCGTAAAAAAATAAAGTTAAAAAAAGCAAAGTAAACAACGATATCTTACACTTACACACACTCGCGATCGTGCGATCTCGATTTCTCCCGTTTTCCCTCAATCCTCTCAAGCGTTACTACCCCTTCGTACCATCTTGCCACTCGCCGCTCGGATTTCGACACTAAGAATTGCAAAAAAAAAGGGAAAAAGAAAAAAAAATAACGCCAAAGGCCAAGTACACACCGAAATCTGTCTAGGAGAGCACGCAATTTTGTTTTCCGGCGAGCTACGATGCGCCCTCGCCTGTTTTATTCCGTCACCAACTACCCATACGTATATATCTATATAGCTCCGAAAGATCGCGGACTTACTGTACCGCTTCGACTTTTCTCAACGCGTTACTTCTCTCGCGTGTACGGGTACGAGGGATGTGGAAGGGAGTGGACTAACGTTTTCTAGGTTTTAGTGCAGCCACCACGCGAGTATACGTCAGTCAGACGAGCGAAAGAGGGCGCTTAAAGGGGCTGGGAGAGGGCGACACCGGGACGTGGAAAAAAGTCGAAGAGAACGATTTTCATGCGCTTACACTACGTAGTCAGCCTTGCCAATAGAAGAAAAAAAAACTACTGGCATGGCAAAACGAGAAAATTCACCAATATCCAAAAATATCGCTGTGGAAAAGTGCGATAAAGAAAATGGGGATGATGGTCGCGAGGTGAACGAGGTAAAAGTGTCTTGAGCGAGGAGGGGATCGCACAGGCATGGCTCGTAGGTGAACTGAGAAAGGGGAATCGATCCAACACGTTGGAGCATATCTCTGGCCGGATTAAAACCGAACGAGTTTAGTAACGGAACAAAAAAAATCGACAAACAACTATTCGGGTTGTTTATACATACATACATACATACAATGTGTATATATATATATATATATATATATATATATATATATATATATATATATATATATATATATAACAGCCCGAATAGAGTTTCTGTCGATTTTTTCGTTCGTTACTAAACTCCTTCGGTTTTATTATGTATATATTTGTTACTTATATATAAAATAAATTATAAAATTTCGTAAAAATATATATGTGAGTACGGGATACGCACACGTATGAATAAATTTGTGTGTACAATTTTCGTCTATTGCACGCGAATGCGTTGGCCGAAATTTACCTTTTAGCAGTTTTATCTGTCGCGGCACCTCTATCTTAAAGCACACTCGTTTTACCCCACACGGAGTGACAGGCGCGTGCCCGCGCGAACACACAAGCACACACAGACACTTGTCACCGTCCTGACGAGGCACGAAGCACTGGAGAATGTCTATGAAGCCACTACGATCCTTCGGAGTGAGCACGGTGCGAATATGCTCGTGCTGTATTTATTTCCCTCCCTGTGTGCTATTCGTCGGAAACTGGCCGATGGTGTACTGATGTCCCTCGGGGTGGACGGCGAAAACGGAGAAAACCCAGATGGCGCTAGCGTACGAGCCTCGGAACTCGCCAACCCCCGCCGAACTGGCACCCTGAGAAAGCCACCCTTCGCGACGCCTGCGGAGCTTTTCGAACTACAGTGGGGTCCCGGGCAATTCGTCGGGACTGTATACCGTGGCGTAGTTAGCATGGGGCGGGGGGGGGGGGGGGGGGTGACAGAAAAGTTGTTTCGTTCGGAATCATCTTTTTTTTAAAGGCTATTTACGTCGTGGTCGATAATCACGTTAGACATAAAATGTGAAGCGTCAATCACACGTTCATGTTGACATTAAGGGGTCTTCTCACTTTCGACGCTAAAAAAAGGCTTTTTTCATGAACTTTTTTCATAGGTTTATATTATAGACGTTGATGTAAAAGTTGTTACACTTAATAAATACACTTTCGAAATACATTTTTTTTTAAATTGTTTTTTTTAGTTACCATTCAAAGACGAAAATGGTAGTTTAAAAGACGTGCTAAAAAAATTGTAGATCTGCGCGCTGTTGATGAAATCTCGGAGAGGGATCATCCGAAACAAAAAAATCAAACGGTTTTAGATTCAGTATGTTAATGGCTTAGCGCATATCATACGATTTTTTATAAATACAAAAATCACAAAATGGCGGACATTTTTCGAAAAAACATTTTTTCACCGTTTTTGGAAAAAAAAAGTAAATATAAAAATTTAAAAGAATCCTTGATATGCCCTATAACTATAATTGTAAAGAATATGTGGTTAACATTTCATAAGGTTGAGTAGTTTTTAACATTTTATCAACAAGTAGCCGGAAAACGTTGTTTCGAGAAAAACGCGTTTAAGTTCGTTTGGGTTACATAAATACCTAAAAAAATTGTTTGTGTATTTTGAAAGTGTATTTATTAAGTGTGACTTCAATATCTATTATTTGTAACAACTATAACAACTATAACTATAACAACTATAATAAGCATAACTATAACAACTATAACTACAACGATATATATTATTTGTAACAACTATATCTATTAAGGCGTTACCCCCACTTGTAGCGCAAAAAAAAGGCCTTTTTCATGAATTTTTTTAAAGAAAACTACAAAACTTTTTTAATCGATCAATATACCATCTTAAAGAACACATCTTGAAGAACTTTCAGTAATGTTTTTATTGAAAAATATTACATTGTTTGGTGGCAAATGGCCGTCAATGAAATAATGTTTTTATATACACGGTTTGCGGTGACCAACATTGCGGCGAAGTGGATCATCTGAAAAAAAAATGCGGATGGATTTAGCCAAATATAAGTATAAACTAGTCTTTAATCGAAGGATTTTAAAAAATATTCATTTTTCACAAAATGGCGGACAGTCAAAGTTAATGGTTCGATTTTAACGAAAAAAAACGGCCGTTTTTTGGCTATAAAACGGCCATTTTTTTCGAAAAAAAAAAATCGAACGATTAAAGACTACATTTTTATGTATTAAATAAGCCTGCAAAATTTCAAGAAGATCGGTTCATTAGTGTTCGAGTAATCTTGGTCACCCACTTCAGAAATGCCATTTTGAGCAAAACGCGTTTAAAGTTTCTCTTTCGACGCTCTTTCAACGCGGATTCGTCTCTTTCAACGCTCATATCTCAGTCAATTTTGTTCGGATCGACTTGAAATTTTCAGGACATATTCTCAGATACTTATACTTCAAAAAAATCCAATTAAAAAAAATCCATTTTTACAAAATCGCAAGTGGGGGTAACCCCTTAAGTGTAACAACTTTTATATCAATATATATTAATAAACCTGTCAAAAAAATCATGAAAATAGCCTTTTTTAGCGTCTAAAGTGAGAAGACCACTTAATATCAAACTCGTGCAATACGTTACAAAATGATCAATTTATTTTTCATCATTCTTTAATCCAGTTATCAGTCTTTGAAGTTTACTTTTAGTAGGTACTCAATCAAATAAGCCTCAGCTTTCTATTTTTTTCTGCAAATCGGGCGAATACTTTTTTTGTTGGATTTTTTTTAACTATGCCATTATCTATGTTCAGCAGTGACATATGAGAGAATCGTTCCGTAAGCATTGTGCTTCTAGGCCACATTTTTATCCGCCTCGTGGCATAAGAACTCCTCTCACAGCCGGCGGAGCTCACTGGGAGTATTATTGCTGCTTGAAAAAGTTTATATAAGTTAAGGCAGTACTCTTTTTTTAATATGCTTTCTTAAATTTCCAGCATTCAATTCATCATTTCTAAATGAAAGTATGTTTTTCATCACCAATGCTTCAGCTTCTTCAAGGCTGACGTATCAATTATTAAGATTTTTTAATAATTGATGATAGAATCCTCTCCGTTCTTCAAATAAAATTTGAAAAATGCGTTTACTGCATGAGCTAACGGTAGATTCTCAAATCGGCGTTTTAGGTTTATAATGATATTATCCTTTACTTGGTAGTGAATGTTGATCTTTCATTACTCTTCTGGTTGTGCATCAGCCGGCAAATCTCATGTCTTTCTTTCACCCTAATTGAATTGAAATTTGAATATCTATTTAATTTACGCAATGGAGCCACTTTTTATACAAGTTACGAAATCACGACGAAGAAAATGGTTCACGTTTTATTAAATTATTTCTTTATGCCTTAGTACCTTTTTTTCTGTTCAATTTTTTCCAAAACATGGTTTACGGAACGGTGTAAGTTGTGTCATCAAACATATATGTTGTATTTACTCAGAATTCGGAAAGAGTATAAGAGTTTGTAATATTTTCTATCGCATGGCCTGATGACTTTTTGATATGTTCGTCTATTCATTAATAACAAATGACTAATGCTGTTTTTAAAATCGAACTTTTTTCTACAGCTCGCAATTTTTGTAATTTTCGGAATTTCAAAAAAGCGTCCGATCATACGAGAATTTTATTATTACATTGGGATGTTGAATAAGTTCTCGCTGTCTTTTCGTGAAAATGAATGCTTTATTTAAAAAAATCTACAGACATTACACGAAGTGCACCTATGTCATGGCATTAAAAATGTAATCAGACTTTTCGGGTAGTAAAAAAAAACAGGTACATGTAAAAAATATGTAATTAATATGAGTTTGAGGTATTTAATTGGGTTTGATTGTATTCGTTTTGGGTTTGTTTGGCTTCGTGTATTTTTTTGGGTTTCTTTGTAGAATTGTTATGTCATTTTTGTAATACATTTGTAATATAATTTGTAATATAACTTTTTAATTAATAGCACGATTAGAATTGGGTAGGGAGAGGGCATTTTCCAACCAATCACAGGCATTTAGCATGTCGCAGCTCCCCCCACTCCACCACAACACAGTGGCAGTGGAGTGGGGGTAGCGTTAGTTTCGTGTGGCATTCAGCTAATTCAGACCCCTATACCCAGCCTACCTCAGCAAACATGTACATTTTTTAAAGCATTTTCAATGCTGAAAAATCATTCCCAATGCTTTTGAACATTTCGAAACTGCTGTGTGATCAACTCCCAATGATTCTGCAAGTTCAGCTAGCCCCTGACATGAGTCTTCATGAATGTCTCCTATTCAACACATCAAAAACATTATTTTTGAAGCGTATAAACCAATCTCTACATGTTGTTTGCGACAGAACATGCGCTGTAAGCCTCAACAAGAATTCTGTGTGTTTTAGCTACAGTTTTTTTTTTAAATAAAGTAGCGCAGTCAAATTCCCCGCGAATACTCTTTTTTGGCACAAACCTTCACATGTTTAGCACTGTGGAAAAAAAGTTGTTTACACTTCGGCGAAATGACATACACTGAATATCAAACTTGCTTATAGTACTTCTTCGTAGATTCGTCACCATCTTGAACTACCAGCACGCAGTTCTGGTAACGCCATCTGTTGGAAAACAGCGAGAACTTGTTCAACGTCCTAATACTGAAAGAACATTTTTTTCATCTTTCATTTCAAATCACACCCGTTGCTAGAGCCACCTAAACCTGCATTGGCCATGCAGCAATGGCAGCACTTTTAAATAACGCAATTATTATTTTTATTATTTTATTTATTCATCTGATAACAGCTTCATTTTTTATCAATATTTTCCATCTAGAAAAAAGTCCAACTTGGCAAGGCTATGTATCCTCCTTAATGCTTGACGTGAAATTCCCGACCCCAGTCAGCAAAAAATATTGAAAATCGACCTTGTTTTGGGCCCCAAGCTTATGCAGACTCATTAAATAAAAGGAAAACTGCATTAAAAGCATTTTTCTCTACCTACCATGAATGGACGGTGCCGTTTCTCATCACAATCATTATAAGTTACAAGTTTTCTGTCATCTCCGTGTAAAGTGACGGAGTTTTCACTGTATTGCGATTTTATCATTTATATACATATATTAGATTATGTGCACCCGCTCCACCAATCGCTGTCGCCACCAATCGCCCACCACCAGAAAATCAGCCAATCCGTCCGACGTGATTCCTACATAACCTTACCTTTCTACACCGAGAGACGGCCTGCGGATATGAAATACCCAGGTGGCAAAACTCCAGGTGGCATAAATGTCCGATTGACGTCGATAAGTTACCGTTTCCAGGTTAATTTAAAGATATTACCGTAAGATAATTATTCCATATCTTTCAAACGGCATGCCGTCTAATGTTCCCCTGAAGTTATCTCTTTTATAATAACTTTCAGTGATGAAAACAGATGTCTGAAAGGGATTAGGAAATAATAAAGAATTGATGACTTTTTAAAGGGGTTAGATGGGGATGACAACCCTTCTTAAAATAGATACTATTGGCTCATGCTTGACCGAGCTTTTTTTGTTATTGTGTTTCGATCATGAAAATAAATCTTTGAATTTTTTCGATTTTTTAAGGAGAAATTACATTATTGTTAATAACTAATGGGAAAAGCTAAGACAAAAAACGTCGGTCAAGACTAAACAACTATAACACTGAATAAGTGTATCAAACTTCAAGTCAATCAGTTCATTAGATGTCGAGAAATCGTGTACACCGTGTTGAAGAAAAATAGTTTCGAGAAAAACGCGTTTAAAATCTGCGATTCCTGCACGATATGTTGGACCTTCCTCTTCGATATGAGGTGCCCCGAGCAACGAATGGGAGTTTTGATATCTTCACAGTTTCCTAACGCCTTAAGGGCGTTAACACCACTGTAGAATTTTCAAAAGTTTTATTGCTCGGAATTGACTTAAGAGTTGCTTTGAACCATCTAGAATAAGGAAAAAAAGTTTGGTACCTGTAAAATAAAGGTTCGCGGGGCTCTGTTTTACAGGTCGGCGGTGGCAGTGGCTGTTCCGTGTGCGAGGCGTCGATCGTTTTTCTCGGAACAGAATTTTTTTAAACGGCACGCAGCATAACTCTCTTTCAAGAATATCCCTATTTAACTTGCTCTGATTTGAAATCGGAGCCTCACTCGGAGATTTTTGGGCTCGCCGAATCCGAATTTGAAGTCAAAATTTGGAAATTCAACATGGCGGCGCCAATATAGCGGACAAAAATAAAAAACTTTACTCGATTTACATAAAAATTAGTACTCCGGAATTTTTGAGGTCGCTTATTACGAATCTGAACTTTAAATTTGAAAATTCAAAATGACGGCGCTAGAATGGCGAACCGAAATTGAAAATTTTACTCGATTCAATCTGTATTATTTGTATTTTCATTCGCCATATTTGTTCGCCATTGTGAATTCCTGAATTTTGAGTTCAGATTCGTAATCAGCATCCTCATAAACCCCAGAGTACAAGTTTTCAGGATAAAAAAAATGTCCTGCCATTTTGGGCAATTTTTGTCGAATTATCTTTGCCAACGAAGGGGTTAAAATAACATTCCTTTTTTTTCTGTCGAAAATTGAGTTTTTACTTTAAATGCTACCAACTACACAAAAATTCATATTTTCAAAATCCCCTACATATTTCTCTAGCTATACTCATGTAAATTAATAGAATTTTTGTCTTCCAAATTCAAATCTGCGTCAGTTATAACGCGTGCCGCAGAGCGTCTCAAACCCAACATGCCTCGCGAAAATGGCTCCAGCGTCACCATTTTGTATAATTTTTTTTGTTCACTTGAAGATTTGACTAATAACATCCTCGAATATTATCTTCTTACTTGTCCTTACACAAAAAAAACGCGAAGAATCAGTTAATTCTAGACGTTTACAAGCCAAGGGCGTAGCCAGCGAGGGGCAGGAATGGGCAGCTCCCCCCCCCCCCCCCCCTCCAGAAGGAAAAATTAAGTCTATTATGTGTTGCCCCCCTTCTTCCGCGATACTAATATGCGCTGCCCCCCCCCCCAGCTTAGATCCAGGGCACTCTTGGTGTAAGCCCTTAAGGGCATGTACAAGGTAAACATAACCTCACAAATTTTCCAACCCAATATTCTCATAGATGGTTACATTTTTTACGAAAAACGCTGCATTAGGCTCTGGAGAACTCCCTGACGCAGAGCTTGATGACTTCCTTTTGCCCTAAATATTATTCATCTTTGAGAAATCTCTGTTCGAAAATTTCAGCTATCTCTCTCGCACTCAAATGTCACGTGGTAGATCTTCTTCTTCGCCTTGAGGTATCAAAGAGCTATTTATCTGCTATCTATTGTATCTAGCTAAACATTTTCTAAAGGATATAAGGACGAATCACGCAAGGTGTCCTTTTCATGACATCTTCCAAATATCGGTAATATCCCAAGTGGCAATTTTCTTTAAAGTCGTCCTATAGGCGGCTTAATGTATTTAGCAGACAGGAGGAAACTGTGGAACACCTGGGTCGATAGGGGCGGCTTTATTTGACGAAATTTCAGTTGTGTTACTATCGAAAAGACAGTAAAAACTGCGTCCCGTTCGATGGGGTGCAAGCAGAAGCACATCGGAACGGTCACCCATCCGAGTACTGGCCGAAGCCAGCGCCGCTTAACGTGGGAGATCGCCGGAGCCCTACACCGATCGCGCGTCCGCTACTGTATGATGACTGCATTATAATTGAATGGTTCAAATCGTTCATCTTATGTCAGTGCATTAGCACGATACAGTTTTCTTTCGTCACTCACGGGTTGAACTTCCGGTTTGAAATTTAAAAATTGATTAAACGTCAAAACGAACGCAATGCGATGTTGACTAAGAATCGAAACCAAAATATGAATCGGAAAAGAAATGCTGGATTTATTGACGAGTCTGCAAGGGCTTAAAAGTTTAACCCTACGTTGACACACTGGTCCATTTTGACCTGGACGAATCTCAAATAAAATACTCTCTTTCCCGTGTCTTTTAGTGTGTCAAAATCGTGGCGTAATATAAATGCGTTAACAAAGGGGTAAACAAACGATTATTTTATTGCATAGTTTTTTGCCTGGACCATTTAAGTTCTATTTGCAACAAAGATTTTGTAGAAATGTTAATAGTTGACAGAGTTATGACGATTTTTGTGAAGGGTCACCTACTGCGTTACGGTGAATCGCCTCGCTGCGTTGTACCCTTTTTTCTTTTGCTTTTTTCTCCATACTAACAAGGAACATCGCTTGTGTCCGCCTTCGATTTTGTTGAAATTCATACACGGGATAAAGCATTGAAAATTATTAGGCACCTATTTCTTTATCGGCGGAAAAGCTGTTTTAAGGGGGTAAACCACCCACCAAAAATGCCTGTCGACGGGTGATTTTGCAGTTTCGCCCACAAGCAGTCCATCGATCTGAATGTAATAAAAACCAAAATTCTTATGTGAAGCGATGAAAAATCCACTGTTGAAGTTTTTTTCAAAAATGCCATTGAGTGGTGGAACGCCATTCTTGAAGGGGTGGTTACCCCCCTTAAACGCATTTTTCCACCGATTAAAAAAATACATGTTTCATTATTTCCAATGCATCATCGCATATATGAGTTTCGACAAAATTAAAGGTGGATGTTCCAAAAGTAAAGTGATGTTCCTCTTGAGTTTCATAAAACGTAAGTCGTCTCTCAACATCTATTCGTCCCATACACTGCAAATGCGGGCAGAGCATAGTTTATAACATTTTTTTATCGTATGATCGGATTATTTAAAAAATATGTTTATCTATTCGCCAACAGATGATTAAAGTTGTTTTTTTTTCTAAATATAAAACCGAACTTTTTTCTACATATTGCCGCTTATGTAGTTATCAAAATTAAAAAAAAGTATCCTGCCATTTCAAAGTTTTATTATTATACTGGCAGTACATTTTTGTTTTTTTTTTTTAATTCAGTTCATCATAATTGCCAGAACCCCTCGGTTCAAATGAAAATAACTTTATTCTTGTTCGTTATTGTTCAATTTAAAAAAAAAACTCAAATTTGACAAGACTATGTATTGTAATCGTGTGTAAAATCCCCACCTTGTCATCTCAATACTCTCACGAGAAAAAAATCTTGAATATCCACCTGTTTTTCGGGCCCCAACCTCACGCCGACCCGTCAATCGCTGAAACAAAAAATTCTCCTTACGTCGTCTCGCGAACACGGAGACTCATTCGTCGATTTTTTACAGTGGATCGTCAAAATGCCTACGAGGCACGGAACCGAGGTCACGCCCAAAATATACACAAACGCTATTGCGCGGTGTTGTCTTTTTTTTCAATTCTTTTTTCGAAAACATTTACACAAGTATAAATTGATAATTGTTAAATCATACTACGAACTTACTTAGCGACAATAAGTCAGTAACGGCTTACAGAAGATCCGCTTACACACCGAATCGAAGAAACTTAACTTACACAATATGAAGAAACGTTTAAGGCTAGCTATACCGTTGTGATAATCGTGGAGAAGACACGGGTATTTCATTTCCTCTTTTAATTCAACGTATCTGCGAGTTAATCGGCAATCAAAGGAATCAACTATACATAGCCCACGGTGATATGATCCCAAATCGTTAAAAAAATAATTATCGATTACCTAACAATTACATTATCGATTAGCGTATATTTGAAATATTCTTAAACTAGTATCACAATGCCTCGATGACAATTCAAGGCTTCGAATATTCGTGGACACACAATTGTCGCGCAAACAAAAATCGCTATGGTATTTCAATCACGTGCTTGCTCGCAAAAAAAAAAACAGCTCACAATGAGGAATACGCGAACTTATTCAACATCGACACCTATGTATAGAAAATGAATAAAATCTGCCGAATATTTACCCAACGCGAATTCTGCTTTTTTTGCTCTTTTCGAGAACGTTTTTTTTTTAATGCAATCGGCCAATAATCGAAATATAATTAAGAGAGAATATGGATTCAGTATTGTACACACACGTACGCAAAATGTCTTTTTTTTTCTACGCGTCGTCGATATTGGCCACCGATTGAATGATTGACATTACGGGCGCTCAAAGGCACTGCCTCATTTTGTTATCTCGCGATTTACGAACGCTTCAGCGCCATACATAGGTAGACCCTCTCTCGAAGATTCAATCCGGAACGAACTAAACTACAAATAACTTACTGAGATTGAGACAATGAGAAAGCGCCGAAAAAAGAAAAGAATAATGAGGTATCCGAGCACAAAGATACACTACGACTCGCGCGCAGTATCGAATTGCATATTTTAACGAAGTTTAACGCTTTTGACGTCATCTGCAAAATCCTCTCATCGAAAGAGGACGAAAGATAAATCTAAATCGACGAGACGATCGTCTCGACGAATTTTCCTCGGAAAAATTGGCGGGTCTACGATATTAGATAAGTAAAAAAGAAGAAGTATTTCACGAGTGTAAGAAATTTCAAGCTCGCGATGTCTAGCAATTTACAAAGCCAAAAGAATAATCAAAAATGACCGATCTGTCGGGACACTTTTCGTTGTGAACATCAGAATGTCGAAAGAATACGCAATTAACAATAAATCCAGGTACTTCTAATATCTAATAACTCTAAAACCGACGTTTTTTTTTCTTGGCTTTCCGTTGCCACGCCATGCGATCGTTTCAGCCCGGCGCCCGTCTCCACAGACTTCCTGCAGCCCTGGCAGTGTATTTTTTGTTTCTTTCTTATCTATCTACAACAGCGGTTGAAGAAACTCCCCCATGTTACGTGTTCGAAATGCTACCACGAAAGTGTTCACGGGCCGAGCGGCTTTCTCGCTCGGTTCGCGATTGAAAATATTGAAAATTCATCAAAAGAGTATCGCCCTGCAGATCACGAACGAAAGAACGTCCCTCATTGCTCGTTGAATTGTCCGCCCCAATTCACTCGACGATATTTCGCGATTCGCCCGAAACGCCATCGACAGTGCGCCGTTCTCGTTGGGCGTCAGGAATGTCGAGCTCTATTTCTCAATTCACGAGGAAAAACAAAACTGCATCGATATCCCAAAGGAGGTCGTCCGAAATGCTTGAACGGGCGTGTAAGAAAAAAATCTTCCGATGGACGAACAACAAAAGCGTGTAAAATAAAAAATGGTTTTATTAAATTAAAAAAAAAAGTGGTGGAGGTGTGGGTAGTGAACGTCCTACAATGTTTCGTATTCGAATCGTGTGATGACGAGCGTTGAAGCATTTCCGCGGAATCGCTCGTTCGGGATTACGGATACCGGCTCTGTTCTTATCATTTCCGTGATAGGATATATACACATTTATTTTCTAGTAGCATGGGGAAGGACGTTAGGGCGCTTCACGCATGTAAGCTCGAGCTCGAGCGGTCATTTTTCTAACGCGTCCTCTGCTGCTTATACTAATTCCAGGCCCGGGCACGCTCTCGTCGTCGGACTCCTCGGCGTAATAGCGTCTCTTGACGCTCCGTCGATTTCTTACGGGCGCCGTGCCACTGCTCTCGTCGTCGTCGCCATCGTCGTCGTCCTCGTCGTCGTCGTCTTCGCTGTCGACGTTGTAGCGCGGTCGCTTACCGATCCTTCGTGGATTCTCGCAATCATCGCCGTTCTCGGAGTTTCTGGCTGAACGATTGTTCCGCTGAGGTCGCGTCGTTTCAACGTTTGCTTCGGAATCATTGCTGTCCGTGTTATTCGAGTTTGTCTTTTCATTGTTGCAACGTTGTTCTTTCGCGCCATCGTCGTCGTCATCGTCGTCATCGTCGTCGTCATCGTTATCGTCGTCGTCACTGTCGGAATCGTCGCTATCCTCGACGCCACTAGAATTGTTCGCTCGTGGTACTTGTTGCCGCTGAACGGCGACTACTTTACGAGATCTCGTTGTTTTACGCGTCACAATCTCATTCGTCTCTTCCTCGCTCGCCTCGTCCGAACTTCGGACCGCGACGTTCCGCTCGTCGTCTTCGTCTTGGTTTTCCTCCTCCTCCTCTTCCTCCTCCTCGTTGCCCCCCTCCTCGTCCACCTCTCGCTCGTCCTCGTCATCCTCGCGCACCAACAGTCTCCTCGGTTGTACCTTACTTTGGCGACCGTTTTTACTGTTTTTCGCTCGACTTTTGCGAGTCTGCTTACCACGACCACCCGGCTTGTAACTATCGCCCGAGTCACTCTCCTCGACACCGCTACTGACGGGCTTACGCGTTGGTCTCTTGCGACGCCTCGTTTTCTCGAAACTACTGTCACTCGTCGCCATCGATATCTCGCTGTCGCTCGCATCGCTGTCACTGTTTTCTGCCTTTTTCGATGACGCTGGAGTACGCGAGTTTCGCAACTGACGCGACGAGTTGCCCGATGGCTTACCGTGACCGTTTGTCATACGGGATGTCGAAGGGCCTGTACCAAACGAGAAAAAGAGAGTTCGTAAGGGTTTTTTTTCGCGCGTGACGAGTTTAAGGTAATCCTATCGCTTCACACTAGTCATACCACTGATCATACTTGAGACTTGTACAATTTATATATTTAACATGTGCAAAAAAAATAATTTGTCATAACTAAAATATTCCGTGAGTAAACTGTTTAATGAATGTTCACGTTTAATTAGAAAAATGAAAAAATAGTTACTCCAACGATTCGCGCAATATATCTAGGTTTGATATTTGGCAACATTGGGTCTATCTCCGTCTCTTTTTACTCAACCAGGCGAGCTTAACCTCCATGCTTTTCAACGTCGATCTGTCAAAACAATGTCAGGTGCGGGAAATATAAAGCATTGTATTCGGGCCACGACTGGTAAAAAGCGTGGAAAATTTGTGTCGGCGAAATATTACGGTTAAAAATGAAATATGTGTGGAAATTCGAATGAGTGAGATGAGGTTAGGACTACAGTCAGCTGTTGCCTTGCTGTCACGTCTCTTCATCGTAGCAAGTGGTAATAAATCCAATACCGGAAGTTCAAATTAAACTTGATATTACATAAAAATGAGGTCAATGAGCGTAATTTTTTCTGAGAGCATTGGATTACCACAAGTGTTACGTATGCAAATCTGATTATTTTTAAGAATCTGACGGATTCCCACTATTATATACACTTACATAGCGACCGGGAATTGGGTTTTTGTGCGTCGTCGCGGAATTCCTTCACAAAAATACGCAATTTTAATAATTTTTTTTTCTGTAATTAGGTCGATAACCTACCCTGAAATTTTACAGAGACGATTATTAATATATTTAGTGAAGCTAAAAAAAATGAAAATCCTATGGATTGAAGCCTGGCGATAGGATTACCTTAAGAAGTTTGTTTGACGAACGAACTAATGGCGATAACTGACCGGTGATATCGATACTCAATTATTTTGGAATCTTCGCGAATTATCGTCCGTTGAGGCAAAATAACACACGATTCCGCCGATAGGCAAATTCATGCATAGTTCGAGGAAGTTTTCAGAAACACGACTGTACCGAATGAATTGAAATGTTTACAGTCAATGTCTGAGTAAGGCGTTAGGCTACTGTGAATATTTCAAAATCCTCGTTTGTTACTTGAGGCAACTCAAATCGAAGAGCAAGATCCAACATATGGCGAGGGAATCGCAGATTCGTAAAAATCTGCGATCTCGTAAAAATTTAACCGCGTTTTTCTCGAAACGATGCTTTTCAAAACGGTGTACACGATTTCTCGACATCCAACGAACGGATTGGCTTGAAATTTAGTACACTTATTTAGTGTAATAGTAATTTAGTTTTGACCGACTGTTTTTTCGTAGTTATTAACAATAATGTCATTTTTCCTGGAAAAATCGAAAAAAAAATCATATGTAATGTATTTATATTGAAGCATGATAGCAAAAAACAGCTCAGTCAAGTCAGTCGATATTATCCATTTTTAAAAAACGTGTTTTTTGCTTTGTTTCAGATCATCCGGGTAGCCAAAATCAAGTACACCGTTGAGCTTCTCGCGTTTGACGGCACTCTGCGAGATTATTCGTAACTTCTTTAATTATTAATATTTTATAAAATTTGGTACACAACTTTGTTAATGTCCATACAAATAAATGTTCAAACGATTCTTCAATCATCTTACTTATTCCTTCAAAATGAATTGTTTTAAATAACCCTGATTTTCGGGTCGTCACAGTAGCTTAACCCCTTAATACTGTGAAGGAAAGAGAAATTGCAGTTCCATTTGGGACCGAGAGGCCGTAACCGAAAACAGTCAGGAGATGAAACGTACGTGAGCGAGTCGCAAATTTCGACTTTAGGACCCTGGTACCGTAAACCCCACATTATTAGTGAGAAATGCTAACGTCATTTTTCTTGCTTCGTTCAATCGGATTTTTCACGATGTAAAATTTATATTAGATTTTTCTCGCATATTCCGTTCTTCAGGCTTTCAGCGTTCGAATGAAAAAAAAATCTTTCTACGACAAACAGTTCGTTAGCAATGTTGATTTAAAGTGCTGGGGTGCGCGTAACCCCTTTATAGGTTCATTGTTTCGTACAGATAGTGTAAAGTCCTAGGGTTATTTGTCGCAAGTAAAAGATAGATAGGATCTTCTCACATATTGGCAAAATCAAGAATTTGCGAGCCTGAATACAAAAAGTCATCGATCAAACGGTCTCTCGATGCTTACCCGGAGTATCGAAATTTTGGGGCCTTCTCCTCTGCCTCGTCGGCTCCGTTTCGTCCTTGTCCGGTACTTCGGCTTCGTCGTCGTCGTCGTCGTCGTCGTCGTTTTCACAGTCAATGTTGTCATCTTCGTCCGACGAATCTGCACTTTTCGCTCTCGATGGTCCTAAGGTCCCGACAGAGCGTACAACATATTTCAGCGATGCGCGCAGACAGAGGAGAAACAGAAATCATTTTTTTAATTGCCAACGAACGAAACATTCACTTTGATGTTGTAGACATCCGAGCGAATATGAGCCCGAATATCAGCCCGAATTCAGAATACGGAAGTTAAAGTCGATCACAATTCACACAAAGTGTCGGGGATTTAAGCGTTTAGAGCTACACCGGAAGTGGCAGTGAAACGAGCAT
Source organism: Ophion ellenae (assembly GCA_963210295.1). NCBI lineage: Eukaryota > Metazoa > Arthropoda > Insecta > Hymenoptera > Ichneumonidae > Ophion > Ophion ellenae. The sequence continues at coordinate 33,422,059 of OY723388.1, forward strand.
AAAAGGCCTCGATACTGCAATTATTTTGAAACAATAAATCTTATTATGTTGACATATGTCCGTTGACGTCTCGCAAGGATGAGTTTAAGGCGGGATATACATTTACATCGATCAGAAAATCGATTTCTTTTTTTTCTCTTTAAACGATAGACCTATATATGTAGAATATTTTCCTAAAGTTTTAAAGAGAAATTCGAAAAACTTCAAACGTTACCGCCCGTCAACGCTGTGCCTCACCGCTCGGATTCGGAGCGGGCGTGAACTTCAAACGCGTTTTTCTCAAAACAGCATTATCGTAATTGGCGTGCAGGATTACTCAAAAACTATTAAGCCGATTGAGTTGAAACTTGGTAGAAATATTGATAATATTGGTACCTTCTACTTGACGAGAATTGTTTTAGAAAAATTGACAAAAAAAAACTACTCTTTTAATCCACATTTTACAGAAATGTTGCGTGAAATGGTGATTTTTTTTTCGTAAATGCGTGCCATTTTCTCAAATTTGCGTTTTCTTCATTTTAATTACCGTCACATAGAAACTATACATGTTCTAACTGAAAAAATGTTTGAACTTTTTTGCAAAGTCTACGGAAAGCTAGTCTGCACGCCGATTCGCAACTCCCGCGGCGACCTTGCCTCTGCCACAGCTCCGTCATTTTGATGATGAATTAATTTTAAAAAAAATTGTTTTGTATACTTAAATATACTATTAGAGTATACCGAAAGTTTGATAATTGTAGAATAATTATTCCTTAGTTTAAAAAATCCCTCAATATTGCTTATTTTTTTCTTGTCTAAATGTATTATATATCCCGCCTTAAATACTGGTCTAGCTCTGCACGTCACAGGCCTAAAGTTACGAAGCGAATAAACTCGATTAAATTTGCCAAAAACTCACCAGCTCCGTTCGTTAGTCGTGTTTGGGCTTTTTTTCTTTGAATCTTCGCTTTTGCCTTTGCCTTGGCGTTTTCGGTTCGTCGTCTTGCCGTTTTCCAAGTCGACAGTATCCTCCGCATATGTTCCTCAAACATAGCTGACAGTCTTATCGTCATCAAGTATATCTGTCGATCGACAACGAGAAGTGAAACATACGTTTTTTAAAAACAATTTCAACACTCGAGATGACATTATTTACACATCTGCAGAGTGTCCCATTTGAAGTATTGCAAGCTGCTACATCAGAAGGTGCGCACCGCAACAAAAGTTGTTTGATCTTGAGGGGGGGATAGGCCTCTTCCTTTGACCTTGCGTAAAACCGCCAGTCACGTAAAGATCAACGTGAGAATGGGAACACACGATAAAAACACGTGGTTTCTCATTTTCGAAGGTGACTTTCGCATGACCTTGAAAGGTACACCCAAGGTTAAACTGAGAACCCTCCCTATCAGAGCCAAACTACTTTAAGGGGTTAGGCTACTGTGAAAATGACCAACTTTGATGACGAAGTCAAACTTTAAACGCGTTTTTCTCGAAACTATGTTTTTCAAAACGGTGTACACGATTTCGCGACATCCAATCAACGGATTTACTTGACATTTGGTACACTTATTCAGTGTAATAGTAGTTTCGACTTGGCAAACGTTTTTCTTCCAAACATTTTTTTGATTAGTTATTAACATTAATGTCATTTTTCCTTCAAAAATCGAAGATTCGATTTTTTTGGGAAATTGTTTAGATAAGTGTCTTTTCCGAAAAATATTATCCAATTTCTCCGATAAAATATCATTCATTGGGTTATAAGTGATGATATTCCGTCGGGGGAAGCTGCAATTTTTCATTAACGATTTTTTCACGACCGAAAAATCGTTAAAAATAATTTCAATTTTTTCTAAAACCCAAACTCAATATAGGGGTCGAAATGTTCAACAATGCCCTATTTTGCCACGTGTTTTCGCGAACTTCAAAACCCCACAACTTTTTATAATTTGAAAATAATTTAAGGCTCTCTTTTCGGAAAAGTCACTTATCTAAAGAATTACCATTTTTTTAGCCAATTTTATATATTTTAGTAAAAAAAATGCACACCGTTGAGCCCCTGACGTTCACAAGTCCTTACAGTCAATACACACAAATAGATGTGTAAATGATTTTTCAATCATTTTACGCATCCCTTCAATTATTTTTTAAATAACCCGATTTTCGGGTCATCTCAGTAGCCGATTTTTCAATCACTTAGTGCAAAATATTTTTCATAACAATGCGTCTTTTCAAGAGCTTGTACTGCTAACGGAACACCCTGTATATGCGTATTTGATTTAAAGCATTGACCAACCTGCGATCGTTTATTCGTATTGTAATTTTTGCTATTTGTAAATATCAGTTTCATGTCTTTGGCAAATTCGGCGGGGTTCTCGTAGTTTCCACCTATCAAGTCTTCCTTAACGGTTCTCAGGTCCATCGGTGTATCGACTATGTGATGGTAATCCGGATTCTCCAATCGATCCACCGGTTCCCTGCGAGTGAAAGAAACGTATTAGCCGCTCAATTGATCAATTCAACGGCAATCTTTACGTTCTCCAGTGCGACTTCAACGACAATGATAACGCCTCGTTTTTCACGAAACGATTCATGTCGGGTAAAATTTGAGAAAACGTCTGGACGAACCTAAAGGGTATAGAATCCTCGCATGCCCAGAGCGTCTCCAACAATTGTCGACAGGCTATTCTCCAATCCTTGGAAGCTTCTTGAGAACGCAAATTTCGAACTGCGCTTGGTCTCTGACGACTCGTCGAGGGCCTGTCCCTCTGTTGTTCGACCTCCATTTCGGAATCCGACGAATGATAGGTGTCAACCAGCTGGTGATAAACCGCCGGAATGTCTAACTCGTCGTTCTCTCTGTCGATAAAATAATAAGTTAGTTTCAAAAGAAAATCGAAACGTTGAGGAAAAAAATAGAGGGCCATAAGCTTTTTTCATTATCAACGAGTCTCGTTATTCTCGTATTTGAGAAAAAAAACTTTTTCACACAATTCAAATATTTCAGAACCGCGATGACATAGTGATTTTATCTTCAGTTTTTGTAGCTACTTGCTCACGTGGTTCGGAAATTATTGTTGCAATTTCCAAAAACATAACACGCAAGCTTATGAAATTAGGAAATACGCATAACCAAAACAACTATGTCCAAGATCATCTAGTAAGCAAACATGTAATAGAGAATAAGAAATATAGCATAATGGACCTTGTTTTTTTAAAATCATTCACATAGTACCTCAAACATTCCTTTGTGCCTTTTTTGGCGGGCTATGTAAGTTCCGTCCCGATTAAAAATTCGTTAACACCATAAATTTTCGAAAAAAATCGATTTTTGGTTTTAGTCGGATTCTCAAGATCTAACATTTCAAAAATATTCTCTGAGAATTTCAAGTCGATCAGTTTAAAATTGAGTAAGTTATGGGCGTTTATAGGTAGGTCGCGCGAACCGCCGAACTTTAAACGCGTTTTTCACATAATGCCTTTTTCAAAATCGGCGACCGTGGCATCTTAAAAATCACTGCACCGATCGAATACAAATTTTACAAGCTTCTTCTTCATATAAAAATGCAGTGCTTGAACGAAGGTATTTTTTTTTACTTTCGACTGTGGCCACTTTTTCAAAAATCTCATGCACTAACTAAATGCGTGTGATTTTTTTATTTCGAGGATGATTTGTTTCTGAGCAGCAGTGGTGACCACGAAGGACATTTATCAAACAGCAGTCTGCAAAAACCATTGTCTTTACCACGTTTATAAATATTTTTCAAAACAAAAATTGTGAAAAGTACTTGGAACCATATTCTTTGATGTAAAAAAGAAAATTAAAAATCTGCACACATTTTTTCAAGAAAACAACGAAAATTTGTCTTTTTCCGGCCACGCACTAGGTCCATTGCCTTAAGTGAGCTTATATTCGCCGCAGATAAGTTATTTATAGAGAGTGTCCCTCCTATCTCTGCCACCCGAAAAGACTCGGTAATTATCGACGTCACAAAAAAATGTTCCAGACAAAAGTCTGCGACCAAATTTTCTCATTTCGGTGGAGGCGCTGACGCACAGTGAAGGTCACATCTACTTCTCTTTAATGGAATGGTACATTTTTTTAACCATCTTGTGGAGCACCTCAAGCCGCATAAAAAACATTAGGGGGTCAAAGTCGTTCAAGGTCACCCAAGGTCAGTATCGATGATACAAATCTAAATAGGTGACCTTGAACGACTTTGACCACCTTATGTTTTTTATGCAGTTGAAGTGCTCCACAAGATGGTTGAAAAAAATGTACCATTTTATTTGAAAAAGTGGCGGTGACCTTTACTATCCGTCAGCGCCTCCACCGAAATAAAAAAAATTGGTCGCATTTGATGGCCCCCTTCACACCGTACAACTTTCGTCTGGAACATTTTTTTGTTACGTCGATAATTACCGAGTTCTTTCCGGTGGCAGAGATAAGAGGGACACGCTGTATATATTTCTACACTTCGACCATCCGACCGATAGCCAATGCTCTGATTACTGAGCTACGCCAGCCCGCTTACGAAAATTTCTCGGATAGTCTCGATCTTAGCAACGTTACAATATACATACATAAAGGGTCTCCCAAAATTCACGCAAGATTTTAATTTTGCGCAATTTGTGCGATAAAGTTTTGCCGAAGAAAAAAAAGACAGCGTGACAGTTGAAAGTTCAGGGTTGTTAAAAATGGAGCGCTACACGAAAGAACGACGCATCTTCGTTACTGAGCAATATTTTTCAAATAATGAAGATTTGGCAGCTACGGTTCGCAATTTTCGTACAAAATATGGTCGGTGATCAACGTCATCAACTGTGAAAAGATTAAATTAAAAATTCAGGGAGACTGGATCAATTAATGATCTATACACCCTGGCCGACCTTCACCAAGTCGTTCAACACAAAACATCGAATCAGTTCGCGAGAGTGTTGCTGAGAGTCCAGGAACATCCATTTGGCACCGTGGTCAAGAATTGGACATTTCGAGAAGCCATTTGGACATTTCTACAGCGTATTCTCACGAAAGATTTGCATCTTCATGCAAATAATGGCCGTAGAGACCTTTTACGCGATATGTTATTCCATACATAACCTTATACTGTATACTTGATGAATCAATAAATAAATTACAATTTTTAATTTAAAAAAACCTGTGTTTTCTTGCGTGAATTTTGGGACACCCTGTATATCTAAATTTATATATATGTGTCTGTATGCGGCCCATGTGAGCAATTAATTCTAAAATTCGTGAAGATACAATCGCTAAGTTAAGTACACACGCGCATATATCCACCCACGAACCAACAAACATGTTAAGATACATGTATTCATAAACAAACATGGTGTTCTCACTTGATAATTTTCAGGCACAAGTCGGTGATTATTCTGGCACGTTTGACTATCTGACTGTGCGGCTCGTTGAATTGTTCGGCATTAGTTGCGAGGTATCGCACGTCAAATTGTGCCGATGTGATGCGCCGATAGAAATGATTTTCCAGTCTCGCTTTAATGGTCGAAAGATCCATAGGATATTCGACGATATAGGAATATATAGGATACAGGTTAAGATCGACCGGTGCCGTGAAGGGTTCAGCGATGGCCAAACCCATCACTTGGTCCAAGCCGCGCGATATTCTCCGACAGGCCGCCTCGCGATCGCCCATCGGCCACTCCTCGGGCTGCGGCTGATACAGAATCGTTAGTAGTTCCTCTGGTAAAACGGGAACTGCACCGCCAATCACCGCAGGTAGCCCTGTCAAAGGCATCGCAACATTATTAATTTCTCACTTTTTCCAACTAAATGGTTTCGCAGAATTTTCGTACTGAAATTCTGTACGGCAAGTTCATTGATCCAAATGGAAAATTCATAAAATTCGAATTACTCCGAATTATAGCATGAGCGATTTGAACTTTGTTGAGAGTCCTTTCCCATCAAACATTTTCAAAAAAACCGATGATTTTTTGCCAATTTTCATTCTACAAAATGTCACGAATGTTGTGTCGAAATTCCAAGTTGGAATTTTGAATAATTTAGATGTGACACCCATGTAGCTCTGAATTAAAGGCATTTTCTTCAAAACGACTGTTTTTGAGGGGTTAGGCTACTGTGAAAATGACGACCTCTCATTCGTCGCTTGAGGCAACTCAAATCGAAGACGGAGGTCCAACATATGGTGCAGAAATCGCAGATTGAAGGTGAACTTATGATTACAAAGATATAACTACTAGTGAAACTTCAAACGCGTTTTCCTCGAGACTAGGTTTGTTGAAACGGTGTACACGATTTATCGACATGTAATGAACGGATTGTCTTAAAATTTGGTATTTTTATTCAGTGCAATAGTAGTTTAGTCTTGGCCGACGTTTTTCTTTTTAACATTTTTTTCATTAGTTATTAACAATAATGATGTCATGTTTTCTCGAAAGATGGGATAAAATTTTTTTTACTTTTTTTATTATTGAAACACGCTAATAAAACAGCTCGGTCTAGTCATAGCCAATATTATCCATTTGAGAAAAAAAACTCGTTTGTTTAATTCAAATCAACCGGGTGGCCAGAATGAAGTACACCGTTGAGCCCCTCCAGTTCGAAGATCCTCCACGAGATTGTTTATAGCTTCTTTAACTATCAACGTTTTTTAATTAAATTTCGTGCACAACGTTATTATTGTAAACTTTTTAATAACCCTGATGTTCGGGACGTCATAGTAGCCTAACCGCTTATAGTAAATGCTACAATTATAAACGGTTTGGAGAAATCTTTGCTTCATTCTCTTCCTGATCGCAGTCGCTATTGGAAATACTATTTACAAAAAGATACGTACTGTCGTTATCGACCGCTTCGAGATCCCACGCGCTGACTTTTTCGTCCTCGCCGTTGTCCCAGCGAACGCCGAAACACAAGAAGTAAGATTCGGGAAAAGCCTCGTCGTATGGGCCGATCGTCTCGATCGTTCCCATCCACCAGCTGTCGTCGATTATGCAACGGAAACGATCACCCTCGGACCAGTTGCGACCGAGGGCGCTGTCGAAAGTTTGCCGCAGTACCAAGAAGTCAACGACGTCTTGCATATCGTGATATTTGATCGTAAAATTTTCACCCGTTAGATGGCCGTCCTCGTCCATCAGTGCCAATTTCAGGCAGCACAAACGGGGCGGGCGAATCTCATACTTGATCCCGACGACTTTTACGAATTCGTGCGCCTGTCGGATTAAAATTAATGACATTTAACGAGAGAAGTCAAATTTTAAGTTATCAAGTAGCTATACTTGGGCGCCGAGAGAAATTATTTGTCTGCATTGACTCTAAACGCGTTTCATTTGACGTATGTCTTTTTTCTAAAATAATAGATTATCATTAGGTTGGCAAGCAAGTCTTTGCGTTTTAAAACCAAAAATAAAATTAATCAATCGTTTCAAGACTACGTTTTATTTTGTTTTTGGTGATAAAACGCAAAGACTTTCTTTCCAACTTTCTGTTACTTAAATATTTATAAGATTTAAAGGAATTGAATATTCGAAGCATACCGGTGTTCCGAGGAAACTTTTCAATGTTAACTCCGAAAAAAACGTTAATTGAAGTCAAATGAATGCTAAGAACAAGACCACGCTGAGCATCACATCCCGAGTGGGAAACTTAATATTGTGTAGTTATTGTATTATGAATAAGCTCTCATCTTGAGCTTCGTGATGTTTTTATGGAAGTCGCGTTACTGGTGTAAGGCATTACAAATAAGGCAGTTGTAAACAAATGTACAAAAGTACATAATAATAGTTTTTTTCTACATATTCTTGAAGGATTAATAAACATGTGCATTTTTTTTAGTCCTTCCATCCTAAAAATCATCTCAAAAGCAGGACTCTAGACTTCGAAACCACTCTTTGTAAAAGACAAGGTCCGAAATTTCATGTACAAATAGTCAAACGTGATGTTTTCCACTCTAGACAGTATGATTTTACGATGAAATCAAATATTTAATCAAGTTATATATACAATTTCATTGTAGCGAATCAAAAAAGTCTATGTAACTCAAATAAAATGTTATCAAATGCAAATAAACGTTTTTTGTTGAACAAACAAAACCTTGTTTCATTCAAACAAACCATTTCTCTCGGCGTGAATTTAAACTAAACTGAGAGAAAAGAAAACATATTCGTGTTGAGATGCCTGGTTCAAAACTTCAAGGTTTCTTCCAGTAGCGTTTTGTTTTTTTAACGTAGTTCCAATATTTCGTGATTTGATTGATAAATTGGACATGACTCACCCTCAAATTGATTTTCGCCCATGGCTCGCAACGGGGTCCAAGGTCGTAAACTTTCTTTTTTCGAATAGCATCGATGTACGCTTGATGGCCCTGACGAAAGTAGACTACTTCGTCGCCCATTTGCGGATAATAAGGCGTTTTGTGTGGAACGACTTCGGTGAGCCATTCGGATGGACGGAAAATGTCGGGAACTTCCGTCACCTCAGTGGCTGCGACTGGTAACTTCAACAACGAATACCACACGTAAGACCTTACAGTTTAAAAAAAAAAACTTTATTCGAGAAAACATATATCTCGAATCCCAGCGGAGCATCAATAAATCGAAAGGGCGCGGAAATTGAGTAAAATGGTTTGAGACCCAAATATGAAAAAAATGTTAGTATGGCATCATATGAATATAAATAAGAATAACCGCAAGTAGTGGACACGTGGTCGGCTTGCGACTTCGGCATCGGTTGCCCACATTAAGGGGTTAAAGGCTAGTGTGAAAATTTCAAAAAATCGTTCATCCGATGAGGCAACTCAAATCGAGAGGAAGATCCAACATATGGAGCAGGAATTGCAAATTGAAGGTAAACTTATGATTACAACGACAGAACTGCTAGTAAATCTTCAAACACGATGTTTCGAAACTGTGTTTTTAAAAACGGTGAACACTATTTCGAGACATCTAATTAACGGATTGACTTGAAATTTGGTACACTTGTTCAGAGTAATAGTAGTTTAGTCTTGACCGACGTTTGTCTTCTCAACATTTTTTCACTAGTTAGTAACAATAGAGATCTTATTTTGCCGAAAAAAAAATCTTTTTTGAGCATTGAAACACGTCAACAAGAAAAGCTCGGTCAAGTCCTAGCCAATATTATTTATTTTAAGACAAAAAAAACTCGTTTTTTTTTTTGTTGCAGATCAAACGGGTGTCCAAAATCAGGAGATTGTTTATAACTTCGTTAATTATGATTTTTACATGACATTTGGTACACAAGTTAGTTAATGTACGTGCAAATAAAAGCCATTTTTCAGCCATCTTACTTATTCCTCCAACCTTATTTTTTTAAACCCTGATTTTCGATTCGTCACAGTAGCCTACCCCTTAATCAACGGCCCGGGTCGATACTTGTTTGGCTGACCGCTTAGCCGGGCACGTCCTTGCGCATCGATTACTGAACGGTAGGCCATTTTCCTGATTTTTCGATGGCAAGGCGAACACGAACAAACAAATTCCTTTTTCACAGTTTCGCTGTGTTAAAGTTAAAGTAATCGTATTGCTTCACACTAGTCATACCACTGATCATACTTGAGACTTGTACAATTAATATTTTCAACATATGCAAAAAAAAATAATTTGTAATAACTAAAATGTTCCATGTGTAAACTGTTTAATGAACGTTCACATTTAATTAGAAAAATGAAAAAATAATTATTCCAACGTTTCGCGCAGTATTCCTAGGTTTGATATTTGGCAACATTGGTTCTATCTCCGTCTCTTTTTACTCAACCAGGCGAGTTTAACCTCCGTGCTTTTCAACGTCGATCTGTCAAAACAATGTCAGGTGCGGGAAATATAAAGCATTGTATTCGGGCCACGACTGGTAAAAAGCGTGGAAAATTTGTGTCGGCGAAATTATGTCGGTTAAAAATGAAATATGTGTGGAAATTCGAATGAGTGAGATGAGGTTAGGACTACAGTCAGCTGTTGCCTTGCTGCCACGTCTCTTTATCTTAGCAAGTGGTAATAAATCCAATACCGGAAGTTCAAATTAAACTTGATATTACATAAAAATTAGGTCAATAAGCGTTATTTTTTCTCAGAGCATTGGATTACTACAAGTGTTAAGTATGTGAATCTTATTATTTTTAAGAATCTGACGGATTCCCACTATTATATACACTTTTGTAGCGACCGGAAATTGGGTTTTTGTATGTCGTCCTTCACAAAAACACGCAATTTTAATATTTTTTTTCTGTAATTAGGTCGATAACCGACCCTGACATTTTACAGAGAGGATTATTAATATATTTAGCGCAAGCAAAAAAAAATGAAAATACTGTGGATTGAAGCCTAGCGATAGGATTGCCTTAAAGGGATAGCATGATGAAAAACGAAAGCAACAATGGAAATAATACCATAACTTTTCCGTACCAATGACAAACATTACAAAAGAGAATATTTCAAAAAGCCTTACTCGACTTACAAATGTAAAAAAACCGCAATATTTTGGCTTCACCTATTTGAACGAACATATTGGCAAACTGAATGAAATACGGTAAATCGTTTTCGAATTTATCCCTTGCGGGTTTGTTCCCCCGTTCGGTGTATGTAATATTTTAAATCTGAAGGAAAAAAAAGTTTGCCCTTACCTTCTTTTTCCGAGGTTCGTTTCGTTTCCGATCAGTGTCACCGGAGGGCGTCGGGGACACCTTGTTGACGCGTTTTCGTTTGCTACGTTTTGGGGGCTCGAGATTGAGACCGTGGTCAGCAATCCAGTCGGAATATTCGCTGCTCGAGTCCGAAGTCGTCGTATCGGAACTCAATTCCTCAGCCGACGAGTCGTTGGTATTTTCACTAATGGAACTTCCGGATCCGACAACGTCGATGTTCTTCAATGGATACGAAAATATTTAACACGAGAAAGTTCGAAAAGTTCGAAAAACCGATGAGTAAATTCATAGCTTACGTCGATATCATCCTCGTCTTGCTCCTCTCCTCGCGCAGCTCGGGTTCTGTAACCGTGTCGTATACCGCGGTTGCGCTTGCGGTTGGCCACCCTATTGCCAAGATTTCCCTGGGTCGCGAGCATCGCCGCTATCGGTTGAGGCCTACGTTTCATCTCGCGTCGCCAATTTTCCAATTCCATCTCCGCCATAACGTTTCTGCAAAAATATCGTTTATTCATCGGTTAACACATCGATCATCATGGCCGTGAAGTCTCATCGTTGGAATGCAATGAAAATCCATTTTTATTTGTTCGTTTTTCTTTTTTCACTATCATTACCCAAATGTTTGTATTGCACGTTTAGGTCGCGGATATGAGTACATTCGCAGCGTAAATCTGCGGAAAAAAATTATCAACTGAAAACATTTATTCTGATTGTGTTCCAACTGCGCAAACTTTAACAAGTGGTCATGAATTTTGACTTGGAAACGGACGTGAGGATTCGTTTTTATATGCAATTTAGATCTGGAGGGTTGAATAAATTGATCTCGACGAAATAATCATGGACCAGTAACGTCGATTATTTCGATCCAGTATGACTTCATTTGGAAGGAACTCCCCTAAGCAAAACGAACCTAAACTTTGAAATATGATCCATATGGAGCTGTGAAGCGGAATAATCGTAAATATTATCTTATTTTTATCACGAGCATTTGTTATCGTTTATGGAAAATTTACAATTGCGAAAAAACGTTGACTGTGAAGATAAGTAGATGAATAATATACTAACAACAATTTCGATTGCGTTTCGCGAATGGCAGGATTGACAGGCTTAGCGAGAATCGGTTTGTTCCATGGTGTCGTATTGTCCCTCTGCCAATTGCCGCTACTCTGACGTATTCCTTCGACATCGCCGGCTCGTCGCAAGCCCGGTCTGTGCCCACGTGGACTGGCAATCTGACGAACTTGGAACTCGCCGCCATTCTCATCACGCTCATCCACCACTTCTCCGTCCGCGCCCAGTATATTTTGACGCTGCGCCAAGGCCTCTATCAGCCTGTCGATGTTGGATCGGGGCTCGTTGTTCGGCAGACCTTCTATCACTTCTTGCATACCTGTGAAATATGATTTTTTTTTCAACTTCAAACATACCCGAGCACGTATGAATCCTGCTGAAAGGCTCAAAATAACGAAAAGCCAATTTTTCGTATCACGGCTTACCACTCGCGCCAACCGCGATATTCGGTACGAGCTGCTCCCCACGGCAATTTTCACGGCCAGGCACCAAACGTTGCAACGCCGGGGGATAAGGATTACCGTCGACGTCCACGAGGAACGGCGGTGGCATGAGATGTGGCGCCGTTTGAGTTTGCTCGTCCAGGACGTAATTGTTCGCGTCGCGAATCAGCGGCCTGTAGTCCGTGTGGAAGAACAATTCTTTTGGTACCTGCGAACGATTTGCGAGCAAGGGGTTTTGAGAAAAATTATGTTACACGGAAATGGTGAAACATCGGTGTATCATACGTCTATGTATCAGTTCTCGTTTTTCGACGATTTGAACCATTAAGGCGGGATTATACATTTACAACAATAAAAAAATCGATTTCTTTTTTTCTGCTTTAAATGATAGAACTGTGTATGTAGAATATTTTTCCAAGGTATGAAAGCGAAATTCGAAAAAAATCAAACGTTACAGCTCGTCGACGCTGTGGCTCACGACTGGGTTCGGAGCGGGCGTAAACTTGGAACGCGTTTTTCTCAAACCTGAATTTTCGAAATTGGCGTGCAGGATTACTCAAAACTATTAAGCCGATTGAGTTGAAACTTGGTAGAAATATTGATAATATTGCTACCGTTTACTTGACGAACATTGTTTCTGAAAAATTAGAACAAAAACAACTTTTTTTAATCCAAATTTTACGGAAGCTTCGATTTTTTTTGTAAATGTGTGCCATTCCCTTAAATTTGCATTTTTTTTTCATTTTAATTACTGTGAAATAAACTGTGAATTTTTTCACACTCGGCCGCAGCTCCGCCATTTTGATAAATAAATGGAAAAAAAATGTTTCGTATACTTAAATATACTGTTAAAGTATACCTACACTTTGATAAATATGGAATAATTATTTATTAGTTTTTATTTTTTCCCGTCTAAATGTAAATCCCGCCTTACTATATGGAATAAAAAACGTTTAAAACGCTTTTCGAATTGGAGTTTGATTGCCGATGTTGTAAGATCGAGAAAAGTGTATGGATAATGTTGAGTCTTGAGTGTCCCGTAGGATTAATGTCGAGGGCCCATCTAGGTTTGTACATTTTCAATAATCAAAATAATACTCTTCATTTTTCGAGGCATTGAAGTAGCAGAGTAGATTAGAGTAGAAACATTGGATAATGTGTGCCAAGATTTTTGATGAAATTCGATAAATTGAGATACTTGTTTAGACTTAAGGAACAGAGCATGTGAATCGGGTGTCTAGAAATTCGGGCGAAGGGGTCGTGAAAATTTCTTCTATGCCAGCAGTCCCGGAGAATAAGAGACATGGCCCATGAATAGTTGATTGAATACGAAAAAAAAATAATAATTCAACGCAAAATATCAATAATCAGATACCGAAATCGGCGAAACATTTCATTGTAATAGGAAAATAATCGGTAATTTTCCGCCTGCCAAACCTAATACGGCCCTCAATGGGTCTGCCCAGACGTCTTGAAATTTCAAACATAAGTTTGAAGTTTGAATTTGAAACAAATATTATGTAATAATTTCAAAAATAGACCGAGTTATCACGATTCTTGTAAAGTATCGGTTGTCTCAAAATCTATTCGTACGATTCACTTTAAATTCGGACAGGCACAGTTCCTATCATTTTCTATCCTTTGACCGGGTATATCTTTTTGTTTATCCATTTAGACTGCACTATATTTAAATGATAATCACTTTATTTATTGTCAATATTTGTCTATAAAAAAAACCTCGAACTTGGCAAGAGTATGTATTGATTGTGTGTAAAATCCCGCACTCGGAATCCAAATACGCTCATCAGCAGAAAAAAAAGAAAAATCGGGCTATTTTTGGGATCCAGGCTCACGCAGACCCGTTAAAACACTTAATTTCATTTTTTTCGCAATTTCTTCAACGCCGACCAAATGTATTGAAAAAAAACAGACAATTTATGAGATGGGTCTTCGATTCAGAACTCGCAGAATAACCTCTTCGAAAAATCCATTGATGCCTCCCGCATGCACCTTATTGTGCCCAGCGTAACGACAATTTTTTTGTTAAATTTTTTTTTAATCCGTAGAGTATCGAGTGACTCACGATTTTGAGTTTTTCAGGCCCAGTACCGAAGCCGTACATCAAGAGATGTCCGTGCGAGTCCGTGGCTGCGAGCATAGTTCCGTCGGGTGACCATTTGGCATCGAAAACCGCTCCTTTACCCTGGCCCTCGATGAAATTTTGAAAGGAAACAATCGGCTCGGTGTTCAATACGTCCCATATTATCAATTGGCCGTCGTGTCCGGCGCTGAGTATAACTCGTGGATCGATAGGATGTGATTCGAGCACGAAGACTTCGTCCTTGTGGCCCCGGAGGACTTTCGTCAATTCCCCGGTTCTCGCGTTCCACACTTTTAACGAACTGTCACTTACTGCCGTTATAACCCACTCGTCACTCACGTCCCAACTGACCATCGTTACTTTCGTCTTTTTGCTCGAGTCGTCGTCGGGCTCCGGCTCTCTGGAAACATTATTGTTTTTTTTTCGATTGTGATTAGCGACATGCACGTATACTGCGGCGGTTCATTTGATGATCACCAGTTTTAGGAATTAATTGTGATCTGGAATGATCTATTGCGCGGTAAAGTATGAATATTTCTGAAGCACCCGCACGTCTCAGGGGGATGAGAAAAGAATGACTATGGAGACGCTCTAGCGTCAGATTAGACGGAAAGACACCCAATGTGTTCTACAAACTGATTAAGGGATCAGGCAACTGTGAACGTTTCAAAAAATCGATAGCCGCTTGAGGCAACTCAAATTGAAGAGGGAGATCCAACATATGGTGCAGGAGTCGCAGAATGAAGGCAAATTTATAACTACAACGATAAAACTGCAATTCAAATTTTAAGGGATCATCACAGTGTAAAATTTTCAAAAAATCGATTTTTTGGAATAATCCGATAGTATAGATGGTTATAAACATGGTCTTCCATCGCCGATTGATCGTAAGTAGACAATTTATATGAAAATTCCGCACTCGAAGCTTTAAACGCGTTTTTCTCGAAATGTCGTTTTTCAAAACGGTGTACATTCTCAAAGGGAGAGTTTTCAAGCATCCGTCGCAAATTTTAACACCACATTCTTCAGGCCATTCTTTAACTTGCTATGGAAGCTGTTTTTTAATCTTCATATTTTTTCTAACGGAAAACTGTCGAAAAAATATGCTAAATTCGATTCCTCTTATTCAAACCGCCGCGATTTTTTCAATTTTTATTTTTGAAAAACCGCAATGTCAAGATAGCAGCTTTCATACTGATTCATAATCTTTTTACAAATTTTGTTTCAGATAATATTTACGGCCACAGCCGTGCACACCGTGAGGACTCTTTTTTTTTAAGACATTTTCAACCGTTGAGAAAAATGAATAAAATAAAATAAAAGTTTAAGTTTAATTTATGTTCTTCATGCGTGCTTTGATTTGGCATAGAAAAATAAGACTGATTAGCGTATTTTAACCATTTAGTATTTTAACTCTTTTTTTTAATGATTGAAACACCGAAACAAGAAAATCTCGGTCAAGTCTTAGCCAATATTATTTATTTTGAGAAAAAAAACTCGTTCTTTATGATGTGGATCAACCGGGTGACCAAAATCGAGTACACCTTTGAGCCCCCCACGTTGGAAGGTCCTTCAAGACATTGTTTATAACTTCTTCAATGATTAACATTCTTTTTATGAAATTTGGTTCACGACTTTGTTAATTCTAATGTACGTACAAGTAAATGTCCAAATGTTTTTCGAATCATCTTACTTAAACTGCCATTTTTTTTAAACCATTCCGTTTTTCAGGTCGTCACAGTAGCCTAACCCCTTAATAAGACAACAAATCAATCTTATTGAATACCATGCGAGTATTCGTTGTGGGTAATAGTACAAAATAAAATGAAAATCAAACAGCCTCAATGGATACAAGTGTAACCCAAGATGGATAAACATACCCGGGGAGTTTCGTCGTCATCGTGAGTCGTTTGTGCATCCACTGTTGTTGCTCGAAGTGCCAAACGTTTGCGGTGCCATCTTTGGAGCCCGAGATAAATTTCAAGCCGCTGTGGGCCCATTGAATGCTGTCGACGGTGTCGGAATGGGCCTCGACCTCGAGAACCCTCCGGGGACCTTCGTCGCCGAGCATCGCGTAAACGCGGACGTGATGATCGGCCGAGCCGGCTGCCATGAACGCTCCACCCGGACTGAACGATGCACAGATCATCTGTGCTTGTCCGGGACGCATTTTTTCGTGATACTGTATCGGTTTCGTTCTGGATTGACACGGATTTAAGCACGAATGATCGATTATAACGAGCGTGAGAGAAAAAAGAGAGATGCGCTGAAGTAAAGCGAGAGTAATTAACGGGCTACATCTACACAGGCGGGTCAAAAAATGGCATTTTGCAAAAATGTTTTTCTTTGATAGCTATATGTAAATATTTTTCTTTGATAGCTATATAGCTTTACCTTTCAGCTATATTCCCTAAAAATTTCATTGACATATTCCTAAAATTGAATAAGTTACAGTTTCTAACAATCGGACGAGCGACAGCAGCACCATACTCAAACTTTGAACGCGTTTTTCTCGAAACACTATTTTCAAAGTCGGTGGACATATCACGAGAACCACTTGATGGATTGTTTCCAAAATTACAGGAGATCCGATGAGAAACATTTAAAGGATCATCAGTGTAAAATTTTCGAAAAATCGATTTTTTTGCCTTATCCGTTGGTATAGACGGTTATAAACATCCTGTTCAATTTTTGCAGCGAAATTATAATTATGCCGGTTGCTACACCTTTCTAAAAAAGAAAGGGATTCGACCAGCTGCGTGAGACCTACAAGGAACATCACTTTGGTGTCCTCCTCCGATTTTGTTGAAACTTTTTTATGTGGAAGAGTATCAAAAACGGAGAGAAACGTATTTTTTTTATCGGCGGAAAAACGGTTTTAATGGGTGCACCCTCGAAAATAGAGGTGTTTTTCGTTTTTCGTCGATAACGTTATCGTTCACATCTCCAATGTATAGTACACAAAAAAATTAACATTGTTGCAATTGAATTTTTTTTATATCTCGTAGCGTTAAAACGTTATCGACGAAAAACGAAAAACATCCCCTATTTTGAGGGTGCGTTTCACCCCTTAAAACCGTTTTTCCGCCGGTAAAAAAAAATACGTGTCTTAGTTTTTAATACTCTTCCACATAAAAAAGTTTCAACAAAATCGGAGGAGGACACCAAAGTGGTGTTCCTTACTAGCGCGGCCGGAGGCGGTTTTCTCGAAATGTTGCTTTTCAAAACGGTGTGCACTCTCAAAGGAAGAGTTTTCAACCTGTCCGTCAAATTTTTACACAAAATTCTTCACGCTATTCTTTACCTTGCTATGGAAGCTTTTTTTTAAGCTTCATATTGTTTTAACGAAAAACTGTCGAAAAAATAGGCTAAATTCGATACTTTTGGTTCAATCCACCGTCATATTTCAATTTTTATTTAAAAAAAACCTCCATAGCAAGATACCGGCTTTCATACTGATTAATAATCTTTTTACAAATTTTGTTTTATATATTTACGGCCACAATCGAGTACACCGTGAGGACTCCTTTTTTTCGAAGCCATTTTCAGCAGTTAAAAAATGTAAAAAAAATCAAATAAACGTTCAAAAATGTATTTTCTGTTCTTCGTGAGTGCTTCAATTTGACATAAAAAAATCAGACTGATTAGCATATTATAACCATAAAAAAAAAATCGCGGAAATCGGCTGGATTTTGACCCGTTACACTGATGATCCCTTAAGGGTCGTTGACGATCTCATTTTTCAAAAATCCATCATTTTTTAATAGTTACGTCAAAATGACGCCTTTTTTCATCGATTTCCTATGCTCGAGTTTCAATGCGTCGCCACGTTGTTAAAAAAGTGATTAAAAAAAACGACAATCATCAACGACTCGTTTTTACTGTTACCTTGAATAACCCGTTTGGTTTTTAGATTTTCTATGAACTGTTTAAGCCCAAGTGCGCACCGGCAACCATCGCGAAACGAATTTTTTTCGCGACGGTTGCCGGCGGCCATGTTTTTCTGCATTTTCTGTTGATTTTTTAAAAGGCTCTCAATATATGTTTCTTGTGTTTAAAAAATGTGTTTCCATTTCGCCAACCGCTTCCCAGAAAAAAAAATCGGAATTCGACCATGTTTTTCGGGCCTCTAGGTAAATGTAGCCCCTTAAGGTGGCGTCCGAACTTACTGGAACACTGCGCGGGCGTTGTACTCTTTTGTGTGCGACCAGAATGCAACTGATCCGTCGGTACTCGTTGATACCAAGTAATTAACTCCGTTGCATAGAATCGGACAAAAATTTACGGACGTTATCATGCCGGAATGTCCGGACAATACGGCAATCTGCGGAAAAAAGCGAATTTCGATATTTTTAGTTCGTAATTAAGGAATTCTTCGAAGAAAATGAAGAAGCTGTGGAGATTTCGAAGTCTGTGACGAAAATGAAGAGTAGGAAGAATGTGGAGCTTCTTTCACGAGAAACATCTTGTAGGAAATATTGAATTGTATGAAGAGAGAGGAGAAACGTAGCGAATGTTGAATTGGAATGCTTAGACTACCAATCACCTCCACTTTGTCAAGCTGAGTATTGAGACTCACCGGCGACATAGTCTGAAAACACCAGACTCTCAATATACGATCCAAGCTTCCAGCTGCCAGTAGGGTGTTGTCGAAATTCACTGTAATATCCATTATTTCGGCTGATGCACCGCGAAACGTGGCCAATAAACGACCGTCCAGTACGCTCCATACTTTGACGAGTAAATCGTCAGCCCCCGTTATAACGTACCGGCCTGTACGATCGTACAGAACGCAATAGACCGCCGACAGATGGCCGAGAGTGTGGCGATACAATTGTAGCTTTGAATAAAACGTCGTCGGTACGACCTGACGACGGCAGAGCGGACCCGCATTTTCTCGGCCTTGAATGGCACGGACTGCAACGAAATAATTAAATCGACATGAAGATGATTATATCTAAAGCTCGTGAACATTTTCAAAAAAACGTTTTTCTCTCGATTATCTTGTCACTCTACATCGCAAGAATAATCGCAATTAATTTTTCAAGTGGAAATTGTGAATAACTTTGATTTTACGAGCAAGTAGCGCGTGAATAATGTCGAAAACTCCTAACACGTTTTGCTGCAGTTATTGGCAGGTTCAGAAAATGCTTTAAGGCTAGCTTCCATTTTTTGTTAACAAATATACCCGCCGGGAAAGACTTATTTCTATAACTATACGTTCAACAATCCTGGGAACATTTACCGAATTGGTTTTCCGACTGGATTGTAGTACAGGCGATCAACACAGTCATATATTTTTGTAATTTGCTTGAATTTTGTGAATCGGACAATTCTAGACGAGGTAAGGGGGGAGATACCTTTATGCGAGGAACAAATTTGCTAATTCTCATGATTTATTTTTAAAAGGAAAGTTTTATTCGCCATTTTTGAGACCAAGGGAATGTTTTATTACTACTTTTTGCTGTTATTCGATATTTTTCACTTTCTTTATTAGACTTAAGAAATGCGAGGTCTTCTAACCTGCATTTTCAAAACTGGCGTGACGTATAGCTAAAAACTAATCCACCGGTTCTGATGAAATTTGGTATAAATCTTTCTAACCTTTTTGTCTAAAATATGACCCTGGATATAATTTTTTTTTAATATTGCTTTTATTGTAAAATCTAGCCATTTTTTTTCGAAAAATTAGATTTTTTCGTTTCAAAGCATGACATTTGATCGATAATCAACATTTCTCACTTTTTCTTGGTTCATATTCTGCGCATGAATGTCAATGATAAAAAAATCTTTCGTTTTTTTTAAATACCGCGTATAAGCAAAAAGTAGTAGTAAAACATACCCTAAGGCTTAAAAATGGGAAGAAAACCTTCTAAAAAAAATCATGAAAATCAGCTACTTTTTTCTCACCTAAAGATATTTCCCCCCTTAATATGTGAATGGTGTATCTGTGTACTTCGTGCAGTGCTCTAACCATTCCCATTTCTGATATCAAAGGGCTCGATAAAGAAATGGAAAAGTTAACCACTTTGTGTAGTTTAAGTATGTATGAATCGAGCATATAAGGTTTCATTTCAATATCTAGCATAATTTACGAACGAAATTCTGATTGAGCAGGCATTTTCCGGCCGTTTCTATGCGTACCTTTAAGAGTTCTGTATTAGCTTGACATTTCTGAATCGTGATTTTTTTATTGTATTATTTTAGAGCCTAGGCTCTTAAATTCAATTTACAAAAAAGATTTTGTAAAAATTCCAAAAATTGACTGACTTATGACGATTTTTGTGAGAGGTCAGATTGCCCACAGTGCTACGGCAAAACGCTGTGATTTACGCTTTTCTTTTTTGCGTTTTTTACGGAACTGCCTTTTATGAAACGGTTTTAATCGTACCTCAAAATCACAAAATCTATATGTCCGATTCACTTTACATTCGGACAGAGCAGAGTGTATATTTTCTATCGTATGACCGATTGGTTCTCTTTATATTTTATCCAATTGTTAACAAGAAATTATTAAAGTTGTTTTTTTGTCGCAAATCGTTTTTTGTTCTTCAGCTCTCTTCATTTTTGTGATGTTAAGCATTTTAAAAAGAACTCGGTCTTGCAAAAATTTTATTATTACACAGACAGTACACTTTTTTATTTTTCATTTCAGATCACCTTAGTTGCCGGAACCACCTACACCGATCGGCCATGAAGCAACAGCCGCACTTTGTTCAAATAATAATCTGATTGTTGATCAGGATTTTTCAATAAAAGAAGAAACCTCCAACTTCGCAAGATTAATGTTGTATAAAATCCCGAGCTTGTCATCCCAATATTCTCATTAGAAGAAAATATTGAATATAGACCTCTTTTTTTTGGTCCCCAAGCTTATGCGGACGTGTCAATTCCCTCTACGCTACTTCTAAAACTACTTCAGGGTCACAATGTGTCATCCATACAAATCCAGCCAAATCTTTCGCGAATTTATTTGCGGCGCTCGTAAAAACATTCCCAGATTTCGCATATACGAAATTGAGTATTCGAAAAATAACTTACCGACATTGTGGGTCACTAAGCTCAGCGATTGTTCGAGAAACGGCATTCCTCCTAGCCTTCCCGAATAAGCCACAACACTTCGAACTTGTCGAAGGACATCTAAAATAAAAAAGTCTTGTAATCAAAACGAACAAAATGATTTTTTATTCACTCTGTTTATAAATAGTTTATTTGGCGCACCTTCTTTTGTACGAAGCATCGACTGTTTGCCGGCACCCAAGAGAGATACCGCTCCTGGTATGCATGGCGGCACTTCTTTCTCCAGCACCGGACCAATCCTTGAGCATATTTGCAGCAAATGCTTCGCGCCGATGTGAGGATACTTTTTTTCCTGACAAGAAAGCCCGAATAATTTTATTTTTTATTTATTCGTTTTATTATTTATTTATTCGTTTTTTATGTGGTCCAATATATCCTCTAATCCAACAATAGTGTAGGCATTGCTAAGGGAAAAGTAAAGCGTCAGGTGGAGAATAAGAGTTGAAGGAATGGGATTGCAAAGCCATGCAAAGGATTATGAGAAATAAAATATACCCTTTAGTTGTTTCTTCACATACTAAAATGTCACATAAAGGAGGAAATTATTTTGGTGGCAGTGTACACACTCGGATTAGCTTTAAGCAACGATTTCCAATGCCTGTGTTCTGATGGAGCTAGTCTATTTTATACTGCAATGAAAAAGTAAAGGGCAATGTGCAGAATAAAATATTTTTGCTCTCGATATATTTTATTCAGTTAAGAAGTTAGTGTTAGCTCGTGGCAAGAAAAAAAAGAGTAATATTCGTGAATGTTTTCTGGCAAAGCGTATGCAGGTTTTCAAATTTTTTCTCTCACATTAAAAAGTATGGTTTTGAGTATCTTTGACAGTTTTTGTGTTGAAAAATAATTTCTAAACGTGACAGATACAATGGTTCGTGCAGACTGCTGTTTAAAAAATGTCCTTCGCATTGACCACTGCTGCTCGAAAACAAATCAGGAATTAAGAAAATCAACGCGTTTAGTACTTGATTGAAATAATCTAATTCTTGATTTTCAATTAAAAAAAAAAACGCTCTATTATCATTGCCAAAAAAAAAAAAGAACTAAGCATTGGAAAAAAAAATTCCTCTGTTCAAGGATTGCTTTTTGATATGTAAAAGAAGCATGTAAAATTTGAAGTTGGTTAGTGCAGAGGTTTTGTGATACTGTAGTCGTCGATTTTGAAACCGTAATTTTGAGAAAAACGCACTTAAAGTTCGCTGCTTCTTCGAAACCTATTCATAAACGCCAATAAATCCCTCAATTTTGAACAGATGGAATAGAAATTATCAAAGAATATTTTTTAAATGTTATATTTTGATAATCCAGCAAAAACCAAAGATTGATATTTTAGAAAAATTTCAGCTAGGCGTAAGCCCTTAAGGCAAAGTAGACACTGCCATATAACATATGAGTCCAGACAGCTGAATTTCCTCAGAACAGCTAATATTTATCGCAAAAAACAATCGTCAAGCTTTGCATCAGAGAATTCTAGACTCTGATACTTCAATTTTTCTTTTCAACTTGACCATCTACGAGAAAAAACGTTTCGAAAATTTCTAAGGTTATGCTGACCTCGTACATGGCCTTAAAGTGCATTTGAAAAGCCCTTTGTCTCTCCGCACAATGGTGGATACGTTCATTCAACATTAAAACGGGAATAAAAACGCTTGCCGCCACAATTCAAACGCTCGCGAAAGTAGTTCCCCCTCGAGGGACCAACGGCGTGCACGCGAGAATGCTTTCCACCAATAAGGGGGCACCACTCGTCGCGCAGAATGCGCGATTCTATAAATACGCCGTGAGTATATATGTCATTGATCAGCTCGTGGAAAATGGCCGGGGATGAGCGCTTATTGGTCGGAAGTGTCACACAAGTGACGATGGAAGGTAAGAGAGGGGGGGTCAGTTTCCGCGACAGCAAGAGGGGAGAGAGAAGGCTGAAGCTTGGGCCGTGAGTCTTCGCTTGTGCAATGTACGAGAGCGCGCGATATCTATATACGTAGAACGAACGTGAGAGGGGAGGTTTACGATACAGTACTATCGGAAGGGGTTATAGGTTTCGATGTCGCATCCCATGCATGGAACAATTTCACGATGCAACGTCGTTTACACGAGCAAAAAGAAATGCTTCACTTTCCAGGGCTCTACGATTTGGGAATTCTGCAAACCGGAAACAGCCATTCGGCAAATACAAACAACAAAAAATACGATCGCATTTACTCACCAATTCTTCGAAACTCTGATTATGCGAATTTCCCTCCCAATCGAGTCTCTGCGGCAAAATCTGCGTGAAAAAAAAGAAAACACAAAATTTAGAAGAAAAAAAAATCCGATCAACGAATGAAAAATATCGTTTGAGGTTCGACGACCTTTGTAAATCTAATGTTTTGACAAGCAGAAACCACGTGCAAGCCATGTGGAGCCACCAGTTATGTAGTACGGAGTTCGAGCCCCGGCAAAACGTCAAGTAACCCACATACATTTCTACCTACCCGCTCGTATTCATACGCGTATCCGCGTATACATATACATATCGTTCTTACCTTGGCTCGTTCCAATTCCCGCTTCAGCGCCTGAAATTACAAGCGCGGTTCTATTTTTCTCCATTTGAACGTAAAAATGTACGAAAATTCGCGTGAAAAGAAAAAAACAACGTTACGGAGGATAACTCACATCGGCAACTTCGCGACACGGTCCCGCCTCGAGAAACTTCGCTATGAGAAAGTACAGTTCTGCCGAGAAAAGAAGAAAGAAAAAAAGAGGTTCAAAACCAACGGTTGGCTTACATATTTGTCAGACGCTCGTCTGTTGGCCGAGCGTGAAGGTTCCGTCGATTTCCTATCTATACATGTATGGTCGCGGCACTTCGAAATACGGGGGAAGAAAACCCCCGCGTCGCAATTTATACACAAAATTTCGTCGCTCACCTGGCTCTATGGCGATCTCGGTCCGCGACGTGCCGGCCTCCATTATTTTTATTTCGTAATCCGTGAGCAATTTTTTTTCTATCACTTACTCACGTGTTAACGAGGTGCATATATATATATGCTTTTTCTACTTTCTTCGGATCCATAGCGCGCGGGGCATTAACATTTCACGGGGGATTTTGCAGTTTCTCACTCGGGGAGGGCAGCTCGAGCCGTGTTGCGCACACGCATGCTCGACTACGCGAACGAAAGTAGTCCTGCTCTCTCCCACTCTTCTCCCTTCGACGCGAACCATCGCTTCGTCTGATTCTCCCCCTAACGGCTGTCCTCGGACACCACTGGGCGCGACGCCAACGCCATGTGGCGACTCGCCGCGTTACGGGATTTCCCTCCTCGTCGATGAAATATGAGTAACACTGGAACGCGGACCACAGGGCAAACCGGTCGCGAGTCGAGCTGGCATTGAAGACGCCACCACCCAGTCTTGTACAGTCGGTGTCAGAATGTTTTATCTAGCGGCGAGTTAAGGTTGTTGCTAAATCATTTCCGGTGGGTGGGGGGAGAAACGGAGTTCCTATGCCAATACATTGCGTGACGTCACCAGTGCCAACTTATTGTAGCAAAATATTAATGATGTGTACGACTGAATATCACGAAAATGTTCAAATCTATGGTAGATAATCGTAATTATAATTTACATATATGGTAATTTGAAGGAGTTAGAATGATTAGGAAATTAAATGTTGATATTCAAAAATCCTATTGAAACAGACACTAGCTTTAACAATGTCGCACGGTTCTGTCGTAATTCGAGGCTGTGTTGACTGCAGTGATTGTCTCAGGTCGCAGCTGTACACGCGTTTCGTGCCGGTCGGCGTTTTCAGAGGTTATGTCAGAGCAAAAGGAGGCGACAAATATTCAGAAAAAAAGATTAGTGCGCCGCAAAGTTTCCGATAGAAAAGACTATTTGTCAGTGCTCGTGCCCACAAACATGGTACTATGCTCACCGAAGCTAGAAAAAAGGGAATACATCATAATAAATACATGACTAAGTTCCCTTTAGTCGCATTAGACTTTAACGCATTTAAAATTGGCGCGCTAGGTTTTCGATTGGTTCTGCTATTCCCATAGTTCCGACGTTGCCACATTTTAATACATACTCCTCAACAAGCGTCACTTTTGGGTAAACTGGTCGCATATTTTTCATACATTCTCATTAATTAGATCGATAACCTGTCTATTTTTTTCGGTAATATTGTTCTGCCCACAATATTCCTTTTTTGGGTCACTTTCTTCATAAATGCGGAAGGTATACGCGAGAAACTGAAATGGTAACGACGTTGTCACGTACAACCTGCGATCAGGAGGAGATTAATGTACACTTTAAAATGTAATATTTAATAAACAAGTGCGGAAACCTCAGTTCTCCTTTTGCCATTATATTCGTAAAAAATACCATAACAATCAGTAAAATTTTCGATAATATCTATTTACTCTAACATTTTTAGTATTAACCTCAAGGTGTTACCGAATGGACCGTCGGGCAAAAAGTTTGTCCAAAATGGACGAATCGAGTCTAGATAATGTCGTACACGTTTAGCCTTATAAATAGCTAATTTAATAATAAATTAACACTTATAAATGTTAATTTTCCACCTTTAATGATCATTGAAGTCAAACTCGATTATATTAGCGTGTGCTTGATTGAGGTTTTGTCAGTGACGGTACATCTGTTTCGACGGTCCAACAAAAAAAATGTCTCATCTTTAACATTTAATTAAAACGTTCAGATCAACTTATTATTACCAATAATTACCCAAAAACTCAATATATATTGAGTTTGCCAACGATTGCTGATTAGTTCATCGTTAGAATAATTCTTTTACTATTTTATAAATTGACTGCTGAACGCGACAACGCAGCAGTTTCAATATTTTTTCATAGGTGGTAGCACTGCTCGTCTTGTTTACGCATGCGTTGTGCTTTCCGCGGTGACGCTCGTTCGTGAATAGCAGTGAGCAAGTCTAACCTCAAAATAGCGTCGGCAAGCGTGGCTTCAGTGCGTTTTATCCTAATTTTGTTTTAAAAAATTGAATGAAATAAAACTTTACTGTTTATGATTTTCTCCGAAAAAAACCATTGACGTCATAAATTAATCAGCAATCTTATTTATTAAAAATAATAAAGGAAGAAAGAGGTTACGGATAAAGTTATCCGGCAGATAAACAATGTTAAAAGTATAGGATATCTTGCGGATAACTTTATCCAGAGGTGACAAAACCGGCCATTAGCATGAATTTTTCAAATTAGCGACAGCATGATCATTATACTACTCTACACGTTGCCACGTCTACACAGCGCAATTCATCAAAAGGCGATACTCTTCATTACCTTAATTAATTTCTCGACAATTACTCTGTCGATTGATTTAAAACTCAGAATCAATCGCTTGATTCTAAATTTGGATGGTATGTTTTCAGGATTTACGGCGATTTGGTTCTATTCGTTTTGCAACCATTAACATCTGCAGAAGCTGTTTTCCCATAAGCGGCCGTGTTAAATTCAGACGTTCATAACTACTAAATTATTTAGTGATCAATTCTAAAATAATTCATGTATTATTATTCTATCAAGGACTACCACTCCTTAAATTTTCAAGAATTTTGGCGATTTTATAATAGCCATCCGGTAATAACTGAAGGCTATGTATACCCTTCGACCGCCTCGAAATTTTAAACCCGAATTCCGACCAAACCATACAATCTATTCAGATGAAATTCATTGTGTATGTGCGATACTGTTGCAGAAAGAGCCTGACGGTCGACATTTTTCCAAATTTTGGCCAAAACTTCACAGATTGTAGTTACCATAGGATGAATTGTGAATTACTAACTGATGCACCGAATCCATGCCCATTTCAAGACTGTTACGCCTTCGACGGTGACAAAACACATTTTGAGCGTTATTTCGACTGATCTTATGAAAAAATGACGAAGAAACTGGAGTTTAAAGATTTTTTGCATAAAACTCGAAAAGTTGTACCAAAGCTCAAAACATTATCGACGATCCTGAAAATCTAGTACATCAGTTTTCCCACGTGTCACGCATCACACACGGCCTAGCAGCAACCCTCGCCCATTGGGCCTCTGCCCTTGCGTGTAGTAACAGATGGTTGCCGCGACATCTGGCGGTAGTTTCCGGCGGCTCGCCCATAAACTACGGATTCTGCAATATCGTCGTAACCGCGTAGAAATTTCGCATAATGATCTATGGCCTTAACCTCAAAAGCACAAAAACCGTAGATTGGCTCGAGCTGCGTCGCTCGAAGGAAATAAATCTCCGCTTGAATGAAAAACATAATCGCACTCCGAATCAGAGTTCTACATACTTCAATGCAACGAAAGAGATAAGAAACAACAGGGACTGTCTTTTGAACACGATACAAGCGATGCGCGCGCATAGTCTAAATAAATATATAAATACTTCGTCACTGGTAGCAAAAGTGATGGAGATACTCAACTATCTCTCTTTCTCGCACCATTGACTAAGTCTGCTCGGGAATGACAGAAATACACGAGCTTTCTACCTCTGTCGGCTGTCTTATCCAGTGTTACTATATTTCGATTTTCCTCATTCTGTAAACCACTGACGTACCCCTCACTGTTCGTCTCCCCATTACATCCATTTTTTTATATCCCAAACGAAATTATCTCGATTTTCTTCACTCCCGTATTTTTTTACAAATACATTCGCAAAACGATCGCGTTCTTTCGCGTGCCGCAATGATTTTCACGCGCTTGAGAAACTTCCGCAACGTTCTTACTTCGTTATGATTATGACGGAGTGCACGTTGCGTTGAAATTTGACCTTACGGAACGTAACTACAGACGTATGTGCGTGTGCAGGTTCGCATTTGACGAGCCTAGAGGGGCGGACAAAATATTTTTTTAGTATCGGCAATCGACGATTGTATACCGCTGTTTCCTTAGGCGCCGCTTTGCCACGAGACACACAGGTAGCTAATCACTCGCGTTTTTTTTCCACCTTACATTTTGTATATCTATATTACACGCTGGATAATACGAAATTCTACGTTGCATTTACTTGCATAGGTTTTCTTTGCTTGTAAACAATGCAGCAGTACGATGAAAAATTCTAACGGACAAACTTGTGCGTCTGTCTCTCTCTCTCTCTCGCTCTCTCTCTGTCTCGCTCCTCTCGCCAACAACACCCAATGAAACGCGTACACTGTATAAATGGTTTTTTCGAATCCAGTATAATTTCAAGGTGGCTGATTTGCCACAAATATGCATCGAATCGTTGAACAAATCTCGAAGTTTTATTTTTGCGTGTCGTGTTTCTTGAATACAAACGCGTTTGGTGATGCGCAATTTCATTAAAAATCTGGTTGATTTGATTTGATTTTTCAATTCGAATTTTCCAATCCTTCGTATTAAGTCCGCAAACTTGGGTACACGAGAATTGACAAGGCATACAGTTTTAATGCTTTTTACTATTTTTTATCGAGCTTTCTATACTTTGGTGAGAAGATTGTCGGGCATTGGAGCATGCATGGCAATAAGGAAGAGCGAACCAAAATAGTAGGCTCACAATTTTCACAAATAATTCGGATGCGATATAATAATTTAACATTTTCATAAATAATCCACATTTTTTCTTATAAGCGTATATTTGCATCGGGAGAATCAAAGCGCTACGCGCCGGGTAATCTTTTTGCTTAGTATTTTTTTTTCTAACATGTACGCTAGTTAAAGCTTTTCGACGATGGACGCTGAAGGACGTTGCTTTTGTTTCCACACATAGACAAGTCCGATAAAAAGTATACGTTGAGATTTCTGGACTTTCAGTGCATTATTTTTCAGAAAAAGAATATTTGGTGTTTTAGGCACTATTAAAATTGAATAAAAATTTAATGAATTAAAATTAACATTAATGTAGGTGTATTAAAATTCCAGTGAATTTTGATGAGTAGACGAGATTTGGATAAGAAATTTAATTAGCCAGAATTATATTTTAGTTTATTGACATGATTTGGTTTATTTAGGAATTTTATCAGTTACTTATGGAAAATGGTGGATTGTGCAGCAGTGATATGTTACGTTGACATCAACTGTGCTCATTGGCAGCTACATGCCACATGGATTTGCAAATTTTCATCAGAAACTGTGCTAAGTTGTATAGATCGTTAGGACCACATCAAGCTACACTTGGACATTGAAAGGTCTTTTATTAGACTTAGGAATGTTCCGCAAAAATCGCTGTCTAACATTAACCGGAAAAATTCTTGATCCTCTTTGAATTAATTTACGATATGCCGTTGCAAGCTTTTGGCGTAGCCCCAAAATAGAATTCTCTATTTCAATTGTTGAATACTTTAAACGCGAATACATTTCAAGCTTTCGACAAACTGGAAATAACTTCATAGTGATGGGGTTGAATTTGTATCATTGGAATGCAACAAATTTTTTTTCCGATTTCTGATCTCCATTATTCACCAAAATGATATTTTGCAAATTTAGGTTGTAGATTTATTTTTTCTATTTCTGTCTAAATGAAAATTCGAAAAAATGTTTGCGTGATTTTCGTACCTCAAATCTGCTATAGGAAGTTTGGACAATTGAAGAAGAAAATCATTATCGTTGCATTGCAACGATGCAAACTTCAGCGGCATTTTGTAGTGACTGTTAAATTCTACATAGGGACTGTTAAATTCCACTTTGATTTGGAATTTTTCATAAGAAACTGTGCTGAATCATGTAGATTATTAGGTTTTCCACAAAAATTCCTTGCGGAATAATTTCATAGTCACTGCTAAATTGTGAAGAGGGACTGTTATATTCTATCTTGATATGCAATTTATCATTAGGTTCACATCAGGCTACAAATGGACATTGATAGTTCTTTTATTAGACTTCTTGAATTCTTCTTCAACTAATTTACGATATGCCGCTGCAAGTTTCTTGCATACTGCCAAAATGAAATTTTTCTCTTCAATTGTTGAATTTTTCAAATACGAATAACTTTTCAATTCTTTGACCAACAGGGAACAATTTTATAGTGACTGTTAAATTCCACCTTGATTTACAACTTTTTATTTGATTGATTTACTGTGCTAAATGATGTAGATAGTTCGGACCACATCAGGCTACACATCGACATTGATTGGTCTTTTCTTAGACCTAGCAATGTTCCACAAAAAATCACTATCCTCTAACATTAACGGGAAAAATGCTTGATCCTCTCTGAATTAATTTACAATATACCGTGCAACTTTTTTGGGTAGTGCCAAAATAGAATTTTCTCTTTCAATTGTTGAATTCTTTAAATTCATTTGACAAACCCGAAATAATTTTATAGCGTTTATCCGTGATGATAAATTAACTAGTGCCAAAATAGAATCTTCTTTTTCAATTGTCGAATTCTTTAAATAATTCTTTAAAAAATTCTTCAAATTGTGGAATTCCTCAAATTCATCTGACAAACTTGAAATAATTTTATCGCGTCTGTCAGTGTTGAATTGTTAAAATAATCAGCCTTTTGTATTCTCCCAAACAGGAAATAAAACATGTCGTGGATAAGGGACAATACGTTGAATGTCCTTCAACAATTGGCTGTAAAAATAATAAAGAGCGGTACAGTACCGAAACATGTAGCGTTCATCATGGATGGAAATCGACGTTACGCGAGCAAGTTGCACGTTCAAGGCCTGCAAGGTCATAGCAAAGGGTATAACTTTTATATCGAGCATTAATAAATCGTAAGGGTGAATGGTGTACAAATTCACTTCTTACATCTTTTGCTCTTTCCAGATTCGACAAACTCGCAGAGACGTTGCATTGGTGTTTGGATCTTGGTATACGAGAAGTCACCGTGTACGCGTTTAGTATAGAAAACTTCAAACGCACCAAGGAAGAAGTGGACGGACTTATGGAATTGGCGCGAGAAAAGTTTCAGAGGCTTCTGGACGAGAGGTAGTCGCTGCTTAAGGGGAGAGTAGGGGTTTCAGCGTGAAAAAAAAACACTTTTTTGCGAATTTTTTCCATCTATATGGATAGAGTAAATTTATTGAAACCTTTCGTACATTGTCAAGTGTCATTTCAAGAACATTCCGTGAAATTTGTACACGAAAATATCCACAAACAAGCCGGTGACAAAGCTTTTCCAAGAACGCCTTTGAAAAAACACGATTTGCGGTGTTCACTGTATCTCAGCTAGAAATTATCTGAAATCAAGTACCATTAAAATTTAGTCAAAGTATCATCAAATCCTCCCCCCAACAGTCTTTGATAATTTTTTTTGTTCATTTCTAAATTTTTGGTGGTCATGTAAAGTGAAAAGTGCTATTTTTCACGAAAAATTCCGCCATTTTGGGGGTGGAAAATCCCCCCAATGTAAAAAAAATCTCAAACTAACCGTTGGGGGGAGGTATTTTATATGTAGAAAGTGTGTACCAAGTTTGAAATAAATCGGTCATGTAGTTTTCAAATCGCAGTGAACACGGACTTTGAAAAAGTGGTTTTGAGAAAAACTCGTTTGAAATTTAGAGAAGTCGGAGCTACAGTGTTAGAGGAGCGGGACTAAATAGTCAATAACTTCGAGAGTTTTGCTTTGATAGACTTGAAATTTTGGGATGATATTCTTGAAATGTTTAACTATAAGAAAAGACAAAAAAAATCGATTTTTCAAAAGTGCAAACCCCTACCCTCCCCTTAAGGATATAGTCCCATCGAAACGTCCGAAAGTTTGCTTTTTATTCGGATTTTTTTCCTTCAAATATACGCTAAACGTCGGAGGGATAAACTTTTCGACATCATTCACACTTATTTTGATTGTCGAGAATTATTTTGTTAATTTTTTTGCATTGAGATTTTGTGGTGAAGAATTGGCCGGTTTGCAGCGTTGCAGGAAATGAACGTGTTAACTATTAAGATCGTAACTCCCCGTTGAGATATCAGATTGGGAAAACCCGAAGGATTTTTAAAATATACGAGCGCCTTTACCACATTTATTGCATTTAAGGGGCTACATCCGGGCTACGTCTGGGAAACGGTTGGTGAAAAAGAAACGCAAAGGTACATAAATTGAGACTTTTTTAAAAAATACAGAAAAAATATGAAAAGTTCCATTTTTACGTGATTATTAAAAAATGAAGGTCGATTTTAATAAAGTGAAATCGTCAACGACCTTTAAATGTTTCTCGTCGTATCTCTTGTAAATTTGGAAACAATCCATCAAGTGGTTCTCGAGATATCGTGTTCACTGACTTCCAAAACGATGTTTTGAGAAAAACGCGTTTAAAGTTTGAAATATGGTGCTGCCACCGCTCGCTCGACCGAATTTTCGCAATATTTCAATGAAACATTCATTTCATAATTTTTTTTTTTGGAAAATGCAATTTTTTTATCCCACTACGTAGATGTAGCCCGTTAAGCCGAAAAACCAACGAATCGGTAAAGTTCCCTGCGACTTAAAATTTCAAAATAAGGCCATTTCCGGCGCGTATCTTTGTTTCAAAAAGAACAGTCGATGGCTGTACATTGATAATGGTACATAGTAGGCGCGCCAGCGACTACGACTAGAAAGCGAATGGAGAAAGGATTTTTCAAATCCGTCAATAATTGCAGCCACTATCGTACCTGCCGTTTCGGAACAAGTAGCTCTGAGAAAAACGCGTTAAATTTTTTTCTCGTTCATAACTTCGCGTTGATGATCCACCCAAAGCTGCTTGTCTATAGAACGTAAACTACTTGGTATTTCGACTTCAACTTTAGACCCAGCATTCTCGTAAACTGATTTTTTTTTCTCTAAAACCGATTTTTTTCCAACGCCCGATGAGAGGATATCTTTGATAATAATTTAGTAATTTGTGTACATTCGTTCAGCGATGGGTTTACCACAAACACATAGAGAGGTAAAGGGAGAAAAATTCGGTCGAAGGAAAGATGCTTCAATTTAAATTGCTTCGTTCGTATGTCTTCTGTAACGGAGGCAGGAGGTGGACCTGGAACTCCATAATGTTAGGACAGTCGAGTTTGTGCTCATTTGTTTCGTTATCATGAGCACTTTTCATTACACATGATAACGAGCGTCTGATAATGATGGCGGGAGGTGGAAACAGAAAGTTCCTTATGGCAAATGGTAGGACAATCGACTTTTAGCTCATTAATTTTGTTGACTTGAGCACTATTTATAATTACACTATTATGAAGATTCTCCCGAAACCTGTATAACGTAAGGCAAGGTTTTTGATTACGCCGATGTCTGAATGGCATGGGGGTCTGGCATGGCAAATAATTAAACAAATTCGGATACTAAAAAGTATAAAACAAAATAAACGTAAAAAATCTTAAAAACAAGCTTTTATTTATAAACTATTGAACTGAAAAGTAAAAAATAATATTTAGGGTATGAAGTTAAATAGTAAAGCTACGGAATAATCCCATCCTTGGTCACTGATGAAAGCAGTACATAATAAAACTTACATAAACATAGGACTTAAATTTTTTTAAAATATTTCCTTAAAAGCTTGAGGCGGGAAGCATCATTAGACTTGAAATAAAGCCTCAAGCATTTAAGAAAATATTTAAAAAAATGTAAGTCCTATGTTTATGCAAGTTTCATTAAGTATGTGCTGCCAGCGCCTTTGATCAGTGACGAAGGATGGGGTTCTCTGTAGCTTTACTATTTAACTTTATACGCTAAATATAATTTTTTACTTGTTCGTTCAATAGTTTATAAATGAAAGCTTGTTTTAATAAGATTTTTTCTTCGATACTATCAGTGCTAATATGTACGTTCCTTTTGTGGCTTTTTAGGGAGAAGCTCATGCAGCAGGGTGTTCGTATACGCGTTATAGGAAATTTATCGCTGATTCCCGAAGCCATTAGAAAACTTATGGCCGAAGCGATGATCATAACAAAGGACAACGACAAAGCACTGCTCAACATAGCATTCGCTTACACTTGTGAGATACAATTTCCCTTCTGAAACTTCACGAAACGAGCGTTATATTTTGATCTCTCGGGTTTTGACATTTTTATTTCTTTGCCCAATTCTTACAGCTAGAGACGAAGTTACCGAGGCGATAAAGGCGGTCGTGAAGGGGGTTAGAAATAACGATATTACACTGGACGACGTTAATGAAAATCTGATCTCGAAATGCCTCTACACGCATGATTCACCGGAGCCCGAACTTCTCATCCGTAGCTCGGGCGAGGTCAGATTTAGCGATTTTCTACTTTGGCAAGTGAGTGGATGAAGCGAACAAATTTCTTCGAATTACTTTGATAATTAAGGGATTGGGCTACTGTGACGAACTAATAATTAGGGTCATTTAAGGCCGTATTCTAGCGTGAACACCCATTTCCAAGCTCATTTTGGGAATTCAATTTAGGGCAATTCTTTAGATAAGTGACTTTTCCGAAAAATTACCCTAAAATTATTGTTTTTTCTGTTTTCTCATTTATTGGGTTATTAATGGTGATATTCAATCGAGGGAAGCTGAAATCCCACCCCCTAAAAATCAAACCCGATATAGGCGTCGAAATGTTCAAAAA
This sequence comes from Ophion ellenae, assembly GCA_963210295.1. NCBI lineage: Eukaryota > Metazoa > Arthropoda > Insecta > Hymenoptera > Ichneumonidae > Ophion > Ophion ellenae. Next base: position 33,456,871 of record OY723388.1, read on the forward strand.
TGTCCTATTTTATCACGTGTTTCCGCAAAATTCACCGACTCCATAAAAAATTATGAGGTTTTGAAGTTCGCGGAAACACGTGATAAAAGACAGCATTTTTTAACATTTCGACGTCTATATTCGGTTTGTTCGGGTTTTTGCAAAATTCGAAATTATTTTTAACGATTTTTTGCTCGTCAAAAAATTGTGAAACAAATGTCAGCTTCCCCCGACTGAATATCATAATTTATAACCCAATAAATGAGAAAATAGCAAAAAAAATGTTAGGCTCATTTTAGGGAAAGTTCACTTGTCCAAAGAATTATCAAATTTAGAGAACTGAAGAGAGTAGTGAAAATTTTTTTGGTAACAAATCCGAGTACTCTCTGGCCCACGATTCGGAAAAATAGTAATTATAAAGCAATCAAAATAACGGAGGGTCGAATGATAGCCCGACTTGCACTATACATGTGTGCAAAACTGCAAGTCGATCGGCCCAGTAGTTTATGAGAAAAATACACGCCCAATTTAGAAAAAGTTGCGACATGACGTGCGCAACCTTAATGTCATGTACAATTTCGAATAAAATGCTGTGAAAAAAACTAAGATGTCACTTCAAACATGTATGAAGATGACTGTGAAATACCAACGCTGTAGATTTAACCGTTCCTTTAAATTTAATTCCCAAAAAATCACCTTGAAAATGGGTATTCATACTAGAATACTGCCTTTAAAAAAATAACTTTGAAGGAATAAGATGATTAAAAAATCGTTTGGACATTTATTTGTATGTACATTAAGGGATAACACGACGGTAAACGTTTAAAATTAAGCGATATTTTTTTGGTCGAAGGAAAAGTAAGAGGATAATATTATTGTGAGCAAGTGAGCAAACAAAATTTACATTGGGGAATTATAAAAAATGGTCACGCTGGGGCCATTCTCGCAAGGCATGTCGAATTTCTATTCAATTCTATTAATTTACATGAGCATAGCTGCAGAAATACGTAGGGGATTGTGAAAATATCAATTTTTGTGTAATTGGTAAGCATTCAAAGTAAAAACGTAATTTTCGACAGAAGAAAGATCAATCCTTTGTTAATAAATAAGGTTATAATTAACTTATGGGAAATCCCGCACGTATTTCTCTTCGAAATGTTATTTCAAAGAAAATTTGGAGGGAATGGAACGAAAATTGTGGGCGTTATGCTTGCGTGCCGTTTTGAAAAATTGTGTCTTGAGAAAAACGGTGTACGTCTCGGGCCAGCCACTGCCACCGGGCCTTGTTTTACAGGTACCAAACTTTTTTCCCCTTATTCGACATGGTTCAAAGCATCTCTTGAACCAATTTTTGAGAAATCATTTTTTTTTAAATTTCACAGTGGTGTTTTACCCTTAGGGCCTTAGGCCACAGTAACAGGTATAGAATCATGTGCGTATTTAACAATTTTTTTTCGTATGAAAAAGTGTATCACTCATAAAATTAATTATACATCTATTTAGTATGAATATCAAGCTGTTAGAAAATATATATATTTTTTTTCCATGTACAAAATGGCCGACTACTAATATTTTCTTTTGTTATCTTGTTTTAGGCGCTTCGCGGCGTGACATTTAGCATGCACAATATTTGACCCAGAACAAAAAACAAAAATTCTCGTCAATCTACATTAGAATACCTAGAGAAGTACGTACGGAATTTAAAAAATATTGTTTTATTCAAAAGTTGTAGGTATTTGAACTTAAGAAATAAATTTTCAGTGAAAAATTTCGTTATGACTGCTCATAAACTGCTGATAAAATGAAAAGTTTTCGATTAATCAGAAATTCCGTACGTACTTCTCTGCGAAATGCAATAAGGAACATAACGTTTAAATTTGAAGCAAATCGAGTGAAAATCGTTGAAGTTATTTGTGACGCCATTGGAAAAAAGCTGCTTCGAAAAGTTTCGAGTAGTCGGCCATTTTGTACATCGAAAAAAAAATATATATTTTCTAACAGCTCGATATTCATACTAAATAGATGTGTAATTAGATTTGTGAGTAAATCACTTTTTCATACGAAAAAAAATTGTTAAATTCGAACATGATTTTATACGCGTTACTGTGGCCTGAGGCCTTAACAAGGTTGTATACGAATTTTCATTAAAAAATATTAATAACTAAAGAAGTTATAAACAATCTCGTGAAGGACCTTGGGACGTGAGGGGCTCAACGGTGTACTTGATTTTGGCCACCCGATTGATCTGAAACAAAAGAACCGAGTTTTTTTTCCAAAAATAGATAATATTGGCTAAGATTCGATAGAGCTTTCGTTGTTATCGTATTTCGATAATAAAAAAAATTGGAATCTTTTTTTATTTTTCAAGGAAAAATAGCATCATTGTTGTTAATAACTAATTAAAATAAATGTTGCGAAGAAAAACGTCGGTCAAGACTAAACTGCTATTACACTGAATAAGTGTACCAATTTTCAAGTCAATCGGTTCATTAGATGTCGAGAAAGCGTGTACACCGTTTGTAAAAACATAGATTCGAGAAAAACGTTCTCAAAGTTTTACTAGTAGTTCTAACGTTGTAATAACAAATTTACCTTTAATGTGCGATTCTTGCACCGCATGTTGGACCTTTCTCTCCAACGTGAGTTGCCTCAAGCGACGAACGAGCGTTCGTCATATTCACAGTAGCCCAACCCCTCAAGTTATAGACGATGCTCACTCGAACGTTTATGCAAATTCCAGATAAGCTACTCTTGTGTATACTTCGCGGATGCTTTATGGCCGGAATTTACTATATGGGATTTGTTAGGGGCGATATTTTACTACCAAAGGAATTGTACGAGTCTGCAAACGATCGCCAAAGAGAATCACTCGAAACGCCCCTTGTACAACAATCGCGCAGCTTCTTACGTAAATAGATTACACAGAGAGAGGCAAGACATGCTGGGCAGTATACGTTCCGCACGGGTACAATCGTAAGGTATACGCGTTATGTAATAATGAATGGAAAAGGACAAAAAATGAAGACTTAACGACGTTCGATACATACAGCAATGTACATTCCTTGAGGTTGGCCGACAAATGTTGAAGGATACTGAGCCTTTGTCGACGTAGATACGTGCAATAAAAGTCCATCTTTAAAATTTCACCAAGCTCCACTACATTTACTCACATTTATTGAAACAATTACTTGTTTTTTTTGTGGAAAAATCGAGAATTTTGCTGGGATTTTCCCATCAGAGTTGATACGTCAGCAAGATATATTATTGACCGTGTCTGAATTCACGATTTTCCGCAAAAAACGATGCCCAGTTGCGTGCATAAATTTTTTTTCTCTGAAAAACGATGCAATGGACCTTGCGAAAGTTTCTAAGTTGGACTTTGATTGGGCGTATCAGCGTCTAAAAAGTCAGAATCCTGTAGCATTTGTCGGAGAAACTCATGATCCTCTTCGCCATTCTCCGAGAGCTGTACGCGAATTTCTCATATTCTTCCACCATTATCTTCCGATTGAATTGAACCGATCGTGGGGCCGAAAAAATTGATCACGAAGTACGAAACGCCAATTTAAAAAATCGTGGAGCAACGAATTTTGTAGGTCGGTTGTATATGTGTGTACAAATCATTTGCTGCTTAATCTCTTAGACGATTTATTTATTGTTCCGGAAGAATATATATGTATTTATAATTCGTGAAGTCGATAACAAAAAAGGCGCTACGAGAAATCCATACATTTATGCAATAAAAGTATGTTTTTATCTTAAACTCGATCTGCTCTTTATTTCAACATTTTTCCCAGCTAATTAACACGATTTCACGGACGTTTTCGGAAGTAAGTACAATCGCGTTTACTGAAGAAAAAAAAAACACTTTTCCAAAGACGTCACTTAAAACTAATCGATATTGCGATCGCAAGTGTTCAATAATTTTTCGTCAAAGTGCATCGAATCAATTGCACTATTGTGTGCCTTTGTATTTATTTTCATTCGCGACAGAATAAATTTCTGAATAGTTGCTATATGCACTTTCTTACGACTAAAAAACTTTTCACCTGTGTTACCTTTTCAGGCACGTTTGTATTTATATTACAACTACGTAATATACTTTCATAGCCAAATCTATCTCCATCTGATAAACAATGTATTTACAATATACTTTTCTAATAAATATATCGATATATATTAGTTCGGATATTTCGTTTTTTTTTTATATCGTCTCATATTCAGCAAGATAGTCAGAAAAAATAGTTTTCTGACGTTGATAAGCACATTGCATTAGTAAGGTAGAGATTCACTAACGCAACATGCTTTACTCTCGATTCATGATAATCGCGTGAAAATCGTCATTTCGACACTCGGCAAGTGTAAAAGTTCTAACCGACAAGAGCATACTTTATAATGTATTGATTATTAGCTTTATGGAAACGACCAACATCGTTCCTAAAAACGTACGATAATACAGTTTTTGTAATTGTTCTGGAACTTTTTTTCTGATTCTATTATCGATAAATAAAGTATACAACAAAGATGTTTTTCTTTTACAACGGTCGAGCGTTTCACCCACGAATGTTAAAGGACAGTGGGTTAGTTTTTACATTCATATATATCCAACAAAAGATCAACAACAAACTGACGAATTTTTCGTAAGTTTTGTCACGTCATTTTCGAAGAAAATAAATACCTAAACAATTCAACGCACTTTCCTATGAAGAATAGCAATCCCGGTTGGAATTTTTATTGTCAACGTGCACGGTGAAAATGTCAGTAGGAAATGTTAACTGCGCCGAAATTCGCGATTTCTCATAAGAAATTGTGCTAAATTGCTGACATTACAAAGTGGTATCAAAAAGTTTCGCGACTAATTCTACAACCCGCCAATAGATGGCAGTCCCGAAACATTCGCTGCCACCTCGTAATATTTCTTTCCCGAAAATCATGAACTGGAATTTGTGGAAACTCCAAATCTGAGCTTTCTCCAGACGTGTCTACGTGGAAAAGATCGGTATCGTTTAACATGTATCAGTGAAACGTTCGACCCTCTTCAAATTGACAAGTCCTTCCGTTGAAAACTAGTTCCTCGTCATTTCAACGTCATTGTACATATTCGAGATTGCACGACGGATTAATCGCTCGTCTAGCAGCTGGTTGTCGTTGTCTGGCTAAAAAGGAATGTCCCTGGCCGGAGCTGAGGGCGGAAAGATGTCGATCGACAGCTTCCCTCTGGCAAGTGAATCCCAGATGATAGAAAGCGCTCGTCATCATTTGTTCTTCCATTTCGCGCAAAAGTTTCGCCTCTTTGAGCGAACGTTCCATGTCCTCGATGATTTTCCTCTTTTCCATCAATTGATTGCGCAACTGTATGACTTCGGAGGTCGATGAGCTGCTCTGTTTCGGATCCAAGCTTCTGATGACGCTCTTTGCTTTTTCGATGTATTTTCTGTATCGTTCGTCCAGTGCGTTGCACTCGAGTTCCTTGCGGCTCAGACTCTCCTGTAAGTTGAAAACTTTTTGTTTGTGTCCCTGTAGGGCGTTCTCGCGCTCTTCGATTTGTGCAACGAGCTGTTTACGCTCAGTGTTCGATTTCTTCAGTTCGTCTTGAAGATTCGCGATCGTGTTTTCGAGACACGCCGACCAATCGGAGTGTTTCTCGAACGCATTTTTCTCGTTGGTATCTTCCAATTTATCGTCGAGTTCGATGACGCGATGATCCGGGACGGGTGGATTTTGTTCTCTGCGCGTGCTGTTGGTGCGTTCGTCCGAGGAATCGTCGTGAATCGCCTGTGCAGCGGGCAACTTATCGTCGCTAGTAGCCTGATGGAGTTTCAACATTTTCACTTCGTGCTGGAGCAGCAACATCTTTTCCTTCCATTCGTGGGGAATGAAATCAACGGCGCTCGGATCATCGGAACTACCAGGTATACCGGACTTTTCCATATTTCGTCCCTGCATGCATCTCAGTTCCTCGTTAGTTTCGCGCAAAGCGTCTCTCTCCATCACGAGTCTGTCTCTCTCGCGCTGCAGCGAGCTGAGCCTGGCCTCGGTTTTCTTTGCCTCGGATGCCAGCTTGTCGCACTTGTTGGTAGACTCGTCGAGCCTGCGATGACACTCCGCCAATTGTTGCTTGCACGCTTCCAAATGATTTCTCACGAGAGCCGCCCTCTTCGATTCCTCCTCCAGCGTTATGCGCGACTCCATATACTCCATATTCTTGTCCTCGAGTATCTTCACCTGGCGCCTGAGATCGCTCAAGTCCTCCATCTTCTTCTTGTACGACTCTATGGTGGCCTCGTACTTGGCGGCTCTGTCGGCGGTTTCGCGCAGCGCGTCCATCTCGTCTTTGAGATTGTTCGCTTCGTCTGCGGCTCTCTGCAGTTCTTCGTGCTTGGACTGCAGCTCCAGAATTTCTTTTTCCATCAGTTCTATCTTGAGCCTGTAATCGTCTCGCGAAGTTTCGATCTTGAAGATCTCGTCTTTGAGATCCTCCACTTGTTTCCTCAGAGCTGAATAAACGACGCTCGAGCCACTCTCCTCGTTGCAGTCCAGCTCGTCCAGACGCTGCTGCAGCTTCTTGTTCTCCGCGCTGAGGGCGGCTTTCTCCTCCTGCAAAAGAGACAATTGTTGATCCAACTCGTGACACCTCTGGCCCAGTTGATCCTTGAGATCGACGGCGCCCTGCAACTCGGCGAGTAGTCTCTGCTGGGCCCCATCCGTGGTGTCAGCCGCCTCCAAGTTCAAACTGCCGCCCAGACTCATCTTCGGACCTGGCATGCTGTCCTCCAGTTCTTGGATACTCTGCATTATGGCCTGTTGAACGGATTCCTCCATGCTCATTATCAGCGTTATGTAATGTTGCTTCCTGTCGCAGTTGATAGCGCAGCCGAGAACCAGCTGCAACAAACGGCGCAACTCGTCCGCGTCGCAGTTTTCGCCGATCTTGGCGGCATCAGGTTTGGCGTAGCCGGACAGCGGCTGATTGAGACACTCGACGTAATACTCTACGACCGCTTCGATGATTTTCTTCAAATTGCTCATCTTGAGACGCCAGTTGGTGCCGACGTCGAGCTTGATCTTGGAACGCCACGCCGCTGTGAACCATTCGGGCGCTATTTGCGCCAATGCCTCGGCGATGGCCGCACCGTCGCTTATGTCCTCGATCGTCGTGTGATGAGCCTCCAGGTCGAACGTGTCCAGCCACTTGATCAAACTGTTGACTTGCTGGTCACCCATTTTCTTATCTTTTATCCTCTTTTTTTCTCGCGCACAGATTTTTAGGTTATGCGCGCAAACTGATCGCGATAAGAGGCAAGGTGTTTGCGAAATTGTAACATGAGTGACGGCTTTTATCCAATTGTGTGCTTTTTGACATATGCGGATGTGAAAAGAATGGTATTTTCGGGGGAAACACTAGCACCCGACTGTCACGGAAGACGTTACGCACAGGTAAATAGAGCGTTATTTATGTAAATTAGATGTCTGCGTGGGTGGACGTCAGACTGGAACGTTCGCCATGGAGTTTGATCATTTGTCAGAGATTAGTAGGGAGATGTACAACGCTCCCCTTTTCGGCGTGTCTCAGAAAGGGCGCTAAATCGCGGCGGCGAGTACGGGAATATGATTTTGTGTGCATCGCCTCTGTCGAGGTTGCAGATTCCCTTGTAGCCGCGCGAGTCGTGAGCACCGCTCAAGTCGATATCGCAGCCAGCGTGCACACGAATGGGTAGCTCGGTGGGGGAAAAGTCTCTACCCCTCGCTCACTCGACAGGCGAACGGAGCGAGGTTTTCCGTCCGATCGAGCTCGACATATGTGTGGCCGTACTGCGGATTGGAATATGCATTAAATGAATTTCAAAGAGAAAAACATGTATCGAGAAAATTGTTTTCTCTCGGTTGGCCATTTATGCCGAGAATGCGGGTTAAAAAAATTAACGACGAACCGCGTTGAAAAATAAAACGCCGAAACGACCGTGGAAGGTTCAAAAAGAAATCTTGAGCCTTTGCCGCGGTCGTTACGGCGTTTTTTTTTCAACAGTAAACATTATGAATAAGCGTATATCATAAATGTTTTTCTATCCTCAATGAGCGTCGTGGCTCAGTTGACAGCGTGACGGATTGACGATGCTTGCGGTCCAGGTTCGATCCCTGGTTAATCGACTTTTTTAATCTATTTTTTTTCTTCATTTTATATTCAAAAAATTTTGAACTTACTCTCGCGAAAGCGAGAGTAAGTTCAAAATTTAAAAGAGTAAGTTCGTAAGAGTAAAGAGTAAGTTCGTAAGAGAGTAAGTAAGAGAGTAAGTAAGAGAGTAAGTAAGAGAGTAAGAGAGTAATGCCTGGACATGCGAACTTACTCTCGCATGTCCAGGCATTATTTATGATATTTAATTCATATATGTTTAAATTTAAAAAAGACATTGGCTACCGGGGATCGAACCCGCATCTTCTGCACTCAGAGCCCGCAGGCTGATATATCAACCGCGAGGCTCTTGTGACTGCAAACCTGCCTTACGCAGACACACTTATCCAACCTTAAAAAAAGTTTGCTGCATACCATTTGCATATTGTTTTTATGACCCCAAAGTATTATTGAAAACAAATGAAAACGATTTTTCCAAATTCCTAGAGTGGGATTATCCCTTAAAGAAAAGAAATTGATTTTTTGATCGTTGTAAATGTATATCCCCTCTTAAAGACTTTAAGGCTTCGAAAAAATCGTTTTCAATTGTCTTCAATAATACTTTGGGGTCATAAAAACAATATGCAATTGGTATGCAGCGAATTTTTTTTTTTAAGGTTGGATAAGTGTGTATACGTAAGGCAGGTTTGCAGTCACAAGAGCCTCGCGGTTGATATATCAGCGTGCGGGCTCTGAGTGCAGACGACGCGGGTTCAATCCCCGGTAGCCAATGTCTTTTTTAAAATTAAACATATATGAATTAAATATCATAAATAATGCCTGGACAGGCGAGAATAGTTAAAGCGAGAGTAAGTTCGAAATTTTTTGAATATAAAATGAAGAAAAGAAAATAGATTTAAAAAAGTCGAGTAACCAGGGATCGAACCCGGACCGCATCGTCAATCCGTCACGCTGCCAACTCAGCTACGACGCTCATTGAGGATAGAAAAACATTTATGATACACCCTTATTCATAATGTTTACTGTTGAAAAAAACGCCGTAGCGACCGCGGCAAAGGCTCAAGATTTCTTTTTGAACCTTCCACGGTCGTTTCGGCGTTTTATTTTTCCATGCGGTTTGTCGTTGATTTTTTCAACCCGCATTCTCGGCATAAACGGCCAACCGAGAGAAAACAATTTTCTCGATACATGTTTTTCTCTTTGAAATTCATTTAATGCATATTCCAATCCGCAGTACGGCCACACATATGTCGAGCTCGATCGACGGAAAACCTCGCTGACCAGTGCAGCCAGATCGCGCGTAAAAGTTGCCCCCTCTCTAGTCTCTTACGCGCCCATCACACAATCATAGTCGCGCGTGTCCGAAAGCGAGCGACGCTCTGACACACCTTCGGAAAGAGCCGAGCACGGTCGAAGTGTCACGACCGCGCCTTCGGCTGCTACACCAAGGCATGGACGCTGAGCACGTTCATGCGCGGCCAAGCCGAAACGAAGGCTTCGAGGGAATAAGCAATCCGAGCACGACTCGTGCGTGACGTCACCGACGGCACGCGCGAGGCTTTTACATGATTTCAATGCTTATTTAGCAATTGATTCTCTGCGTTATTAATGTATACAAAAAAATGTATCGCGCAGTCTGATCGCTTATTTTTTTATTTTATACGTTAATTTGAATATAATAATAAATCTAAATTACAACTTATTTATCTTATATAAAATTGTTTATGCTTTTCTCACACCCGTCCTTATGCCGAATAAATTATAATTCATAAAAGTAAGCGGAAATATATTTATATTCGTATTATTATATTAATTCTCATACTTTCATCAAGCGATAAAGCATTGTCCCCAAAAACAAGCCATCCGGCCGCGAATTGTAAGTACAGAAAGTGCACATATTCGACAAGCGATGAGATGGTCCCGTTGGTGGCGTTCCTGACTTTGGTCCGCAGGGGCCCGTAGTGCAAATTTTTCTCCAAATTTTTCATAATTTCTCATATTTTAGTCATATCTGAGATTTTCCGAGAAAAAACGATTTAAAACAGATTCAAGTACTGGTCTATTTCCCAAAAACACATTTTTTTTACTCAAAATTCATGATTTCTCATTTTTTCCCCGGAAATTTCTCTTTTTCCTATGACCTGAGTGAACGGCTGCGGAGATATTCGGAGAAAAGTTAAAGATGAAAAGAAATGAGATTTTCGTTAAAAAACTTTTTATTATTATTATTTTTTTCCGGAAATATCCCTTTTCCTATTACCTGAGTGAACGGTTGCGGAGATATACAGAGAAAATTTAAAGATGAAAAAAAAATGAGATTTTCGTAAAAAAAAACTTGATATTTCTTTTTCCGGAACTTTTTCTTTTTCCTATTGAGTGAACGGCTGCGGAGATATTCGGAGAAAAGTTGTAGATGAAAAAAAAAAGAATTTCGTAAAAAAAACTTATTACATTTTTTATCCCTCACAATTCTGAGAAATAATGAATTTCCGAAACTTTTGCAAACATTATTTTCCTTAAGGGGTAACACCACTGTAACGGCCTGCCACGAAGCGATTTAGACAAATAATACTTGGGCTAATTATTAAGCATATATTGAAGTATATTGCAAAAATTTTTTTGGGAAAATATTACAAAATGGCGACACTGCAGCAAATTCTTCCGAGGCATGTTGAACTTAAGGTGCTCTACGGCATGCAGTATAACTTCTGTCAATTTTATTCTGGACAAAATAATTTTTTTCAAATTAAATCTCGATGTGTGTAGCTAGTGAACCACGTAGGGGATTTTAGAAATATTGATTTTTGAGTAATTGCCGAGTATTTGACTAAAAATGTTCAATTTTTCTAAGATAGTTATTTTTTAATAAATATTGTTTAAATTAACTTATCGAAAATCCCCTACGGGGTTCAGTAGCTACGCTCATGTAGACTTAATAAAACAAAATTCTTCTTTTTAGATTAAAATTGGCACAGTTATACTGCGCGCCGTAGAGGTTCGACATGCTTCGGAAGAATTGCTGCAGTGTCGCCATTTTGTAATATTTTCGGATAAAAATTTATAGCCATATACTTAAATATATGTTCAATAAATACCGCAAGTATTATTTGTTTATCACATTTTCTTCCGCCAAAAAAAATATTAAAAAATACGCTTCCTGTAAGGTCGTTACAGTGGTATTACCCCTTAAAGTCTTCATATAATTTCCAAGATTTTCCCGTGATCGTGATTAAAATGATGAAATATTCGGAAAAATTCGAAAAAAAATCGGAAAAACTCGGTTGTTTGCGTAAAAATAATTGTCCGCCAAACTCTGAATTCTTCTTATTTGTTCCAATTCATAGAAAAAATCGGAAAAATTTTCCGGAAAAAATCGAAGTTTTTCGGAAAAAAATTTGCACTAGGGGCGCGGGATCGTACCCCGCGCTCAGTGCTTTTTTTTCAATTATTATTACTATTAATTCTTATTTGATTGGTTATTTTTATTAGTAATCATTATTATTTTAATTAGTTATCTTTTAGTGTCGAAAAATTTATCGCGCACTCTGACCGCTTATTTTATCACTTTGTACGTTAATTTAAATACAATAATAAATCTAAATTACAACTTATTTATCTTCTAAAAAATTGTTTGCGCTTTACTCAAACCCGTCCCTATGCCAAATAAATTGTAATTCATAAAAGTTAGCGGAAATATATTTATATTCATATTATTATACTCATTCTTATTTACTTTCATCAAGCGATAAAGCATTATGGTAATGCATTATGATAAAGCATTATGATAATGCTTTATCGCTTGATGAAAGTATATGAGAATGAATATAATAATACGAATATAAATATATTTCCGCTAACTTTTATGAATTACAATTTATTTGGCATAGGGACGGGTGTGAGTAAAGCGCAAACAATTTTTTAGAAGATAAATAAGTTGCAATTTAGATTTATTATTGTATTTAAATTAACGTACAAATTAATAAAATAAGCGGTCAGAGTGCGCGATAAATTTTTCGACACTAAAAGATAACTAATTAAAATAATAATAATAACTAATAAAAATAACTAATCAAATAAGAATTAATAGTAATAATAATTTTTAAAAAAGTACCGAGCGCGGGGAACGATCCCGCGCCCTTAGTGCAAATATTTTCCGAAAAACTCCGATTTTTTCCGAAAAAATTTGCAGATTTTTTCCGAATTTTTCCATGAATTGGAACAAATATAAAGAATTCGGAGTTTTGCGGACAATTATGTTTACGCAAACATCCGAGTTTCTGCGAATTTCTCCAAATATTTCATAATTTTAATTACGATCACGGGAAAATCTCGGAAATTATATGAAGACTTTAAGGGGTAACACCACTGTAACGACCTTACAAGAAGCGGATTTTTTGAAATTTTTTTTTTGCGGAAGAAAATGTGATAAACGAATAATACTTGCGGTATTTATTGATCATATATTTAAGTATATTGCTAGAACTTTTTATCCGAAAATATTACAAAATGGCGACACTGCAGCAATTCTTCCGAAGCATGTCGAACCTCTGCGGCACGCAGTATAACTGTGCCAATTTTAATCTAAAAAAAAAGAATTTTGCTTTATTAAGTCTAAATGAACATTTTTAGTCAAATACTCGGCAATTATTCAAAAATCAATATTTCTAAAATCCCCTACGTGATTCACTAGCTACACTCATCTAGATTTAATTTAAAAAAAAACTTTGTCCAGGTTAAAATTGGCACAAGTTATACTACGTGCCGCAGAGCACCTTAAGTTCAACATGCCTCGGAAGAATTTTGTGCAGTGTCGCCATTTTGTAATATTTTCCCATAAATTTTTTCGCAATATACTTCAATATATGCTTAATAATTACCCCAAGCATTATGTGTCTAAAACGCTTCGTGGCAGGCCGTTACAGTGGTTTACCCCTTAAGGAAAAGAATGTTTGCAAAAATTTCGGAAATTCATTATTTCTCAGAATTATGAGGCATAAAAAAATGTAATGTTTTTTTTACGAAAATCTCATTTTTTTCATCTATAACTTTTCTCCGAATATCTCCGCAGCCGTTCACTCAGGTCATAGGAAAAAGAGAAATTTCCGGGAAAAAAATGAGAAATTATGAATTTTCAATAAAAAATGTGTTTTAAATCATTTTTTCTCCGAAAATCTCAAATATGACTAAAATATGAGAATACAGGAAAAATTTGGCAAAAAATTTGCACTAGGGGCCCCTGCGGACCGAAGCTAGGAACGCTACCAACGGGACCATCTCACCGTTGTAGAATATGTGCACTTTCTGGTACTTACGATTCGCGGCCGGATGGATGATTGGTTTGTTTTTGGGGATAATGCTTTATCGCTTGATGAAAGTATGAGAATTAATATAATAATACGAATATAAATGTATTTCCGCTTACTTTTATGAATTATAATTTATTTGGCATGAGGACGGGTGTGGATAAAGCGTAAACAATTTTATATAAGATAAATAAGTTGTGATTTAGATTTATTATTATATTTAAATTAACGTATAAACTAAAAAAATAAGCGATCAGAGTGCGCGATACATTTTTTTGTATACATTAATAACGCAGAGAATCAAGAGCTAAATAAGCATTGAAATCATCTAAAAGCCTCGCGCGTGCCATCGGGTGACGTCACGCGCGAGTCGTGCTCAGATTGCTTTTTCCCTCGAAGCCTTCGTTTCGGCTTGGCCGCACATGAACGTGCTCAGCGTCCATGTGTTGGTGTAGCTGCCGAAGGCGCGGTCGGGACACTTCGACCGTGCTCGGCTCTTTCCGAAGATGTCCGAGCCTCGCTCGCTCACGGACACGCGCTACTATGATCGTGCGATGGGCGCGTAAGTGACTAGAGAGGGGGTAACTTTTACGCGCGATCTGGCTGCCTGCCTCGCTCCGTTCGCCTGACGCATGGAGGCTAGAGTGGGAGGAGGCCGATCTGTGCATTTCAAAGTGGCTACAAAAATGTGGTCAGACCGGGATGGCGCCACTATCTCTAAAACCTCGAGCACGAAGCTGAGTATCGATGTCGTGTAAGAGAGATGGAAGAGGATCGAATACGCATCCCAGCAAGCATTGCAGCGAGATCGCGCGCAAAAGTTACCCCCTCTCTGGTCTCTTACGCGCCCATCACACAATCATAGTAGCGCGTGTCCGTGTGCGAGCGACGCTCGGACATCTTCGGAAAGAGCCGAGCGCGCCGAAGTTTCCCGACCGCTCCTTCGGCAGCTACACCAACACATGGACGCCGAGCTCGTTCATGTGCGGCCAAGCCGAAACGAAGGCTTCAAGGGAAAAAGCAATGTGAGCACGACTTGCGCGTGACGTCACCCGACGGAACGCGCGAGGCTTTTAGATGATTTCGATGCTTATTTAGCTCTTGATTCTCTGCGTTATCAATGTATACAAAAAAATGTATCGCGCACCCTGATTGCTTATTTTTTTAGTTTATACGTTAATTTAAATATAATTATGAATCCAAATTACAACTTATTATCTTCTAAAAAATTGTTTACGCTTTACTCACACCCGTCCTTATGCCAAATAAATTATAATTAATAAAAGTAAGCGGAAATATATTTATATTCGTATTATTATATTAATTCTCATAGTTTCATCAAACGATGAAGCATTATCCCCAAAAGCAAGCCAATCAACCATCCGGCCGCGAATCGTCAGTACCAGAAAGTGTATATTCTACAAGCGATGGGATGGTCCCGTTGGTAGCGTTCCTGGCTTCGGTGCGCAGAAGCGTAGGATCGTTCCTCGCGCTCAGTGCTTTTTTTTAAAATTATTATCACTATTAATTCTTGTTTGATTAGTTATTTTTATTAAGTTATCATTATTATTTTTATTAGTTATCTTTTAGTGCCGAAAAATTTATCGCACACTCCGACCGCTTATTTGATTAGTTTGTACGTTAATTTGAATGTAATAATAAATCGACATTACAACTTATGTATCTTTTAAAAAATTGTTTGCGCTTTACTCACACCCGTCTCTATGCCAAATAAATTGTAATTCATAAAAGTAAGCGCCCTGTCATTTTGGTCAACCGGTTGTACAAGACAGTTGAGTCAACGTAAAAGTTCAACGGTTGAATTTGAACAGCTTCTCAACTGTTCATCTTTGAAAGTCGACCATCCTGCGTTTTCTGTGGATGGTTGACTCGATGGTTAACTCGGCGGTTGATTGGATGGTTGACTCGACGCAATATATTTAATGATTAATCAAATTATACTGTCTTGATAATTAAATTGATGATTTGCGGAGAATTGAGTCATCAAACACTGGGGGGGGGGATATCCGCAGCAGATTGTGCGACGGAGTGAGACAACCATCCAGCGAAAGCAAAATGGCCGCGGTTAAACAACCGTTGAATCAACCATTAGGATTTTTTTTACGGTCGACTTTATAGTTGTAAAGCTGTCCAAATTCAACCGTCGATTATTTCGGTTGACTTTGCAGTTGCCAAAATTGCTAGCGCGGAAATATATTTATAGTCGTATTATTATATTCATTCTCGTAAGTTACGATTCGCGGCCGGATGGATGTGGCTTGTTTTTGGGGATAATGCTTTATCGCTTGATGATAGTATATGAGAATGAATATAATAATGCGAATATAAATATATTTTCGCTTAGTTTTTATGAATTACAATTTATTTCGCATAGGGACGGGTGTGAGTGAAGCGCAAACAATTCTTTAGACGATAAATAAGTTGTAATTTAGATTTATTATTAAATTAAAATTAACGTACAAACTAATCAAATAAGCGGTCGGAGTGCGCGATAAATTTTTCGACACTAAAAGATAACTAATTAAAATAATAATGATAACTAATAAAAATAACTAATCAAATAAGAATTAATGGTAATCAGAATTTTAAAAAAAGCACTGAGCGCGGGGAACGATCCCGCGCCCCTGCGGACCGAAGCCAGGAACGCTACCAACGGGACCATCTCATCGCTTGTAGAATATCCACTTTCTGGTACTGACGATTCGCGGCCAGATGAATGATTCGCTTGTTTTTGGGGATAATGCTTTATCGCTTGATGAAAGTATGAGAATTAATATAATAATACGAATATAAATATATTTCCGCTTACTTTTATGAATTATAATTTATTTGGCATAAGGATGGGTGTGAGTAGAGTGTAAACAATTTTTTAGAAGACAAATAAGTTGTAATTTGGATTTATTGTTATATTTAAATTAACGTATAAACTAAAAAAAAGCGATCAGGGTGCCCGATACATTTTTTGTATACATTGATAACGCGGAGAATCAAGAGCTGAATAAGCATTGAAATCGTCTAAAAGCCTCGCGCGTTCCGTCGAGTGACGTCACGCACGAGTCGCGACTCGCGCGTGACGTCACTCGACTAGTCAGCGCGCACGACTAGTCGTGCTCAGATTGCTTTTTCCCTCGAAGCCTTCGTTTCGGCTTGGCCGCACATGAACGAGCTCGGCGTCCATGTGTTGGTGTAGCTGCCGAAGGCGCGGTCGGGAAACTTCGGCGCGCTCGGCTCTTTCCGAAGATGTCCGAGAGTCGCTCGCTCACGAACACGCGCTACTATGATTGTGTGATGGGCGCGTAAGAGGCTAGAGAGGGGGTAACTTTTGCGCGCGATCTGGCTATATATCATTTTGCATCTCTCTCGCACGCAGCCTACTTCTCAAGTACCATGCTGCCATATGCACAGTTCACTTCTCATTATTTACTTCAGGGAGGCTAGAGTGGGAGGAGTCCGATCTCTTATGGAGAGACTTGAAAAAAGTGGCTACAAAAATGTGGTCATACCGGGATGGCGCCACTATTGCTAAGACGTCGAGAAGTAAGCTGCGTGTGACAGAGACGGAACAAGTAAATAATGAGAAGTGAACTGTGCATATGGCAGCATGGTACTTGAGAAGTAGGCTGCGTGCGAGAGAGATGCAAAATGATATATAGCCAGATCGCGCGCAAAAGTTACCCCCTCTCTAGCCTCTTACGCGCCCATCACACAATCATAGTAGCGCGTGTTCGTGAGCGAGCGACTCTCGGACATCTTCGGAAAGAGCCGAGCGCGCCGAAGTTTCCCGACCGCGCCTTCGGCAGCTACACCAACACATGGACGCCGAGCTCGTTCATGTGCGGCCAAGCCGAAACGAAGGCTTCGAGGGAAAAAGCAATCTGAGCACGACTAGTCGTGCGCGCTGACTAGTCGAGTGACGTCACGCGCGAGTCGCGACTCGTGCGTGACGTCACTCGACGGAACGCGCGAGGCTTTTAGACGATTTCAATGCTTATTCAGCTCTTGATTCTCCGCGTTATCAATGTATACAAAAAATGTATCGGGCACCCTGATCGCTTTTTTTTAGTTTATACGTTAATTTAAATATAACAATAAATCCAAATTACAACTTATTTGTCTTCTAAAAAATTGTTTACACTCTACTCACACCCATCCTTATGCCAAATAAATTATAATTCATAAAAGTAAGCGGAAATATATTTATATTCGTATTATTATATTAATTCTCATACTTTCATCAAGCGATAAAGCATTATCCCCAAAAACAAGCGAATCATTCATCTGGCCGCGAATCGTCAGTACCAGAAAGTGGATATTCTACAAGCGATGAGATGGTCCCGTTGGTAGCGTTCCTGGCTTCGGTCCGCAGGGGCGCGGGATCGTTCCCCGCGCTCAGTGCTTTTTTTAAAATTCTGATTACCATTAATTCTTATTTGATTAGTTATTTTTATTAGTTATCATTATTATTTTAATTAGTTATCTTTTAGTGTCGAAAAATTTATCGCGCACTCCGACCGCTTATTTGATTAGTTTGTACGTTAATTTTAATTTAATAATAAATCTAAATTACAACTTATTTATCGTCTAAAGAATTGTTTGCGCTTCACTCACACCCGTCCCTATGCGAAATAAATTGTAATTCATAAAAACTAAGCGAAAATATATTTATATTCGCATTATTATATTCATTCTCATATACTATCATCAAGCGATAAAGCATTATCCCCAAAAACAAGCCACATCCATCCGGCCGCGAATCGTAACTTACGAGAATGAATATAATAATACGACTATAAATATATTTCCGCGCTAGCAATTTTGGCAACTGCAAAGTCAACCGAAATAATCGACGGTTGAATTTGGACAGCTTTACAACTATAAAGTCGACCGTAAAAAAAATCCTAATGGTTGATTCAACGGTTGTTTAACCGCGGCCATTTTGCTTTCGCTGGATGGTTGTCTCACTCCGTCGCACAATCTGCTGCGGATATCCCCCCCCCCAGTGTTTGATGACTCAATTCTCCGCAAATCATCAATTTAATTATCAAGACAGTATAATTTGATTAATCATTAAATATATTGCGTCGAGTCAACCATCCAATCAACCGCCGAGTTAACCATCGAGTCAACCATCCACAGAAAACGCAGGATGGTCGACTTTCAAAGATGAACAGTTGAGAAGCTGTTCAAATTCAACCGTTGAACTTTTACGTTGACTCAACTGTCTTGTACAACCGGTTGACCAAAATGACAGGGCGCTTACTTTTATGAATTACAATTTATTTGGCATAGAGACGGGTGTGAGTAAAGCGCAAACAATTTTTTAAAAGATACATAAGTTGTAATGTCGATTTATTATTACATTCAAATTAACGTACAAACTAATCAAATAAGCGGTCGGAGTGTGCGATAAATTTTTCGGCACTAAAAGATAACTAATAAAAATAATAATGATAACTTAATAAAAATAACTAATCAAACAAGAATTAATAGTGATAATAATTTTAAAAAAAAGCACTGAGCGCGAGGAACGATCCTACGCTTCTGCGCACCGAAGCCAGGAACGCTACCAACGGGACCATCCCATCGCTTGTAGAATATACACTTTCTGGTACTGACGATTCGCGGCCGGATGGTTGATTGGCTTGCTTTTGGGGATAATGCTTCATCGTTTGATGAAACTATGAGAATTAATATAATAATACGAATATAAATATATTTCCGCTTACTTTTATTAATTATAATTTATTTGGCATAAGGACGGGTGTGAGTAAAGCGTAAACAATTTTTTAGAAGATAATAAGTTGTAATTTGGATTCATAATTATATTTAAATTAACGTATAAACTAAAAAAATAAGCAATCAGGGTGCGCGATACATTTTTTTGTATACATTGATAACGCAGAGAATCAAGAGCTAAATAAGCATCGAAATCATCTAAAAGCCTCGCGCGTTCCGTCGGGTGACGTCACGCGCAAGTCGTGCTCACATTGCTTTTTCCCTTGAAGCCTTCGTTTCGGCTTGGCCGCACATGAACGAGCTCGGCGTCCATGTGTTGGTGTAGCTGCCGAAGGAGCGGTCGGGAAACTTCGGCGCGCTCGGCTCTTTCCGAAGATGTCCGAGCGTCGCTCGCACACGGACACGCGCTACTATGATTGTGTGATGGGCGCGTAAGAGACCAGAGAGGGGGTAACTTTTGCGCGCGATCTCGCTGCAATGCTTGCTGGGATGCGTATTCGATCCTCTTCCATCTCTCTTACACGACATCGATACTCAGCTTCGTGCTCGAGGTTTTAGAGATAGTGGCGCCATCCCGGTCTGACCACATTTTTGTAGCCACTTTGAAATGCACAGATCGGCCTCCTCCCACTCTAGCCTCCATGATTTACTTGTTCCGTCTCTGTCACACGCAGCTTACTTCTCGACGTCTTAGCAATAGTGGCGCCATCCCGGTATGACCACATTTTTGTAGCCACTTTTTTCAAGTCTCTCCATAAGAGATCGGACTCCTCCCACTCTAGCCTCCCTGGCCTGACGAGTGAGCGAGGGGCAGAGACTTTTCCCCCACCGAGCTACCCATTCGTGTGCACGCTGGCTGCGATATCGACTTGAGCGGTGCTCACGACTCGCGCGGCTACAAGGGAATCTGCAACCTCGACAGAGGCGATGCACACAAAATCATATTCCCGAACTCGCCCCCGCGATTTAGCGCCCTTTCTGAGGCACGCCGAAAAGGGGAGCGTTGTACATCTCCCTACTAATCTCTGGTTTTATTGGCTCACCCTTAGGTAGCAGCGCCTCAGGTGGCAGAAGCGAGAACTACTACTCTGCCTCATTATCCGAGTCCACCCTACATGTCTCTAGGACTGCATGTAAGACCATGGCTTGCCCCTAGAACTCGGACTCGAGTCCAAATATGGATATGGAGGTCATGGAGGTAGAGTACACCTATCCACCAACTCTTGCGCGCGCATCTCTCCTATTGTATTCAAAAGATAGTTCCGCTTGTTTATTCCTCATTTTTTTCGTCCCACTGAAAATTATAGAACGCTGAGTGATTTGAAGTGCAACGGTGCTAGATTGTATCTTTCATTCAGCCACAGATTACTTTTTTTCGAGCATCGTAGTTCGAATCAGCTTATCGTTTGCATCCAAGTTTTGAGGTTAACTCGCCCATATCGAAAACATTTTGACCCTGACTGTACGAGGATGAATTGGCTACCAATTTTCACGGTTGGTGTGGATTCCAGTGTTACTAATATCTCAGTGTTGTCATCCGACATCTTCCGACTCTTTCTCAGGCTATCCAGTATCTAGTAACTTATATGGCGACGAGCACGCACGCGCACACTTCTGTTTTCCGTGTGTGTGTGTGTTATTGTGACGATACGATGCACAAATGTCATCTGTCCAGTCGCGTAGTTGCAAAAATGTCACTTGATCGATCGGCTACCGGCGAAAAAATTCATACCTCTGTTGTATTTGGTATTTATCACGGATCGCCACGTGATTCATGAACTAGTGTCAATTCACGAGTGTCATATTAAATTTATTCACAATTCGGGTGAGTTACGCAGCAACTTAAAAGTTATGATTGTTGAGACGCATCGCGCAGTTTTATTTTTTTCATTCTTTCTTTTATTCGTATCCGTTCGTATGCCATCTGATTTCTGTCATGAGAACGTCATGAAAATGGCAGTCACTGTACGAAACATTAATATTTTTGCATCGAAGTTAAAAGTCCTTTTTCTATACGAAGCTCGCCTCATGTTTACGATACGCTACAGAGATAAACAAACACACGCATACACGTATCAGATAGCAAGTTGAATTAGTATTCTGTTGCCGTCACCGATATGTGAATTTATTCTTCTCATTTGATCCCGTGCGAACTTTTTGTAGGCCGGATCAAGCGCTTTACCATTGAATTTTGACGGATTATCATTTTTTTCGTTTTCGACATGGATAAGTCCGTAGCAGATCAACTTTAATGGTTTCATAGGTTCGCTATAAGAGTTAAAAAAAAATTATGGTCTGGAGAATTTAACGACACCTTGTATGAAGTTAAAATTCAGCTCGAATGCGATCGCCAATGAGCACAGTTAAGGGCTTACACTTAGTTGAAATTTTGAAACTCTTAATTTTTGGTTTTCGACGGATTGTCAAAATTTAACATTTCAAAAATATTCTGTGGAAATTTCTAGTCGATCTGGTCAAAATTGACGGAGTTTTGGCGTCTATAGGTAGGTTCCATGGAACGGTGAGACAGTGAACTCAAAGCGTGTTTTTCTCAAAATGGTTTATCCAAAATCGGTGACCGTATTTAAAAAATTACTGCACCAATCAACCTTGGATTTGATAAGCTTCTTTTACATGTGAAAAAGCAGTCCTAGAAAAGAGAAATTTTCTTATCAATGCATAATTTTTTTTTATCAACGAAAATAAAGAGATTTTCACCAAAAATCTATTTTTTTGCTTTGGACTGCGGCCATTTTTCAGAAATCATAATTTTATTGAATCCGTTGTCTAAGTACTAGATGATTTTCGTGCACAAACTAAATGCGTTTGATTTTTTAATTCCGGATGATGTGCTTACGAGTAGCACAATTCATTGCATCCACGACATAAATATCTTTCAATATAAAAATTCTAAAAGGTACTTAAAACCATACTTTTGAATATATGAAAAAAATCTTAGTTTGCACAAGTTTTCTCAGGAAAATTTCACAAAAATTCCTTTTTTTTCCAGCCACAAGCTAGGTGATATTCCTTAATATGACAGCAAGAGATTCGAGCTCTGTTTAATTCATAAAGTACGACAAAAAACTAGGATAAATTATTGAGAATTTAATATCTTTTTTCCACATCAATAGTTTGGATAAGCTTATGAACACGTTGATGTTGAAGTTGCATTGGATGTATTTACATCAGTACATTCGTGAAACTTTCGATACCCCTGAATGGCCCAAAAAACAGGTCGATTTTCAATATCTTTTTTCTGATAAAAGTATTGGGATACCTAGGTCGGGATTTTACACGCAATGAATATATAGAGTCGCCAAGTTTGAGTTTTTTTTTTTCATTGAACAACATTGAAAAACATGAAGTTATTCCAACAGAGTACCATCTTTCCTGCATGGCCAATAGGTGTAGATGGTTATGACACCTGGGGTGGTCTGAAATGAAAAATAACAAAATGTACTTTTTTTCCAATAAGAAAACTCGTATGACCAGATACTTTTTTGAAATTTTGAAAATATCGAAAACGGCAAGCTGCTGAAAAAAAGTTCGTTTTTCGACGAAAAAAAGCAACTAATCATTTGTTGTTAATAAATGGATAAAGATTTTTTTTAATCCCTTAGTTGTACAATTAAAATGGTATAGACTTTGACTCTGTCCGAATTTAGTGTAGGTCGGATGAATAGATTTAGAGATACGTCTTACACGATTTCAGAAAACAGTTTTGAAAAAAATGCAAAAGGAATAAGATGAAATCATAACAGGGTGGTTCACCTTAGAGCAGTGCATGTTCGAACCCCAAAAGTAACTTCATCCTTTTAAGCTCATGCAAACCTCTTAATATCTCATTGATATGTATAACAATAAAAATTGTAGAGTAATCTTGAAATTATATTTTCCCAACTGCCTCTCTAATAAACTAGTATTCTACAAAAAATCAGAAATTCAAAGAGCGAATTCAAACCAAATCACAATTTGCACAATTGTTACAATTTTCTACATAGTATAATTCCGGACGAGCACAATGCCACTGTTTTACGAATAATTGCACAAAACCATGGACCATTCGATTCTTGCAAGAATTATATTTTTTTCCACGAGGTGAAAGCTGCTGGTACAGAATTCGTCAAGATGCTATTTCCTTTCGCCGCTAAAAGGCTGACATTTTCCAGATTTACCAAAATGAGCGACGTCAGACTCTTGATTCAGGAGGAGGGTCGAGCGGCCCGTAATCTGGTGGTTTTCAATGTCCCAGTGGGTACGAACAATGTTGAAAAAATTACGCGCAAGCCTCCTAGCGTACCTAGAGTGGCGAGAATAGCTGCTATGAAAAGGTCTATGAAAAGCTCGTCGAGAGTGAGATCAGCGTCGACGGGACGTGACAAAAAATCTGGTAAGTTATATGTAACCATACCCCTAGGATTGTCCCTTCACCAGATCCTCGAAATACCTCATTTGTTACTAAGTTTCAACTTGATACCCATAAAACGAACCGACTGAACGTTTCTATCTTTATTAACAGCAAAATACGTCACCACCAGAATCGTGATAGTGCAGTCCCGGTATCAAATAGTCTTGATTGTTTTTTTATCTGACAGAACTTCAAGCTCGTTATTGGGCTTTCCTGTTCGGGAATTTGGAGCGCGCGGTGGACGGCATATACCAGACATGCGAGGAGGATGAGAACATATCGGAATGCAAGGAGGTCATATTGGTACTGGAGAATTACACGCGCGACTTTCACAATCTGATCGAGTGGTTCAAGGTCAAATGGGCGTACGAGAGTTCACCGCCGCCCTTGAGGCGTACTCCCCTTGCCTGGGAAGTTCGGAAAACGTCGCCGTGCAGAGCATGGAATTCATCGGTAATACCGAAATGTACGAGTCCCCTGCAACGTTCGAGTCCAACGGGTATGTTGGCCTCGAGTCCGCTGGATTCGTCGATAATAATCGAGGATCCACAATGCCCCCCCGAGACGAATTCGAGCAGTCCCGTGGAGGAGAGGCCTCCCGAAGAAGCGAGCCCGGGCGCGAGCAACGCGACGACCACGAGTCTCCAGGAAAAGCGCGAAAACAGCAAGGAAACGGACAAGAGCAACGAGCAATGGTCCGTCCAACAAAAATCTACCGCGCGGTCGTTCAGCCAAGACCACGCCAAGACGAAAAATCCAACGCTTCCGCGATACAAATCACCAAAGACGAACGTTCCTTGCGGAATCGTCGTCGAGGCGTCCGACGACTCGCGGGACCTCGAACCTACCAAGGAGCAACATCAGGACGACAGTGTGGCGCGAACCACACTCGCGAAATCACCGCCGATCTCCTCGTCCGAACTGGAGAAGCTTCGAAACAAAATAAACGACAAGGAATACATCGCAAGGGAGACGAACAATCGCGTACTCACCGAGAAACGTCTCATCGATAATTGTACTTCGGGGCTGCCGAGCAGCAGGCTATCGACCAAAAAAAATATCACCAACAATTGCGCGGACAACAAATCGCGTACGAAGACCGGTCGTCCGGCTTATTCCGCCGTCTCGAGAGTACGCAGCTCGACCGGATCGCTCGCGCAGGAAACGCCGAAAATCTTCAGAAGCAAAACCACCCTCGGCCTTCGAGAAACAATTTCAACGAGTAATCCAACGCGATCGACTACGAGCATGAGACGTCGTCTCGAACCTTGCGCGACGAGTGTAAAAAATCCAACCAACTGCGAGAAAATCGCTTCCGAAACGGTTGAAAAAAAAGCGCCGGTGAAAAATGGCGCCTCCGAGGACGGCTGGCAAACGGTGCGCAGTCGTTGGAGACGCGGTAGTACCCACAATTTAAACATGGCGACCCGTTTCAACAAACCCAGCACCGCCACCTCATTGCCAACACTGTCGATCGAGACTCCGAGCGAAAAGAACAAACACTCCTGTTTCACGCCGGAACTTCCGGATCGAACGGGCGCGCAAAACGCGGCTCAAAAGGTCAGGAAGAATCTTCGTAACGAGATGACGATGGCGCAGAACGAGGCTCAAACGAGCAAATCACCGAAGAAGAAGGAAGCTACGCGGAAGTCGAGGAATTCCGTGCCAAACCCACTCGACGATACAAACTCGACGTCCGTCATAGCCGCGGTTTTCAAGACCGAGGCCGAATTACTGGAGAAGAGAATACAACAATTCATGGCCGCGCAGGCCGAGAGGGAGAGAATAATTTTGGAAGAGGAGAGGAAAACCGAGGAAGCCGACTCACAGAGATCACAACAGTTGTCGGACGAGGAAGCCTTTTTGCAGAGACAAATAATGGAATTGGAATCGACGGAAATTGACGTTGATACCGAGACCGATGAGACCGACGGCGAAACCGTTCTCGAAATCGATGACGCTGATACTGTGCGACAACTCGCCGATAACGACGACATCAGCCTCGAAGATCGGTGAGAGCATTCGTGGATTTTCACGTTAAGGGCTTTTAGTTATCCGGATTATTTAGGTAATCTCATTTTTCTATGCGGTTTGTAGAAAAACTGAACATCCGATCGATTTGATAGTTTGCACGATATTTGAAAAATTAGGCTACTGTGACGAACCGAAAATCAGGTTTATATTTAAAAAAATTCATTTTGAAGGAATAAGTAAGATGATTGAAAAATCGTTTGGACATTTACGTGTATGTAGATTAAGGGGTGAGATGCAGTCGGCAGCGTGAAAAAACGAGCACTTTCAATAATTTTTTCTTATAGTAATTAAGTTTGTTTTAAAAAAGTGGTTACACAGACTTTTTATGTTATATTTCAACTTGACTTGTACAAATTTTCAAAGAAAAATATTGATTAATTATAAAAATATTGCCATCTTTGTCGGACCCCCTTCGGCATGTAGTGTTTGCGGTGACCATCATAAAATTTTACTGGATCATCTGAAATTTAAAAAAAAAACAAAAATATCATTAGTTTAATAATAAATCTAGTCCTTAATCGAAGCTTTTTTTTCAAAAGTTAAAAAAAATGGCGGCTTTGGACAGATAACTTTTGATTTTCGACCTAAAAATCGCTCGTTTATTGTTAAAAAAAATAGAAATTTTCAACAAAAATGAAAATCCTTCGATTAAGGACTGGTTTTTAATTATATCAATAAGCACACCAAATTTCATCAAAATCCATCGAGTGGTTTTTGAATTATAGTGGCCACCGACTTGAAAAACATAGTTCTGAGAAAAACGCGTTTAAAGTTTTTCGATGTGGATACGGTATTATATGTTCGTAAAATTTTGAGCTCGATGGATGAAGCTAAACTTTTTTTATGTATTTTGATCCGCTGAATCCGAATATCATAATTTTTTGCCGAATAGTCGAGCATTCAATTGTTTATAGCCAATTGTTAAAACAATTTTTCAAAAAATATAAGTTTTTCGGGATAAATTATTTTTTTAAACATTTTGGGCAATTTAAAAACGAAAGTATTCTTTATAAAATTTTGCTAAAGTTCATAGTTTTTGAGTAATACATTTTTGAATATTTCTGAAAGAGTTTTCCAATTTTGCACTTGATTTACGTATAGAAATACTAATTAAAAAATTACTTACATCGAATCATTAATTCCTGGCCCATACAATAGGGCTTCTGCCGATGTGGAAGCTTCCAAAATATCAATTTGTTCTTGTCTTCGAAGCATTCTGCCTGCCCGGGTATTATCGTTTGCGCGTTTGTCAGCCACGTCTATACGTTGAGAATAGACTTCACTACCATTCACTAATTGTGGGATATCCCGGAAACTATTCATCGGATTGACTTGAAATTTTCCGGGAATATTTTCGAAACATCATACTTCAAGAGAATGTTTTTAAAAAATCGATTTTTTGAAACTTCTGACTGTATCTCACTTCTTAACAAAGTTGTGTACGAAAGTTTATTTAATATATTCAAAATTAAAAAAGTTATAAACAATTTCGTAAAGGACCTTTGAATGTGAGGAGCTCACCACTGTTTGGTATATTATTTGATAATTATTTAAAACTAAAGCCTACTTAAATTTGGCGATCCGGTTGATTTTTAACAAAAAAAAGCGATTATTTTTCGTCAAAAAGATAATATTGGCTAAGACTTGACCGAGCTTTTTTTTGTCATCGTGTTCCAATCATCAAAATAAATTTTTGTTTTTTTTTAAATCAATTTTTTTGGGAAAAATAACATCATTATTGTTAATAAATATTTTTAAAAAATGTGCAGAAGAAAAACATCGGTCAAGACTAAACTACTATTATACTGCATACGTGTACCAAATTTCAAGTCAATCCGTTCATTAGATGTTGAAAAATCATGTACACCATTTGAAAAACATAGTGAAAAACAACATGAAAAACAAACAATCGAGAAAAACGCGTTTAAAGTTTCACTAGCAGTTATATCGTTGTAATCATGAGTTTACCTTCAATCTGCGATTCCTGCACCACACATTGGACCTTCCTCTTCAGTTTGAGTTGCCTCAAGCAACGAGCGAGTGCTAGTCATTTTCACAGTAGCCTAACCCATTAATTATATTTACAAAAGGAAGCATGTTTGCACCGAGCTGTTGGCCCTTTTGGTCATTCTTTAGATACGTGAATTTTCCGAAAATGGTTGTTTCCAATCAATAAAAATCAATCCAATAAACAAACCCAATATGACTCAAATTCGGCAAAAAAATGAGAATAACATTTTTCTGCCAAATTTCAATTTTCTCAATGCAGCAAAATTACGATTTTGATTTTTTTCGATAAAGCGGAAAAAATTAAAAGTTTTTATTCTTATGTTTTTTTTTTGGTTGATGAATATTTTTTTGGATACAGTGTTCGTAATGAGACATTGAAAATCCTGAACGGACGCCTAAAAAAATCTTACAAAAATCACAGACGTTCCTTTTGACTAATGTTCCAAACTGGCAGATTAAAAAAAAATTGGAGAGGTTGAAAGAAAGTGGCCCAGTTGATGAAGAATGCCTTATATAGACGCAATATATAAACGCTTTTTTACCTAAACATTAACGTGGCAATTTATTATTTTTCATAAAACTCTCATAATAACGAGGATAAAAACAGTTTTTAGTAAAAATCGACACTTCTTTAAACTGTTTTATGAGCTAATTCTAAAAAATGAAATAAAGAACCTAGGACTTCACTATAATCGTGTCCGTCAAAAAAAAAAAATATCGTTCAATTTATCAACCGTAACTTGACGAAAAGAGGTTAGAAATAAATTTTCGCTTGAGCTAATAGCAAATGAAAAAAAGAACCGATCAAGACTGTACCATCGACGGTAACGCGTTACATTTTTTTTCCCAATAATGCATTCATCCTCGTTTTCTCGTCAATTCACAGCTACGAGAACATGCTCGAAGGCATGTCGTGGGCGGAGAGAATGGACACACTTGCTCAACTGCAGGCACTGGTGGCTCGTCATCCGGGTCGCGCACTGGAGCTTCACCAAAAGCTGTCGTCACCGTCGCGCAAGCGATCGCTCGCCGAGACGCTGCGTCGATACCAGGCGAAACAGGCGTGCGCCCAGCACAAGCGCGAAACTCTACTGACGAAAAAGTCGCAGCGTCTTCGCGAACTTTTGAACAAAGTCGAGGACGTGAAGAGCGCGAAGAATCAGCTGATCGAGAACAAGCGCGTACGAATGGAATTGAAGCTGAAGAGAGCCGAGGAAAATCGCACCCAACACTTGTTGGAGATCGTGCGAAAGGCCCATGACGAGGATTCGAAGCTGAAGGAAATCGCTTTTATAAATGAGCTCGAGGCGCAAAATAAGAGGCACGATTTCATGGCCCTCTGCCAAGAACAGGAGGAACGCCTTCAGGTATGATTCTTCTTTTTTTTTTCCTGCTTTCTTGTGGACGAAGCATTGGCTTCGTGAAATATTCATTTCTCGAGATTTTAATGGACGCCTGGTCGCAATATTCGACAAATGTGAAAAAAATGCATCACAAAATTTATTTAAAAATTCGCTTTCTGCAATTTCCCGTTCATCGTTACGTCTGCCCTCAGGGAATTCAGGAAGAACGTCAAAGAAGGCAGGAGGAGAAAGCCGCGAAGGAAGCAGCCGCCGAGGAGCGCCGTCGCGCCATCGAGGCCGACAGACAACTGAGAATACAAAAAATGCGTCAGGCGAGACGGGAGCGCGAGGAACGCGTCGGCAAAATGCAATTGGAGAGAGAAAAAGAACGTCTGGTAAGGAAATCGTACAGATTACGAAAAAATTTCCCAAGTCTGTTTCGTCGCTGTACGCTTACGATAAAAAATAACAAAAAACGCAACGAACACATTGTAGGAACTGGCGCGTGAAAAAGCTCGCGATCGAGAGGAACGTTTGTCCGCTTTGCACGCGGCGCAGCTCGCGAATCAGGAAGAATTGCAGAAGAAAATAGCGCAGAAGCAGCAGGAATCGGCGCGTCGTCACGGTGAAAATATCGAGCACATACGTCAGCGGGCCGTCGAATCGTCGATATTACGATCCGAGGAAGTTCCACCCACGCTAAAATCCTATCCAGCACAGAAACAGTGTACACTCTGTGGTACTCAGGTGAGACATTCTTTGCCGTATGAAGAACAATAAAAAAAAGATCGTCGAATTTGTAAATTCCCGAAAACCGGGGCTCTCGCGAATCCACGAGGAGGATAAAAATTCGGTGATGGCTCACGACGAGCAGCGTTAGTCTGGGCCAATAGTCAGCTAGGTGGCCGTTTAGCCGCGCTTGCGCGCCGTTCCAGCAATGAAAAATATTTTCGATGAAAGGTCGTTGGGTTTGACCCTCGGGTATAAGTTCCGAGGTCAAGTGAGAACCAACGTCAAATTCTTCAACAAGAACTCACATTTTTCGCTGAATTTTTTTGTAGCTTACCGCGAGAACCTTCCAACACACTATAAGTATTTTTTTTCGTCACGTACAATTTGAACAATTACACTTGGAAGTTGTACGGAATGGGCCTTGAAAAATAATAATGTCGGTGCTATTGCAATTTTCAAGTCTATAGCTCGGAAGTAGTCGAGGTAGGCTTTAACAATAGTCAGTAAGAAATGTGTTTGGAAAAAACGTTCTTTTAATATTTCGATAAAAGAATACCGATAAACAGTACTTTAAAAATTCGCGCCGCCAGCTTCAAGAATATACAGTAAAAAATGTGGGTTCTGATTTTTTGTTTTGACGTTGATCTCCACACAACCATGGCAATTACACCGAATATCGGATTCACAATCCTATATCTTTTCCCCTTCAGAAGGAAATAAATTTTTTTTTTCAACATTTTTTTTTGAGTACTTTCTGAGAGCTCAGCCTGCAACATTTTGAACGGGTTACACCTAGCTCGTGACCGGAAAAAAGAGGAATTTTCGTGAATTTTTTTCTGGGAAAACGTGCGCGGTTTGATTTTTTTTTGTTTTTATATTTAAGGTAGTCCCTATCGCCAGGGTTCAATCCATAGGATACTCACAATTTTTTTTGAGTTTCACTAAATATATTAATAATTGTCTATGTAAAATTTCAGGGTTGGTTATCGACCTAATTACAGGGAAAAAAAATATTAAAATTGCGTGTTTTTGTGAGGGGATTCCGAGACGACGTACAAAAACCCAATTTCCGGTTGCTACAAAAGTGTATATAACAGTAGAAGTCCGTCAGATTCTTAAGAATAATGAGATTTACATACTTAACACTTGTGGTAATCCAATGCCCTCAGAAAAAATAACGCTTATTGACCTAATTTTTATGTAATATCAAGTTTAATTTGAACTTCCGGTATTGGATTTATTACCACTTGCTACGATAAAGAGACGTGACAGCAAGGCAACAGCTGACTGTAGTCCTAACCTCATCTCACTCATTCGAATTTCCACGCATATTTCATTTTTAACCGACATATTTGGCCGACACCAATTTTTCACGCTTTTTACCAGTCGTGGCCCGAATACAATGCTTCATATTTCCCGCACCTGACATTGTTTTGACAGATCGACGTTGAAAAGCATGGATGTTAAACTCGTTTGGTTGAGTACAAAGAGACGGAGATAGAATCAATGTTGCCAAATATCAAACTGAGAAATACTGCGCGAATCGTTGGAATAACTATTTTTTCATTTTTCTAACTAAATGCGAACATTCATTAAACAGTTTACATATCGAAAATGTTATTTATTACAAATTATTTCTTTGCATATTTAAAAAATATAAATCGTACAAGTCTCAAGTATGAACAGTGGTATGACTAGTGTGAACCGATAGGATTACCTTAAGCGTACGGTTTTAAGTATCTCACAGTTTTTGTATTGTATGTTGATAAATGGTAGATACAATGGTTTGTGAAACAAATCATCCAAAATGAAAAAATCAAACGCATTTAGTTTTTGCATGAAATTATCTAGCGCTTGGGCAAACGATTTAATGAACTATGAATTTTTGCAAAAATGGCTGCAGTCTAATGTGAAAGTATTGATTTTCGGTGAAAAAAAGCTCTACTTTCGTTGATAAAAAAAATACCATGGATCGAAAAAAAATCCTTCGTTCTAGCACTGCTTTTTGGCATGTAAAAGAAGTTTGTACAATTTGAAGTTGATCGGCGCAGTTATTTTGGAGATATCATGATCACCCATTTTGAAAAAATAACTTTGAAGAAAAAATAAACGCGTTCAAAGTTCGGATAGACTCGACATTTTCGTCGAAAGCAATGAATCGATATCTTCAAAAATGTCAACTAAGTGCAAGCCCTTAATAGGCCACTATACGTACAAGCATATTAATTGTAAATCGAAAAAAAGAATGAATTTCGGGAAAAAAAGACTGACATTTCTGCCCAGATCCCGAACGAGGTTTGTTTGCTGAGTCATCTGAAGCGAAAAACTCATCTCGAGGCTGTCAAGAAGATGCACGACGGTCGCGAGCCTTCGCGCGACGATCTTCAGAGATTCAACATAGCTCAAATACGTGACATCACTCCACCGCAAAATCAGACCGTGACAAACGGCGTGAGTACGAGCGACGAGACGAAAGCCGCCAAGGAGAAGCAAAAAGCGTTGAAAAGACGAAGCAGAAAGTTGAAACAACGCATCTCGGCGCGAGGTCAAGAGTGGGAAACGCAAAATGCAACGACGAATCAAGTGGCTTCGATCGAGTCGCCGAACAAAGCAAAATTACGACAATATCTGAAGGAGCTCGAGAAACTAATCTCGAATCATACGAAAACGGTTTGGCCGAGCGTCGCTGTTGCGAGGCTGGAGCGTTGCTTGGGCGAAATAGCGAGGACCTTCCTCAAGGCGGTAAGCAAGACCAGCGCGCAGAACGGTGTGCGGTTTATCAGTTGCCGAGCCAAGCAGTGGCCCAGGCTAACGCTGCTTGTCACGGGAGCCGCGCATCGTTCGCTACCGTCGGTCGGTAATAATGTTAGTAGGGTATTTGACTCTATTAAGGGGAGAGTAGGGTTTTCAGCGTGAAAAAAAAACACTTTTTTGCGATTTTTTTCATCTATATGGATAGAGTAAATTTATTGAAACCTTTTGTACATTGTTAAGGGGGGATTGTCTTTTTTTTCGCAAAATTTACCGCTTTTTGGGAATTTTTTTGTGAAGAAAGTATACAACGGAAAACTTGTGAAACTTGGCATATAGTTTTATTGATCTGTTTACTACATACAAAA
The DNA here is from genome assembly GCA_963210295.1 of Ophion ellenae. NCBI lineage: Eukaryota > Metazoa > Arthropoda > Insecta > Hymenoptera > Ichneumonidae > Ophion > Ophion ellenae. Next base: position 33,489,690 of record OY723388.1, read on the forward strand.
AATTTTTTAAACAATTTCATCAAAAAATCCGCCTCCCACCCCCCTCGACGCGCGATGGTCCTTTTTTGATGGTGTGCACGATTACAGCCTTCACGTTCATCCTGCAACAAAAACCCAAAAAGCATTTTACTTTAGACACATATAGCTATCGTTCGATGAAGGGGAAAAAAAAATTGACGATTTGGTGACGTTTTGAATTTGAAGTATCGATTTTTCGAAAAAAATTGATCGATTTTTTGTTATAAATAAAAAACTATTAAACGTATTGCTTTTTTGCTTCATCAAACGATAAAAGGATGTCAGCTGAGCATTCTGTCCAAATTTGAAGGCAATCGGTTGAATAGTTTTTGAGAAATCGTGCACACCAGTTGTGAAAAAGCTGTTTTGAGAAAAACGCGTTTAAGGGGGGATTTTTTTGATGAAATTGTTTAAAAAATTTTTTGTATGTAGTAAACAGATCAATAAAACTATATGCCAAGTTTCACAAGTTTTCCGTTGTATACTTTCTTCACAAAAAAATTCCCAAAAAGCGGTAAATTTTGCGAAAAAAAAGACAATCCCCCCTTAAGTGTCATTTCAAGAACATTCCGTGAAATTTGTACGCGAAAATATCCACAAACAAGCCGGTGACAAAGCTTTTCCAAGAACGCCTTTGGAAAAACACGATTTGCAGTGTTCACTGTATCTCAGCTAGAAATTATCTGAAATCAGGTACCATTAAAATTTAGTCAAAGTATCATCAAATCCTCCCCCCAACGGTCTTTGATAATTTTTTTTGTTTCATTTCTAAATTTTTGGTGGTCATGTAAAGTGAAGAGTGCTATTTTCCACGAAAAATTCCGCCATTTTGGGGCCGGAAAACCCCCTCAATGTAAAAAAATCTCAAACTAACCGTTGGGGGGAGGTATTTTATATGTAGAAAGTGTGTACCAAGTTTGAAATAAATCGGTCATGTAGTTTTCAAATGGCAGTGAACACGGACTTTGAAAAAGTGGTTTCGAGAAAACCGCGTTTGAAGTTTAGAGAAGTCGGAGCTACAGTGTTAGAGGAGCGGGACTAAACAGTCAATAACTTCGAGAGTTTTGGTCTGATTGACTTGAAATTTTGGGATTATGTTCTTGAAATGTTTAACTATAAGAAAATACAAAAAAAATCGATTTTTCAAAAGTGCAAACCCCTACCATCCCCTTAAAAATATCGTTCATTCTCTTCCTAAGAGAATATAGTGTTTAAAAAGTATTTTCTATCATTTTATTGAAAACAAGATGCATTACTTTCGTTTATTTCATTTTTTAAATGACATAAATTTGAATGTTTGGTCACGTGAACGAAAACGCTTCAGGATTGGTTGGATCCGGGTGCAAAATTTGTAATGAAAAAGTAATGCATTATTCATTACTTTTTAAATGGGTAATGAAAAAGTGTTTCATTACCCATTACATTACATTCAGTAATGTAAAAAATTCCATTACTCATTACATTATATTTTGTAATGTAAACAATTTCCGTTACTCATTGCATTGGATTTTGTAATGTAAAAAATGTCCATTACTCATTATATTATATTTTGTATTGTAAAAAAACCATTACTCATTACTATACATTTTGTAACGTGAAACATTTTCATTACAAAATGCAATGTAATGAGTACTGGATTTTTTTTCCATTACAAAATATAAGGTGGTGAGTAATGGAATTTGTCCACATTACTAATGTAATGTAAAAAGTCTCCATTGCTCATAACAAGGTAATATGGATTATTATTCGTTTCCCATCGGGCCAGATCGACCCAGTGCAAAAACCGCTGCCACTAATGAGAAACGAATAATAATCCTCATCACCTTGTAATGAGTAATGGAGATTTTTCACATTGCATTCCATTAGTAATGTGAAAAAATTCCATTACGCATTACCTTATATTTTGTAATGTAAAACATTCCATTGCTCATTACATTACATTTCGTAATGTAAAATATTTCCATTACTCATTACATTGGACTTCGTAATGTAAAAAATTACATTGTAATGGGTAATGAAAATATTCAACATTACAAAATGTAATGTAATGAGGAATGGACATTTTTTACATTACAAAATACAATGTAACGAGTAATGGCAATTGTTTGCGTTACAAAATGTGATGTAATGAGTAATGGAAATTTCTCACATTACTGAATGTAATATAATGGGTAATTAATGTTTTTTCATTACAAAATATAAAGTAATGAGTAATGAAAACGCTAATGCATTATTTGCAACCCTGGTTGGATCTCGAGTGACGTCACTTGCCAGTGAACAGATTGTCATTACGAGTCCTGCGACGAGTAATGAGCGATTTTTTAGTTTATTTCAGTGTATTTGCGTGCTTTTTCTGTCCATTCATAGTTATTTGTAGTATTAGTTACCATATTATCAACCTTTGAATAAGAATGGAAAGGAAGGTTTGCTGTGCGACAACTTAGCGGCGATATAGGTACTTTACCTTGTTTACTGGCATGTGACGTCACAGGCGTCACGTGACTACATATCTGACAACGGGAGCGTTTTGGCGGTCTGGATGAATATTTAAATTTTATTGCCGATTTATATAATAAATACTCACATTCAGATAGAGATAAAAAATACTGTGAACATGATATAAAGTAAAGAACCATTCAAGATGATTTCCGTACAGCAGTCAAATACCCTATTTTCGGCACGACTTTCTGGCGTGATGTCAACGTTCTTTCTTCTTAATTCCAGGTCTCAATGGATCAGGAAGTATTCAGAATGCTGAACGGCTTCGAGACGTTGACGAGCCTCATGAACCTCGGACTGAACGTTCAAAATACCACTCACAGCCTGCCAAACAAGTACGTATCTTGTACAATATCAAGACCGAATCTTTTCTGCTGATTTTCCGGTGGAATTTCATCCCTTGTCTTGGAGATGGTTGCCTCGATACTTGTCGAGTCCATAAGGGAGCAATATTTACACTTAATAATACATTGTCGCAATTGTTGAGAAATACCGACTGGTGAGAAAACAATGGTGACTCGCTTGATCTACAAGCTTGTTAACACTTGGTGAAAAAAATAGATAATGAAACAGTTTGAATGATACGTCTAAACGTTTATTTTTCTTCGAAAATATCTGATTTAATTGTATATTAAATATATACAATATCGTTTTTTATGAGCCCATATTTGTACTATATATATATATATATATATATATATATATATATATATATATATATATATATATATATATATATATATATATATATATATATATATATATATATATATATATGAAGCGTGTACTGTTATGAATGGATAATCCTGCAACTGTCGATAGGTCAGATCATGTCTTACTATATACTGGAAGTTCAGTTTAGTAAAAATCCCACTATTTTTTAACCTATCAGACCTAGAAGAAAACTTTTTCTACAAAAGTCGCATTGTTCGAAGGGGCTCATCGAGTGGTGGCTATGGGGTTCATCCAGGGGGGGGGGGGGCTTCAGAGATTTCAAGGTCCCCTCCCTTTTTCCAAATGGATCCTATTTTTAACACTATTTTTCTTCAGAATTTTGTCAAAAAACTAAAAATAAGTTCACACGCCAAATTTCAAGATGATCGATCAAGATTTGGTATGAAAAATCGAAAAAAATTAACGATTCAATTTTAACGTTTTCAGCACAAAATCGATTAAAAAATGCTGCAAACACTTACTCCTATAAAAGGTGCTCAAAGTGATGGTCACCACTTTCATCGCCCGCTTGCAATCTAATTCGCAATGATTGTATTGTCTCGTCGATGACGTCAGTCTGTATTAACAAAAAGGCTTAATTATTCTTCCTTGCATATCTTGTGCAGTGGTCGGCGCCTCTTCGGGCACCATGTTTTTTTAAGTCTTGTGTCGCACCGACTAGGACCAATCGGAATCTAGCGATCCAATCGACGTGCCGACACCCTGGTCGATGCAAAATCATCTGCTGATTACGAATTTTCCAGGTAGAACTCGATCGAATCAAAACTCTCGGTCCAGGAGACATTTATGTTTGAAAAATCCTTCTCCTGGGCTAAATAAAGCCTGGACGAGAATGGGACTTGAAAATTCGTGACTACAAAACGATTTTACATCACTAAAGAGCCTGCCAATCCATTTTAGCTAGAAATGAAAAAAGGTCCATTTTCACGTCTTCTGTCCTATCGATTACGACGAATTCGAATTTAGCGGTCCAAGGGAGTTCCCGACAACTTCGAACGTACGCTCCAAAGTAAAATTGCCTACGTGATGTTTCAATACTATTCTATATTAATTTTGTACTATTTTTGATATGTCAGTATTCAAATCATGTGATTATATTTTCATATATCTTTCGCTTGAATACACGAGCCAGGGGGTGGGGGGCAAGAGCCCCACCCTGCCTCACCGTTACGATCATGGTATTCAACGGGAGAACGACACAAGGCCGCGCAGCTTTGAGCGGCCCGTGGGTCGGGTAGGGGGAGTGGGACTTGCTGCTTAGTACCGTAGAACCGTAGAACCGTAAAATTTGGGTCCTGCAGCAAAAATCTACGTGGAGAGGGTAAAGAAGACAGCGCGTTAGGCGGGATCTGACCGTACCGGACGAATTTAGGTTCGGGAGCGTGTCGTTCTCTCGTTGTATGCAATATAGGACATGATTTGCACCGTTTAAAAAAAAAATCAGTTCTAGGCTTAAAACGTTGAAATATCCTTTCTATCGGTTTTGTTATACTAAATTTTGATCGATCATCTTAAATTTGTCCGTGTACATTTATTTTTGGCTCCTTGATGAAATTCTGAATAAGAAAATAGTGGTCCCGTTTCGAGAATGGAGGTAATCTTGAAATCTCCTAACCATCTCCACCTGGATGAATCTTCGAACTCTGCAACTTTTATAGAAGTTTTCTCCTAAGTCTGATAGGTTAGAAAATATTCCGACTGCTAATAGTTGTTCTCTTACCCGGTACACACAAACATGTACAGTGTAATTATTTCCAAGTTCGAGTAAAATGAGAAATAAGCTAAAAGGACCTCGGTCGGTAATTTGCTTCGAGGTCTACTTTTGGAACTGTATGGCAATCTGTACAGAGCGTATTTTTTCATATTTTTCACCGAATCCATGTGTCATCTTTATTTTAAGGAGCATCGTGTCGGTTTGTCGAGTCTACAAGGCCGCTGTGACTGTTCACACGAACAACATCGAGTCCATTTTGTTGAGTAACAAAATCGTTGGTATCCTGGATCTCCTTCTCCAGCGTTTCGAGGTGAGTCTTTGATTCGTCCTCCGGTACTTGATTCTCGCAATTTTTTTACGTAGTACAGTTGGTGGTCATTTGATAGCGTCATTGACACTGTCGCCACCAACAATTTTCATGAGATACAACTGATTTACGGATATTCAACGTGACGAGAAAAACATTCTTCAACTTTGCCGTCAGCGTCGCTCATGCTGTCCCTCTCGCACCCATGTCTGTTTCACCCTAAGGTGACACGACCCTCGCTCAGTCGGTAACCAAATCTGTAAGCGACTGCTTTGAAAGGGGCTTGAGTTTTGGAGACAGGGCTAAGTTCCAAAGTCTGCGCCCTTCGAATTTGTAGGCCTTAAGAGTCTCTTTATCTCGAAAAATGAATCCATCTCTGAAAACATCTGGTTTTAAGATTTGCAGAAACGGTAAGACGTAAATGATGTTGAAGTTCGTATTGTTGGAACGTTGAAGATATTTTGTTGTAATTGCTCAAATTTGTTTGGAAGTTTTAGGCTGTGAGATCTCCAACGAGAACATGCGAAAAATGATTTCACATAACAATAAAAAATAAATAAATAAGTTCTCGGTGTTTTCCGACAGATGGCGTGACCAGAACTGCGTGCGTGTAGTTTGAGATGGTAACGCATCTATAAAGAAGTACTATAGGGTGTCTCAAAATGACTTGACATTTTAAATTATTAATAAAACGTAATATTTATTTGAAAAGTACGAATATTTTAATTTTAATATAAGGTAGAAACATGGAGGTTATGTGCGGAACACAATATCAGATGGTCGCCTCGTTCCTGTCTGCAAGCGTTCAATCTTTTGACGAAATTCACAATAACATTTTGGCATATTTGCGGACTAATTTCATTAATGGTGCGTCCAATTGCTTCCTTGAGCTCCGGAATGGTTTGTGGATGACGGGCTACACATTTCCTTTAATAAAATCCCAAAGAAAGTAGTCCAATGGCGTCAAGTCGCACAATCTTGGTGGCTATGATCGCCACGAAAAAATGGCGCGCAATTTAAAATGTCAGGTCATTTTGACACACCCTTAAGCCCCTTTGTTGGCATTGACGCAATAGTGCGTCAAATAATTCCGTGCCCTGTGTGGCATTGACGCAATAGTGCGTCAACCTTCCACCAAATTTTCTGCCATTTTGGGCACTTTTTGTCGAATTCTCTCTGCCAACGAAGGGATTAATAAGCAAGCTTCAAATTCAGTGCATACAACCTTGTCGAACTGTAAACAACTTTTATTTCATAGTGTTAAGGCGTTACCCCCACTTGTAGCGCAAAAAAAGGCCTTATTCATGAATTTTTTTAAAGAAAACTACAAAACTTTTTTAATCGTTCAATATACCATCTTGAAGAACACATCTTGAAGAACTTTCAGTAATTTTTTTATTGAAAAATATTACATTGTTTAGTGGCAAATGGCCGTCAATGAAATAATATTTTTATATACACGGTTTGCGGTGACCAACATTGCGGCGAAGTGGATCATCTGAAAAAAAAATGCGGATGGATTTAGTCAAATATAAGTATAAACTAGTCTTTGATCGAAGGATTTTAAAAAATATTCATTTTTCACAAAATGGCGGACAGTCAAAGTTAATGGTTCGATTTTAACGAAAAAAACGGCCGTTTTTTGGCTATAAAACGGCCATTTTTTTTCGAAAAAAAAAATCGAACGATTAAAGGCTACATTTTTATGTATTAAATAAGCCTGCAAAATTTCAAGAAGATCGGTTCATTAGTGTTCGAGTAATCTTGGTCACCGACTTCAGAAATGCCATTTTGAGAAAAACGCGTTTAAAGTTTCAATTTCAGTTTACACGAGGAAAATATTTTTTTTTGTAAACTTACATAGAGTCATCTATTCCGGGCCCGTTTTTATAAATTCCAGTCTATTATATGAACGTTGTGAATGCCAGGGGTATACGACCCATTTCATCGAACAATGCATTGAAGGTCGGAGGGAGGGTCGAGCGCGGCAGACGGCAGACTAGCCGGTCGTTTACACAACGGATTCTTCTCTTTCAACGCTCAGTTGAAATCTCAATATCTCAGTCAATTTTGTTCGGATCGACTTGAAATTTTCAGGACATATTCTCAGATACTTATACTCCAAAAAAATGCAATAAAAAAAATTGATTTTTTCAAAATCGCAAGTGGAGGTAACCCCTTAAGCATGTCAAATTTCGTGCCAAAAAGGGTATTTTCGGGGATTTCTACTGCACGACTTTATTTTTAAAAAATCTGAAGCTGAAGCACACAGAATTCTTGTTGAGACTTACGTCGACCATGCTCTGTCGAAAACAACATGCAGAGGTTGGTTTATACGCTTCAAAAATAATAATTTTGATGTGTTGAATTGGAGGCGTTACTTCATGAAGACTCATGTCAGACGCTAGCTGAACTTGCAGAATCATTAGGAATTGATCACACAACAGTTTCGAAACCTTTGAAAGCATTAGGAATAATTTATCCAAACAAACCATTAATTTTCACGAAAAAAACAGCGAGAACCCATTCAACATCCCAATAAAAATCGACAAGAATTGTCGTTTGTTTCCAATGGTGTCAACTTCAATGCCATAGGTGTGAATCGAAGCTTCAGATCTGGTTAAGGTAGTACCTCCACAGAAGAGTTGAATTAAGAAATGGTTGAAATTTGACATATACGTTATTTAATACATTATCCAAACATCTGTGCAATTTGAATAAGTTTGACCACCCCAAACCTGAGATATTTACACTTAAAGTTGGCTTAGTTTACACGTAACAAATGCGTTATGATGGGCAAACAAAGCATCACTAATTCTACCGTCAAAACTAAAATTAAGAAATTGATAAAAAACGAGGATAAGCTACAGTAAGATATCACGAATAATGTGAAAAAAAAATGAGAATGATTCACCATCTAGTTTCCAAGATATAACCATGAGAAGCCTTCACAATTTTGGTGCAAAGCCTGGCAAAGCCTGGAAAAAAAACAATTGGGGCAAAGCCTGGACAGTCCTGGCAAAAAGTTTGCTGGCAATGGTCGATCAAAAACACAATACAAAATATATTTTACGGCAATAAATGATATCCATCGTAATATCTACTAGTACCGAGTCAATATTGCGTAGTTTTTAAATTTATTCATAACTAAATAAACCAATTATCAATCTTTTAAACACGAACATGGTATGTAAACTTTTGGTTGAGATTTTCGCAGAGGAACTACCTTAAGGCCATGTGAAATAGATATGGGTGCGAAAGAACTTTAAAGTCCGTTGACGGCAATACGAACTCAATACAAACTATTCTTTTTAGATTCTTTTTCTGTAAGCTTGGTATCGCAGTAGGCTTTGTATCGCATCGACTCCTGTATCTAGTCTCCATGTCAGGATCTTTCGATTGGGGGGCGTACAAAAATTACGTAACGCAACATTTCCCAATTTTTTACCCCCCCCCCCCTATTTAAAGCTCCTGTGCAAGTTCTTGCACAGTGACTTTCCCCCTTAACTGACATTGCGTATAGAAAGCTGTGAGCTGTCCACGGTAAAATTGCACGTGAGGTTTAAATAAAAAAACTTGAACATGCAGAAATGTTGCTATTTCTGGCAGTTTTAAAATCGTGACGTAACGCAAAACTTGACCCCCCCCCCCCCCCATACGTACGTCGACCGTAACGCCTGCCCCCCCCCCCCCCATTGCGATACGTAATTTGCGTCCACCCTCTTACCACATTTGACATAGTCTCGATCTTCGCAACGTTACAGTATACGTATAAATGGAAAATATACTTCGAGTCTTTTATATCTATGTCTATATCTATGTTCAAAATTGCCTTTCCCCATATTCAGCATATCAATTCCCCGGCGTTGTCGTAATTTTCTCAAGGGTCATTGTTCCATTCGGCGATTCGTAAATCGGTACATCGTCATTGTTTCAACAGGACGACAATTATTCACGCTCCCGTGTGTACGGCACTGCCTTTTCCTCACGCGATACGCGCACCACCTCGCGGTTTCGCGCGTAACGCCGATATTTTGCGCCCTGGCCTTTTTTTTTCTCATCCTCTCTCCGCAAATGCATTAGCGACCGAGAGGGGCTAAGGGGGAGAAAGAGCTTTTAGTGACGTCATGCACGGGCACAAGAAACATCGGGCAAATTTTGTGTGGCGAATGTGTAGAGCGGAGGGGAAGGAAAGAAGAATTGTCGAGGCTCCGCGGGCCGAACACTTTTTCACTTGATACGTGGTAGAATTGCTCTTGCGCGCGTATATCGCAGCATTAATATAACTACGATAACGCAAAACTACCGCTGGTTAGGCCTTCCTCTTTACTCTTTCCATTGGCATACCCTTTTCGTTACTCTCGAGGTTTTGCCAGCCTCGGCGCGCCGAGATAGAATCGACCTGATCTTTTGTCACGTACTCAACCGAAAGAGCTCACCCCTCTATTTCAATGACTACAGTATATACTCGTACTGTGGTTTATATTTCTATGTTACGCAGTCTCTCTCTCTCTCTCTCTCTCTCTCTCTCTCTCTCTCTCTCTCTCTCTCTCTCTCTCTCTCTCCTCCTCTCTTCTTGCTCAAAGCTCGCAAAGTTACTTTTTATTGCATCGTCCTTTTTGTCACCAAGTAAGCGGGAACGCATGTAATTTTTTTTCGCCTGGTGTTACGCGGCGAAGTTGGCGAATAGCGCAGAGAAAAAGGAGTGAGTAAAGTGGTTACGCGAAATAGAAGTCTGTAATTTGAAAAACGTGGAGAGCGCCCTCTCCCGGTGGCGTCGGTGCACCAAATGGCGAATCGCGAAAAGGTTCTTTACTGCTCCGCGAGTTTCGACACTAAAATCGAAATGCTTGTAGGTTATTGAAATTCACATCACCGAGAGATTAAGGTAATTCTATCGCCAGACTTCAATCCACAGGATTATCATTTTTTTTGAGCTTCACTAAATATATTAATAATCGTCTCTGTAAAATTTCTGGGCCGGTTATCGACCTAATTACAGAGAAAAAATATTAAAATTGCGTATTTTTGTGAAGGAATTCCGAGACGACGTACAAAAACCCAATTTCCGGTCGCTACAAAAGTGTATATAACAGTGGGAATCCGTCAGATTCTTAAAAATAATCAGATTTACATACTTAACGCTTGTAGTAATCCAATGCTCGCAGAAAAAATAACGCTTATTGACCTAATTTTTATGTAATATCAAGTTTAAGCGTTTTTCACGCTTTTTGCCAGTCGTGGCCCGAATACAATGCTTTATATTTCCCGCCCCTGACATTGTTTGGGTTGTATAACTAGTGTGAAGCGATAGGATTACCTTAATACAGGATGCAGTAACTGTTCGAAAGTTAATTCGTTTCGCAACATAGTTTCGGCGATTTTTAATGTTCACGTTCAACTTTTATCCATTTGGTGATACATGTCACCTCGTAAACGCTAGTTTTAGGGCTGTAGGGGCTAAAGTAATACTTCGATTGAAATGAAAAACTGAACAACTTGGGAATGTCGTGTTGAAACATTAAGGGGTTTCTATACTTCGTTCATTAATAATATTCGAAAACAGATGTGATTTTTGAGCCCGGTTTGTTTTCGGACATTAACGAAACTTGTAGGTTAACCCCTTGACTGTGAGTGACACAAACATGGGCAGAAAAAGTCGTGCTACTGTTGTGTCATGACACATATGTGGGCATTTGAAAAAAAACATGTTTTTACTACATCAATTTGACTGTAATTTGGTAAATCATCGTTTTTGAGGTCGCTGAATACGAATCTGAAATCGGATTTCTAAAATTCGAAATAACGGATCCAATATGGCGGATGCAAATTCGAAAAATAGTTTGATTCCGACGAAAGAAAAGAACCTTATGGTTTTCGATGTTGCTGAATCCGAATCTGAAATCGGATTTCTAAAATTCAAAATGGCAGATACAAATTCCATCCAAAATGGCGGACGCAAATTCGAAAAATAGTTTGATTCCGACGAAAGTGAGTATGTGATGGTTTTCGAGGTCGCTGAATCCGAATCTGAAATCGAATTTTTAAAATTCAAAACGGCGCATCCAATATGGCGGACGCACATTCGAAAAATCATTTGATTTCGACGAATGCGAATTTTAGGTGTTGAGAACTGGACTTGATGCAAAATATTTAGGGAGCTAATAGGGTGCACTTGAAGAACACGGGAAGGACAGAAAATAATTTCATACAGTGTGGACGAATCCGGTTTTGTTCGCCAACTCGTCATTTAGGTTCAATTGCGACAATGGTAACTATTAATATCATTTCTCGGCCTAGAAATATTTTTTAACAACATTATGAGTTGGAAATTGCCCAATAAACGTCTATTTTTACATGAAATTTTATTCACAAGAAGTTGGCAGCCTGCGGAAAACTCATTGTTTTTTCATCCCCACTCTTGCAGCTGAGAAATGGTGATTGAAACTCCTTAAGGGGCTATACCAGTGTGACACTTAAAAAAATTTTTTTGCCTTTTTCGACAGTTTATACTTTCAAGAATATGAGATGAGATTTTTATACTTTCAGGATTTATACTTTCAAGATTTTTATCCTTTCAAGAATATGAAATGATATTTTTCAAATTTTCTGACATTGTAACTCAAAGAGCAATTATCCGATTGACTTGAAATTTGAACTGAGTACTTTTAAATACATTTACTCTACAATGACGTAAGATATTCTTGATTGGATGAAAATTGATGATTTGGCATTGGAAAAACGACCATTTTATAGGCAAGAAAACAGACTTTTTTCATAACTACGCGATTTTGTTAGATTTTGATATTTTTTCGAAAACTCTACGTCATTGTACAGGAAATACCTTCCAGTTTAACGACATTTTTTCCTTTTTCGGTTACAGCTACTCAATCGCCCGGAATCATGTCAGCAGTGGAGGAACTTTTTTGTTTTGGTGCCTCCGAAGGCAGCGCATAAGTCGCTTGGATCTCAATATTTTTCTATGAAAAAAATATGTAACATAGGTCAAATATAACCAAATACATTCTTAATTTTCCGGTACATTTAATTGAGTACTTTTCTTCCAAAAAATTCCTGAAATTCACCCAAATTTCCGGCGTTCACACTGGTATAACCCCTTAACCTCCCGGGGAAATGTTTCGACGATTTCTCAGCAGTTTTCGGGCTGTGTAAGAAGAGATTCTCGCATAGCACATGCTTCCCTGTGCTTTGACAGCACGGGTAGCGATACACAATTTTATTATCAAATGGAACGAGGCTGGTGCAACGATGTATGGACCATTGAGCAAATAGACTTATAGGTTTCGGAACAGGGTTGAGTTTGCGAGATTTTTCAAATTTTCGTAAACGGCGTTATTATGATTACCATTATTACGGTATATAAACGGAAATTGGAAAGGAGATGAAAATGATGACTCTCTTTTTGCCCCGGTGAACCCTCCGGAACGATGAATATTCGCATGTGTATGCAATTTACTTGCCCCCAATGGGCTGTCGAGGGAAAAATTGTAAATAGAGGCAATTTGTAGAGAGAAAAAATACATCGGTTGTCCGGGACGGCCTCCAAGTCCACGAAGTCCATGCACGGTCTCGTGCACTTGGATGGTCGCAGTTAAAATGAAAGCCCATCGGAAATAGTTTTTGTTTTGAACATCAGAGATAAAGTAACTTTGAATACACGAGAATACGAAGGAGAGGAAATCCATTTTCTTTCTATGAAAGAGCATTATTTTTCCAAGATCATTCGGGACATATGGAAGTCTTACAGAAATGTGATGACTACCATGGTGATGAAAATTTGATGCATTATCATCTCGTTTGTTTTAAGGGCGGGGTAAAGTTAATTCGGCGAAAAAAAGGCATGTTTTTAAGATTTTTTTTTAGCGTAACGAGTAGTGTTCGTTTATTGAAAAATTTACATATAATAAAGTAACATTTGAACAACATTCTCCTAAATTTGCATTGCAAAATATTCAAAATTGAGCGAGTGAAAATTAAACCCCGGAGGAGCCTCGAAAAAAAGTTGGTTTGCGGTGTGCACCATAACTCGCAACAGAATCATCTGAAACAAAAAAATCAAAATGCATTTGTTAAAGGAGATGTTTCTCGAGGTAACGACGGGAGGATTTTTTTTCTTTCGATTTTTCGATTTTTCGTAGCACTTGGGAGCCAAAAACCCGATTTTCCCTAAAAAAGATCGGCTAATTTGTTGTTGAAAAATTAGTAATTATTAAAAAAACAGAAAAGCTCTCGACGATACCTGGTGAATTATGTGAAGAAGTACTGTGCAAAATTTCAAAGCGATTGGTCCAGTAGATTTTGAGTTATCGTGCACACGGACTTCAAATATGACAAGTCTCAGAAAAACGGTTTGAAAAACGCAGAAGAGTTTGGTCGCTTAGCGCTCATTGCACATAAAATACTCATAACTTCGTCAATTTTACTCCGATCGACTTGAAATTTTAACACAATATTCTTGATATATTATGCATTCATTTAAAAAATGAAAAAAAAAATTTCAATACTTCACCCCGCCCTTAAACCTGTATGCAGAATTTGAACCCTTTGAACAATTATAAGACTTTTGATCTGCAGTCATTTTGCATGCTGTTTCACGGGGTGTTTTTTTACTCTGGGATATGACAACAAAAGGCATCGTGAAAAAAAAGTACAGATGTTGTCGTTTTGTTGTGTGGTAATTTATGTATGAAACAAACTTTTTACTAGGTGCGCAACTAAGTTTCCGGTTTTTTTTTTTACCAATAAAAGATCGAAAATTTCAAGACAAATACAAAAAATGGTTCATTCGAAGCATTGTCCCGCGCTATTTACACATTTTTGCCATCTCTCTGACAATACATAAATACCGCGACGATAAAAAGACGCGTCTTTGGACTGAACCCATTCGTCCAACCAATTTTGTAGTGCATCGTAATTGGCCAAGTGTAGCCCACCCAAGCCATGCGCGATCGACCGGAACAACTGATAGTCTGAAGGGGCCAGGTCTGGCGAATACGGCGGGTGCGGTAGCAGATCCCATTTCAGTGTTTTTATGGTGTCCTGGACGATGAAACTGCGATGGCACGGAGCGTTGTCGTGCTGCAATATCACACGTTCGTGTCTCGTGTCCCATTCTGGCCGTTTTTCGATCAATGCGCGGTTCAAATTGATCAGTTGTTGTCGGTAGCGATGCCCATTGACAGTTTCGCCCGGTTTCCGCAGCTCATAGTACACGATTCCTTTCTGGTCCCACCAAACGCAGAGCACTGTCTTTTTTCCGAAGCGATTTGGCCGTGCCGTCGATGTTGACGCTTCGCCACGTGAAAGCCACGATTTTCTGCGTTTGGGATTCTCGAAATATATCCATTTTTCATCGCCAGTAACAATTCGATGCAGGAAACTCTTTCTGTTCTGCCGCAAAAGTAACATTTCGAAAGTGGCTCTTCGATTTTCCATTTGTCGCTCAGTCAACTCATGCGGCACCCACTTTCTTTCCTTATGAATTTTGCCCATGGCGTGCACACGTTTCGAAATACATTACCGAGTCACATTCAATGCCTGGGCAAGTTGATCTTCTGTTCGAGTGTCATCTTCATCAAATAACGCTTGTAGATCGGCGTCCGTATTCTTAACAGATGGCCAAGCTATAAAGACTCCCAATTTCAGACCTATGCCGACTACACGTGTCGCTAGCGCCATCCATGTGGGAAACCCGGGAACTTCACGTTAGCGGGTTACACCGAGCTCGTGACCGGGAAAAAGAGGAATTTTTGTGATTTTTTTTCTGGGAAAACGTGTGCTGGTTTTCATTTTTTTTTTTACATTAACTCTACGCTGACACACTGGGTCATTTTGACCCGGACGAATTTGAAATAAAATGCTCACTTTCCAAAAATTAAAGGTTTCAATAATTTTTTACGACAATTTACTTTTATATTTATCGAATTTTACTTATGCAGACATATTGAGGAATGGTTTTAGTGTAACCCTGATTTTTTTGGATAAAAACCGACCGAAGTTGTTCATGGCAGGTGGATGCTATCCGGCTCAAATTGACCCTGTCTGTCAAAATCGTGTCCAAATATAAGTGTGTCAAGGAGGGATTGAAAAGTATGGGTTCGAGTATTTTTTCACAATTTTTGCATTGAAAAATATTTATAATTGTGGTAAATACCTGTTTATAAATGTGGTAATATTTATAAATGTGGTAAATACGTTTCTCGAACAGCGGTTTGTGCAGACCGCTCATTGAAAAACGTCATTCGTGGTGACCACCGCTGCTCGAAAACAAATCATCCGAAAAAAAAATTAAACGCATTCAGTTTTTGCATGAAATTATATAGCGCTTGGACGAAGGATTTAATAAAATATTGATTTTTGCAATAACGAATGCAGTCCAAAGCGAAATTATTGATTTTCGGTGAGAACACGCTCTATTTTCGTTGACAAAAAAGATCGAAAAAATATTCCTCCGTTCAAGCACTTCTTTTTGATATGTAAAAGAAGCCTGTAAAAGTTGAAGTTAATCGGTGCAGTGATTTTTGAGATATCGTGGTCACCGATTTTAAAAAAGTCATTTTGAGAAAAATGCGTGTCAAGTTCGCAGGTTTGCGGAACCTACCTATAAACGCCCGTAACTCCCTTAATTTTTAACGGATCGACTCGAAGTGTTCAGAGAATAATTTTGCAATGTTATATCTGAAGAATCCGGAGAAAACAAAAAATCGTTAATTAAAAAATGTCCATCTTGGTGTAAGGCCTTAATTCGGTACATAATTGTAATATCAATCACTGTAACGTCGCGTAATTCTGCTGATAGTCTCATTCTGCTCTCCCATACATTCTTACCAAATTGTATACAATCGAACGGCTAAAAAATTGTGGCGGTCATGGGACGCGGCATGATCACGATCTAGAGTTCTGCGCTAATAAAGTTAAATATTAACAAATACCGGTCGTACAATAAAAAAATATAAAAAATAAAATAAAAAGTTCCAAGTTAAAATTTGAGGCTCGCTCTACTTATTGTGCCACTGATTTTTGCTTTACATCTAAGCAATATATTCGAGGGTGCCACATTTTGGGTACTCTTGTCTGCGTTTTCATCTCCCATGCATCCTCACGCGATTATTGCCTTCCCACGTATTTAAATCACGCGGATTTCTCATAGCCCGGAAGTGGTGCAGCGAAACGTTAAAAAATTAAACTTTTCACCCGAGACATTTTGCAATCTTCACTTGATTTTTTTTCTCAATCCTCCAGTCCGTTACCGCACTCGACGATCATTCTCAAGCGATGGAAGCATCGACAAACGTGACCGTCAATGCAGCCGTGACGAGCGCCACGATCCAATTGTTGTGCAGCCTCATACCCGAAGTGCCTTTCGAGAAGCAGGCCCTTCAGTCTCGTCTTCACGATATCGTTGGGTAAGTTAGACATTTTCACCGAGGTTTTCATTTTTTAATCCAATAACATTTCGTTGTAATCGCCTATTAGAGTTTTGTTTGATATTTGAGAAAATGATATGTTTACTTCAACGAAGGGTTTCAACTAATTACAACTGACACCATGAAAAAACCGTATGTTCGATAGTAATAACGTTTGTTTAAGTTAAATAGACATTTGTAATCGTTGTAATACAATTAAATATTTAATTTGAACAAATATTTCATTGCAACAAGTATTTAATTTGAACGAATATTCGATTTGAATAAATATTTAATTTGAACAAATATTTAATCCGAACAAATGTTTGAATTGAACAAATGTTCAATTGGAACAAATATTCAATTTGAACAAATATTTAATTTGAACAAATATTTAATTTAAACAAATATTTAATTTGAACGAATATTTCAGCTGAACAAGTACTTTATTTAAAGAAATGTTTTATATGAACAAACATTTAACTTGAACAAATATTTAATTTGAACTAATAATCGATTTGAATAAATATTCCATTTGAACAAATATTTAATATGAACAAATGTTTGATTTGAACAAATATTCAATTTGAACAAATATTCAATTTGAACAAATATTCAATTTGAACAAATATTCAATTTGAACAAATATTCAATTTGAACAAATATTCAATTTGAACAAATATTTTATTTCGTTGAACAGGAATACTGCTTCAATCATATAAAAATGGATGTTTGCTTTTAGTAGTACTTTAATTCAAGTTTGAGAACACTATTCAGTCCGTCACCAAGTATTTGTGCTTTTCGAGTTTGTTGAAAAAGATTTTAAGGTTACTCGTGATACGATCAGTACACAACATGATGTTCACGCTCAGAATGTCACTACTGAACACTCTACTAAAACATTCATTTGCCTCGAACAAATTATGACCTCAAAGTTAACACAATGGCAAGCGTTCGACAATCAATGTATATCGGGATCCCATGTGGTGATATCGGTCTCAATACACTGTCTATATCGTTGCTGACGCGTTTAGACATCAATAATTATTGACGGGATCACGAATATCGCGATATTTAACGACTGTGCAACTCTTGCCAATTAATAGTTCATTCGAAACGACAGGTGTGCCTTTGGATCAAACCATGTCGTTGATCTGATATATTCGTAAAATCAAACAAAGCTGTAGTTGCTTAAAACAAATATACGTCGAATTCACCGCAACTGGTTGATCCAAAAACGTCATTAGTCTCGGCGATACAAATCTGAGAACAAAACATGAATTTTTATTGAATAAAAAAGTTTGTTCAGAAAGATTTTTCGATAAGATTGAAGTTTGCATCGTTGGAATGCAATCAACACTTCTTTCAATTGCTCCGATTTCAGCGATAAAAATCCGTCAACCATTTTGAGATATCCATTTGGAGCTCTACCATCGAAATGTACAAAACAATATCGGATATAATGATTAATACGAGGAAATAAAAGCATAAAAAAGAATTTTCGTTGCATGCTAACTGCAAACTTCAGGACCATATTTTTCGATATAGTAGTCAATGAAGTTCCGAAGAAGCTCGATGATGGAGTTCCAGTATGTACTGTTCTTGATTACTTATTTTAGCCGTAAGTCCACTTTTAAAAATGAACTGGCAGGAACCGCGCATGATTGATCTATACATATAAAACAGTTGCGTGACTGATTGACTGACTGGATGACTGACTGACATACAGACAACGCACAGCCTAAACCGCTGAAGATAGGAACATGAAAGTTGGAAGAGGGTTCCTTAGGAGGCGTAGAGATGCACGAAGAAAGCATTTTTCGAAAACCAACTCTTGGAGGGGGGGGGGGGATGCCTTTAAGGGGCGATTGTCTTTTTTTTTCGCAAAATTTACCGCTTTTTGGGAATTTTTTGTGAAGAAAGTATACAACGGAAAACTTGTGAAACTTGGCATATAGTTTTATTGATCTGTTTACTACATACAAAAAAAATTTTAAACAATTTCATCAAAAAATCCGCCTCCCACCCCCCTCGATGCGCGATGGTCCTTTTTTGATGGTGTGCACGATTACAGCCTTCACGTTCATCCTGCAACAAAAACCCAAAAAGCATTTTACTTTAGACACATATAGCTATCGTTCGATGAAGGGGAAAAAAAATTGACGATTTGGTGACGTTTTGAACTTGAAGTATCGATTTTTCGAAAAAAATTGATCGATTTTTTGTTATAAATAAAAAACTATTAAACGTATTGCTTTTTTGCTTCATCAAACGATAAAAGGATGTCAGCTGAGCATTCTGTCCAAATTTGAAGGCAATCG
Source organism: Ophion ellenae (assembly GCA_963210295.1). Taxonomy (NCBI): domain Eukaryota; kingdom Metazoa; phylum Arthropoda; class Insecta; order Hymenoptera; family Ichneumonidae; genus Ophion; species Ophion ellenae. Next base: position 33,508,710 of record OY723388.1, read on the forward strand.
GTTGAATAGTTTTTGAGAAATCGTGCACACCAGTTGTGAAAAAGCTGTTTCGAGAAAAACGCGTTTAAGGGGGGATTTTTTGATGAAATTGTTTAAAAAATGTTTTGTATGTAGTAAACAGATCAATAAAACTATATGCCAAGTTTCACAAGTTTTCCGTTGTATACTTTCTTCACAAAAAAATTCCCAAAAAGCGGTAAATTTTGCGAAAAAAAAGACAATCCCCCCTTAAGCGAGGAAAAGAATGTTGATTTTCATAATTTTCTCTAAAAGTAAAAATTTCTTCGCCATTTTTGAGACTTACTGTACATGCTGTTACATGGTATTTGTTTTTATTAATCTTTGAAAATGGCGGTAGTATGACACGGTCTTCTAAACGGGTTGCCGCGGATGTTGTCAGACGGCGTGACACGTAGCGTCGGTGGGACTAATCCGAAAAAACCAACTAAGATTTTTCTGTCGTTAATACTCACACGCAGAATATGAACCAAGAAAAAGTGAGAAATGTTGAAAATCGATGAAATCGTACGCTTTGAAACAAAAGGATTTAATTGCCCGAAAAATGTCTACACTTCGCAATAAAAAATACTTTTAATTTTTATTTTCAAAATCATTTAGTCTTGTTTTAGACAATGCGGCTAGACAGATTTATACAAAGTTTCGTCAGAATCGGTCGATTGGTTGCTTAGCTATGCTTCACGCCAGTTTTGAAAATGCAGTTTAAAAACCCGGGTCATACATCTGCCATTTTGATAGATTGATAAAAATAAAAAATACCATGTAACAGCCAAAAGTAGCGAATAAAGCATATCCTAAGTGTAGAAGATCATGAAGAAATCTTTCCTTTAAAAAAAAATCATGAAAATCGGCAAATTTGTTCCTCCCTCAAGGGGGTGAAATGGGGTGTCAAAGTTTGTATGGAATATTATGCTTCTTGCTCGTATTAACGCGGGTGAAGCTTCGGGTGGAAGGTAGTCGCGTAGTTTTTCTTTTTCCGCTGATTACGTAATTGCGAAGGGAAAATCACGACGGCATAGGCTAAAAAGTGTTTTTCTCGTCAAGCGATGAGAGAGTACGGACCACCGTGATAGAGTTCGAATATATATATATATATATATATATATATATATATATATATATATATATATATATATGTATGTGTGATCGGGGAGGGAGCGAATGTGCCCGAAGAGAGTTCCACGGTAATTCAATACTTTGTGGTATTCCCTGCGACGGTTTCGACGAGAAACAGTCTGTTTGAACTGCATGTTGGTATATGGACGCGCTAGTGAGGTCTCACCCGCGAGATCTTCCCGTCGGATTGACGGTAGCCGCGATCTACCGCGAGAGCTACGAGACGTACTGCACCTGGGTCAACTTCCTACGAGGCGAGGACCTCCCAGAAATCTCTCTCTCTCTCTCTCTCTGTCTCTCTCTTTTTGGATCATTACCAACCCTTTGACTCCTCTGGTGGGAATCGTCGCGTCTAGCCAACGACATTTTTCATACCGGATGTGAACTTAGCTCCAAGATATTTCCGCGTTCCCTCAGGACAGTAGGAATACCCTTTTCGTTTGTTGGCGTCGCTTCTTTTTTTTACTTGGATTTCGTGGCAACTGACTCGGGCGTTAAAGTCCGGTACGGAATGGAACTTGAAATGTAAACAATGTGTCTCGTGCTTTGAGTCTGCGGAAAGTGCCGGGGAATTGTACAATTTGAAGGGTGTCTCAAAATGAACTCACGTTTTGATTTATTAATAAAACGTATTATTGATTTGAAAAGTACGAATATTAGTATTTTAATATGTGTTATCTCGCACCGGGGCGATGTGAATTGGCCACCAAGATCGTGCGATTCGACGCCCTTGGACTTCTTTCTTTGGGGTTTTCTGAAAGGAAAAGTGTTTGCCAATGATCCACAGACGGTGCCGGAGCTCAAGGAAGCAATTGGACGCACCATCAAGGTAGTTCGGAAGAAAAACTGAAAGTCAAACTGACAATTTTAACGATTTTTCTTTTTTTCTTTCCAATGTTGGAAATACATGGAATTTAATCTCATAAAAAAGTATTCTTATTTTGGTACCCATTAGAATGAAAATTCATGATGATTTTCATAAATACTTACAATCGACATGAATCATTATCGACTTTACTAGTGAGTTCATGTTTTAGCAGTTAGAAACGCCACACCCGTGTGGAAAACGTAACTCATCACGGCCTAGCCACAAGCTAGTTAAGTGGTGTTTCGAATCGCCATCAGCTAGCCGTCTTAGCGATTGACTACCCAGTTCATATTGACTAACGCTTTGGTCCTCTAGTGACTGAATACAAGAAATTAGATGGTGACTAGATAGAAAGAAATTACCCACGGCTGTATTATATTTCTCACCTAGCCATGGCCTAGTTTTTTCAGCTAGCGACTGGCAACAAAAAATTAGGTGGCGATTAGATAAAAAGAAAAATTGCGGCTATATATTTATATTTTCGTGATTTTTTTTGCACATCATTTACATCATTGGACCCTTATACGATATTATTCGTTGTTCATTAACTAGGGTTATCATATTTGCGCTGTAAATATAATAATGGTTAAATTTTCAATTATCTCCGACAAACGCTTACGCCGTAACGTGGTTTCGATCCCCGGGACCTCTGGGTGAGGAGTTGTGACGTTGTTCACTGAGCGAGTTCTACTTGTTTCATTTCCGAATTTTCTTATCGTCTACTTATGTTACACTACACAATGTCAGATTATTGAAAAATGGGTGGATTAACAAATGTTAATAACGTAATCGGATCAATGACTCAATTGCGTTCGCATTGAGAGCGATAATCGCATAGAATTACATAACCTTAAGTTGTATTTGTCCGATCATTTATTCCGGCTAGTGCGGCCGCAGTTGGGAAGTGTAGGCTAGGTCATGGCGAGATACCTACTTAAGAATTTTTGCATTTGCAACGCCATCTGTAACTCAAGTTGCTTGAGGCGTTACCCTCACTTGTAGCGCAAAAAAGGGCTCTTTCATGATTTTTTTAAAGAAAACTACAAAACTTTTTTAATCGATCAATATACCATCTTAAAGAACACATCTTGAAGAAGTTTCAGTAATTTTTTTATTGAAAAATATTACATTGTTTAGTGGCAAATGGCCGTCAATGAAATAATGTTTTTATATACACGGTTTGCGGTGACCAACATTGCGGCGAAGTGGATCATCTGAAAAAAAAATGCGGATGGATTTAGTCAAATATAAGTATAAACTAGTCTTTAATCGAAGGATTTTAAAAAATGTTCATTTTTCACAAAATGGCGGACAGTCAAAGTTAATGGTTCGATTTTAACGAAAAAAACGGCCGTTTTTTGGCTATAAAACGGCCATTTTTTTTTCGAAAAAAAAAATCGAACGATTAAAGACTACATTTTTATGTATTAAATAAGTCTGCAAAATTTCAAGAAGATCGGTTCATTAGTGTTCGGGTAATCTTGGTCACCGACTTCAGAAATGCCATTTTGAGAAAAACGCGTTTAAAGTTTCTCTTTCAACGCGGATTCTTCTCTTTCAACGCTCATATCTCAGTGAATTTTGTTCGGATCGACTTGAAATTTTCAGGACATATTCTCAGATACTTATACTTCGAAAAAATGCAATAAAAAAAATCGATTTTTTCAAAATCGCAAGTGGGGGTAACCCCTTAACCAACCATGAGCCAGTCGCGCGATGGAACTACACGTATTCACATAACCTCACTTTGGCATTTGCGACCAAGATCGGCCGGGCAGTGACTAGCCAAGGGGTACACAGTCGCAGTTAGCTGACTACACTGTAAAAAAAGTCATTAAATTTACTATACTTTTATAATTGAAAATTTCTAAACTCGGAATATGAAACACAAATTCGCACTTCAGTAATGGAAACTTCAGTAATGGAAATGAATTTTCATAAATGCGTATACATTTTAATATATGGGACATTCAATATTAGTATGCTGCATATGAGTTTTTCAACGCTCATCACAATAATAAAAATATTTGTTTGATTAGTGCAACAAACGTATATGATTTCATTATTTATACAAAAAGTTTAAAAATCGCAATATGACTATTATTTTTAACTTCATTCTGTTGAAAAGTACAATACCTTGTACATTGAATATCACAAAACGCTGTTTAAAGAAATATGAAATTTAAAATACTATGGCAAATGAAACTTCAAAACTTCGTATATGAATGAATATTTAGGCTTCGGTGTTGTAAAATTCAATACCGGACCTACATTTCATACGGTTTTACATTGCGTAATACGTACGAATTGAATATTAATACACTATACAATTTTTCAAGGCGTCTAATAGAAAAATAAATATTCTTAGTTGAAAAATACAACAAGCGTTTTGAATATATACAATGTAGACGAAGTAAGAAAATTACAAACTGACTCTTAATTTTTACAATACTTGGTTCAGGAGTGTACAATTTTTTGTGCACTGAATATTCTGATAGACGAGAATATTGAGAAATGAATAGGACATTTACAATACGAAGGCACGTACATTTTCTGATTTACAACGAGACTGCTGAGCTTGGATGTCGCGAATCGGGTTCTCCTTTCGCGGGGTGAAGGTTGAAGACCTCCGAATTAACGGCGTTTTTTATTTTTGTTCCAATAGGCCTTAGTTGCTGAGATATCGCGATTTGAAAATTTGGGAATTTCGGACGGAGCCAAGCCGGTTTCAGCTCGCGCGTGGAGTACGTTGAGCGTTGATACTCTGAAAGTTCACGGTTCGCGTCCCCATTCTTTTTTTAATTCAATTTTTTTTTCTTTCAAATCTTTTATAAGACTTTGCATGTGCAGGTATAAATAAGAAATTTCGAAAATATGTATTACTAGTTTTATTTATCTACCATATTTAAATAATTAATCCAATAATAAAGTCACAATTACAAAGCAAAATAATATGGTATAAAAAATAAATAATTAATCTAATTCAGACTTGCAAATTTCGCGGCAGGTAGTTATTCTGATTCTTCTTCTATCAGACCGGTATGCTGACAAATTGGAGGGAGGAAACCATCGTAAAAGCAAGGGAAGCCCAAAGGCTTACGTCACCACGAACATAAGATTAACACAATACAACCGCAACCACATTAATTATTTTAATATAATAGATAAATAAAACTAGTAATACATATTTTCGAATTTTCTTATTTACCTGCCCATGCAGTCATGAGAGATTAAAAAATAAAATAAAAATTGAATTAAAAAACAAAGCACGGGGACGCGAACTGTGACTTTTCAAGTGCCAGTCCGTCGTCTTACCGTATTAGCTACGGCCGCTCTTGTCTCAAGCATTAACGCTCATCGTACTATACGCGCCAGCCGAAACCTGCTTGGCTCCATCGGAAACTCCCAAATTTTAAAATCGCGATATCTCAGCAACTAAGGCCCATTGGAACAAAAATAAAAAACGACGTTAATTCAGAGGTCTTCAACTTTCACCACGCGAAAGGAGAAACCGATTCGCGACATCCAGGCTCTGCCTTCTCCTTGTTAGCATGTGTTTATTCGGATAGTCTGATTTAATATATAATTCAGTGCAGAAAACTTCAAATTCGTGCTTTGGTCAGCGTGTTAAATCAAATCATAAAAAAACGTATCGAGTAACACCAAATCTAAAGTAAATGATGAACAGCCGGTGCGATGGTCTAGTGGTTAGCGTGCTCGCCACGAACCAGCGGACGGAAGATCCCGGGTTCGAATCCTAGTCGCGTACATTACGTCGTGAAATGTTTTTCTTCGGCATTTCACGGCGAAATAAAACTATGTTAGAAATACGAATTGTAGTCATGATGAATATAATACAGAGGGGCGGGGAGGGGCGGGTAGCTGGGCCGCAGGGGAACAGGGAGAAAGTAGAGAAAAGTAACGGTCACAATGAGGGGAAGGATAGGAACAAACGCGAAAAGCTAAGGAAAAAACAAATGAGTGGTGAATTAACCGAACAAGCAGCAAGTGTAATTTAACCCAAATTTTGATTCGCATTAATTTTTATATATCCACAACTGATACTTTTGAATAGGTATATGATTTTTCCAGGACTTTGGTATTACAGTATTACTACACATTACTTAGCCATTCAAAACGTAGTGTATTAATTTAAAAATAACGATTATTAGTTTTCACAGACAGAATCAGTAAAAGAATTCCGGAATTTGTATATTAAAATTCATACAGAGTTTATTAAAGACGCAGAAAGTAAATAACAACAATTATACTAACCTAACACCGTAAAATTAATACACTTTTCTATGCCAATTTTACTTTTTTTAAATTTAAAAATGCAATCTGTGCGTATTAATTTTAATACGCTCCTTGCGATACGTATATGATTTTCCCAGTACTTAAGTGTTGGGATATTACTGAACGATTATTAGACATTCGAAAAGCAGCGCATTGATTTTCAAATGACAATATTAAAATTCATAAACGGTATCTGTAAAAAGACTTCCTACACTTTTATATTAATTTTAATACAGATTTTTTTTACAGTGTAGGTCATGGCGAGATACCTACTTGAGAATTTTTGCATTTGCAACGCCATCTGTAACTCAAGGTGCTTAGCCAGCCATGAGCCAATCGCTCGATGGAACTACACGTAGTCACATAACCTCACTTTGGCATTCGTGAGCAAGATCAGCTGGGCGGTGACTAGACAAGGGCTGGATAACAAAACATTCACAATATTACTAGCTCATAGGGAGCCAACCATTGGTCAGTTCGTATGAGCTCAATTGGGCGAGCCAGTTACTGGGTCGTAACTCAGACAGGTTAGAACAATTTCTACTCGGGCATAACCTCACTTTAGAAGAATTCAAACATCACCTCTCAACGACTCGACAAATGTCAAAGCATGACACAATAACGTGTAGGTAGTCGTTTCTTTTTTTCACAGAAAATTGATCTGCTTTTGTTCGCGCAGATAAATAATAAGATATTGATTGGGCAGTTGTTAAAGTTTCATCTTCAGGTAAATATACAGAACGAAAACAGAAAGAAATGTTTAAGTTTTCTAAATAAAAATGTTTACAGTCGTTCTTCATATGTATATTTGTATACGTAATAATCAATTAAAAAAAAATAAGATCTACAATCAACATATTTTCTACATGATAACTGCCCTGGGGGTTGATGAATCCAAAAAATCCAAAAAGGTATTTGTAAAGCAATGTTATAGTTACAGTGGGTCCGGAAAAACTTTTAAATTTCGAAAAAAAAATTCTCTACTTTTTTAAGTCAAAAAGCGTTTTTGGCTGTCAAATGTTTCCTTTCAATATTAAACCAAATGTTCTGAACAAAAAAGAATCGAAAGTGGCTCAACAGGCTACGCTAAATCTAGATCCAAATATTGAGAAAAAAAATGTCATTAAAAAATCTTCAAAACTGCTTAACTTATCGCGCAGACCGTTTGAAAAAAAATGTAGTTTCCGAAAAACGGGCGATCATATTTACCCTCATTACTCCGTTAAGGGGGATTGTCTTTTTTTCGCAAAATTTACCGCTTTTTGGGAATTTTTTTGTGAAGAAAGTATACAACGGAAAACTTGTGAAACTTGGCATATAGTTTTATTGATCTGTTTACTACATACAAAAATTTTTTTAAACAATTTCATCAAAAAATCCGCCTCCCACCTCCCTCGACGCGCGATGGTCCTTTTTTGATGGTGTGCACGATTACAGCCTTCACGTTCATCCTGCAACAAAAACCCAAAAAGCATTTTACTTTAGACACATATAGCTATCGTTCGATGAAGGGGAAAAAAAATTGACGATTTGGTGACGTTTTGAACTTGAAGTATCGATTTTTCGAAAAAAATTGATCGATTTTTTGTTATAAATAAAAAACTATTAAACGTATTGCTTTTTTGCTTCATCAAACGATAAAAGGATGTCAGCTGAGCATTCTGTCCAAATTTGAAGGCAATCGGTTGAATAGTTTTTGAGAAATCGTGCACACCATCAAAAAAGGACCATCGCGCGTCGAGGGGGGTGGGAGGCGGATTTTTTGATGAAATTGTTTAAAAAATTTTTTGTATGTAGTAAACAGATCAATAAAACTACATGCCAAGTTTCACAAGTTTTCCGTTGTATACTTTCTTCACAAAAAAATTCCCAAAAAGCGGTAAATTTTGAGAAAAAAAAAGACAATCCCCCCTGAATAGAGATATCGGAATGTCCATATTTTCAAAGACGCCGTAAAAGTAGCCGACTATTGCTAAATGACAAATTTCCGAACCGCGTAAGCTAATCCTATCGCTTCACACTAGTCATACCACTGATCATCCTTCAATCTTGTACAATTAATATTCTTAACATATGCAAATATAATAATTTGTAACAACTCAAATTTTCGATGTGTAAACTGTTGAATGAATGTTCACGTTTAATTAGAAAAATGAAAAAAATAGTTATTCCAACGATTCGCGCAGTATTTCTAGGTTTAATATTTGGCAACATTGGTTCTATCTCCGACTCTTTTTACTCGACCAGGCGAGTTTAACCTCCAGGCTTTTCAACGTCGATCTGTCAAAGCAATGTCAGGTGCGGGAAATATAAAGCATTGTATTCGGGCCACGACTGGTAAAAAGCGTGGAAAATTTGTGTCGGCGAAATATGTCGGTTAAAAATGAAATATGTGTGGAAATTCGAATGAGTGAGATGAGGTCAGGACTACAGTCAGCTGTTGCCTTGCTGTCACGTCTCTTCATCGCAGCAAGTGGTAATAAATCCAATACCGGAAGTTCAAATTAAACTTGATATTACATAAAAATTAGGTCAATGAGCGTAATGTTTTCGAAGAGCATTGGATTACTACAAGCGTTAAGCACGTGATTCTGATTATTTTTAAGAATCTGACGGATTCCCACTAATATGCACACTTTTGTAGCGACCGGAAATTGGGTTTTTGCATGTCGTCTCGGAATTCCTTCACAAAAATACGCAATTGTAATAATTTTTTCTCTGTAATTAGGTCGATAACCGACCCAGAAATTTTACAAAAACGATTATTAATATATTTAGTGAAGCTCAAAAAAAAATAGGCAAATCCTATGGATCGAAGCCTGGCGACAGGATTACCTTAAACAACATAAATAGCAGGAAGTTGATCCCGAAAATCGAAGCAACGCCACGTCGTTGTCCGAAAAAGAAAAGATTTTAACGATACACAGCGATTTTCCCATTCGTGATGCACTTTCAGGTTTCTCCGAGGGTTAATTCGCGTCACGATTTCTCATTTTATTTTTTCTTCTTCCCTTATTTCGATGTAGCATATGTATTCTCAATCATTAGTCCTGAAACGCGGAAGGGCGCGTGAAACATCGGTTATATATACATATCGACCTATTGAACGAGAGGTCGCTCGTTCGTGCTGCCGTATACGGTGGAGCGCAGGGTTGCTCGCCATATTATGATTAATTTCCTGCCGATGTAAAGTAACCAGTCATCGCTTTTACTTAGCGCGATTGCACCGGTTCTTTATTCTCGTATTATGTGTATGTATGTATATATATATATATATATAAATGTGTGTGGGGGTGTGTGTTGAACGGTGCGTGCGAAAGCGTTGAAAATATACAAAAGGCGGGAGTGATAAAAAAAAAACTCGAAAGAATTCTCCATACGCCCACGCTCTATCGATCATTTCACCCTTGTACCGCGTACGGTACGTATAAATACGTCCGGATTTCAAAATCCTCGGTGTCTATTTTACCCAGTTATTTTATTTTTTTCGAACCCCATTTAGTCCCTGAGTAGAAAAAAGCTTTCTCCTCTCTGTGTTTCCGCTTTCGTGACGATCGAGTTATTTTCGAATGAATTTTATTTTCCGAAACCATTTCGTACTGCTTACTGTCTGGAGCACGCTTGGTATTTGGCGTCGAAATGTTTCGATGGAAATTGTGAATTCTCGACGTATCTGTGATATTTGTTACTTTGCGATGTTAATAGGACATTCACAGATGTCCCGGGTTTAAACAAATATTTACCAATGGGAATGTTATTCGTACACGATATATGGGTATAGAAATAAAATAAAATAAAAATAAAAAAGTTAAGGTCACTAAAGCTACAACGGAGCTTTAATGAGCAACGTTAAGGGAGGTGTTTTTTGTTAGTTAGAAAGTTGATAAGGTAGTTTGTTTCCGATTTTTGTTGTCTCGTAGATTATTCATTCGGGATTTGGAAAAAAGGTATGTAGGTGAGCGTACATTGAACTTATTTCGTGTTAATTTTTATTTTTTAATATGAAGAATTAACAACGTTGCGGAGGTACAATAGAGTATAAAAAATGCGGTCCAACGAACGGATCGATAACGTAACAATGGTTGCTGTGAAAAATAAAAATAACAAAGTTTTACCACCGATATAAATGTATATAAATTCGAAAGAAAAATCGCAACATGGCGGGTGCTCAAAAAAAAGAGTAATTGTAGCGAAATTTCTACTTATATTGAGGGGTTTAAAAAAATACTAAATTGAAAATAAAAACGGTTACATACAACGATATCTACTGCAATTACGGAAAGTTTTTTTTCCATCGAAAATCGGACAATAATGGCTAGAGTTATTATTCCGGCCAGGTCGAGAAAAGTCGTTTCGACAAAAACGCGATTGAAAGTTTTAGTATATACCTACGTAAATCGTTGCGCTACCTGCTCTCATTAAATCGCCTGTAACTCGGTCAATTTTCAATATTTTGGCTCGACTTTTTTTGACATATTTTTGAATATGCAAATTTTGAGGGAATCCAAAAAAATCGGATTTCTTAATCCGTCACAGTGGTGTCCCGCCTTTTACAGACTGACGTGATTAATAAGACAGTACAATCAATGTGAATCAGATTGCAAGCGTGCATTGAAAGTGGTGGTCATCACTTTGAGCACCTTTTATAGGAGTAAGTATTTGCAGCGTTTTTTAAAACCCATTCGAGGCTGGGAAAATTGGATTTTTTTTTAAATCAATTATTTATACTAAATCTTGATCGATCATCTTGAAATGTGTGTAAACTTACTTTTAGTTCCTTGATAAAATTCTGAAAAAATATAGGGGTTTCATTAAAAACAATGGAGGTGAGATTTAAGCTGCCTACCGATCTTTTTAAGATTTTTTCTTGAGAAGCGCTTTAAATCTATCAACGTAAAAATTTGCACACATATTATGGTAACTTTTAACTGTATTTTAACATTGTTTATTTGTAAAAATAATTTTTTTGAAAGCTGCTATAGCTGATCTCCGGGAGCAACTCTAAAAAAGGCGTTTTGCGGTGAGCACGATTTCTCTGGACTGGATTATCTAAAATGAAAAAAAAAAACCAAAAATATTTCATTAATATAGTCGATTATCTCGTAATCGATCGAAGGAATAAGCAAAATAATAATTTTTGACAAAAATTTAGATCTAAAATCGTTTATAAAATGGAAAATATTTATCGGTGAGAAAAAACCTTCGATTAATTACTAAAAAATATACTTGAATAGCTGGTGTTAAAATTTGAGACTGATCGGTTCAGTCGTTTCCGAGAAATCTCGCTCCCCGACTTTAAAAACACAGTTTTGAGAAAAACGCGTTACAGTTTCAAAAGCACTTTCGAACACTCTGACACATAATTCCAAATGTGCGTGTTTCTTCGGAAATATTCGCCGGATTGACAGGAAATGTTCTGTGTGTATACTTAAATATATGTACATTACGAAAAAAAAATATTAAAAAATCGATTTTTCGAAAATTTTAACTTTATATAATCCCTTAAATCTCCGAAGCGCCTGCAACCTGGATATACCTCGTAGCCACCACTCGATGGCCCCCGTCGAACTATACAGCTTTTGCAGGACAAGTTTTCTCCTGAGCCTGATAGGTTGGCAAATATTTCCACTGCTAATAGTTGATGCCTCTCCCCGCATATATATAACTTTATAGCTTTTGTGATCTGTATTTTTTTTAGAGAACTACATTTTTTTTACAAAATTCACGTTTGGATTGTGAAAAAGCCACCCTTGCGAGTGTTTTTCGTGGCTTCTCTCAGGCTCTCAAAACATATGACGCTAATAAAAAAGATGAGAAAACCGGAGATAAAAAATTTACCGACTTTCCCCTCCCTTTAAGTCCCTTTCATTTATATGAAAATATAAATCGCTAGTGAAGAATATGAGAATATCTTTACCGCTGGTGGTAAACATCTTTTGCAATTTCAACCTCCCTATAAGGGTGGGTTCCGAAAGTCCAAACATTTTAAACGCTCTATAGGGTCACTAGTAGTGGCCTGGAGTCGAAATACTCAAAGGAGGATTAGCAATGAAAAAAAGAATCGTGGCTAACCACTTCAGCACATTCAATTTATCAAGATATTCAAAGCCTGCCACTGAGGGCTGCTTTAAAAAAAAAACCCAACATTATAAACTACGCAGTCTCACTGCAAAAAAGTGTCGCGTTATTGCTGAATTGTGATATGATTTTTTCCTTAGTTAGGCTTTTTTACATACGTACATATACAGATAGGAAAGTGTCGGTGGATACGCAGATAAAATTCGGCCTTAAGGTTGCTTGCATTTTTTTATAGCACTCCATGGCTCCCCGGACTCACCATAAAAGCCGTATGGACTTTGTCAATCGAGATAACGCACGATAACGAAAGCTTTTGTTTGTACATCCATCGAGAGCCATTAATCCTTATCAAGACCCATTTCTAGTTTGTGATTTCGAGGAGCACTTTCGAACTTGTTTGCTCGTTACTCAACGGGACACGATATTCCGAAAGCACGGATAAATTTTGCTTCCTCTCGATTTCCTACTTTTTGCAACGTATCTAGAATCGAAAATGTCAATAAAAAAAACCCTACCGAGTTCGATCAGCCGATTTGTGCTATGAAAAAAGGGCGAGAAAGAATAAAGGTAATCGTTCGCGTTCATTAACCCTTCCTTGACACACTGGGTCATTTCGACCCGGACGAGTTTAAAATGAAATGCTCCCTTGCCCAAAATTGAAAGTTTACGATAATTTCTCACAACAATTCAATTTTATATTCCCCGAATTTCAATTTTGCAGATATATTAAGAAATGTTACAGCGTATCCCGGATTTTTTTCAATAAAAACCGACCCTAAGGTTGTTAAGGTAGTACTAGTGGATTGACAAGTCAACAGAAAACCTATAAATGATCGAATTCGAAAAAAGCAAAATATAATGTATTTGGGTATAATAATAAACATACAGAAAATAATTATTTGAGAAGCGCATGTGATAACTGATATGATAACTGTTCGTATTATAGTTTGGTAAGTGAAGTAAAATCGCAATCAGATTTGACTTGAGTTGTTACAGGCCGCCATTTCATAATTCTGGCAATATCCGTGGCAACGCTGTATTCAGGTGCTTTCGATACATGTCAAGCATGTGTTCGTTTACCGTATGTGTAATCGTGTGTTGTAGTGTATGTGCAATGTGCATATTGTAACAAGAGAGATGGCAGACGCGGCTAGCGAACGCAAAAATATGTCGATTGAAACGATGATATCTGCTCGAAATGTCCCGTAACCTATATTTTTTATGGAACATACGTGACCGCGACAGTTTTCTTGTTATTCGGCGCATTTCGCATAGCTCTTATCTAAGCGGGAACTATTATTATTTCCGTTCCAAAGTTCGATCCGCACGGATTCCCTATATGGTGCGGGTTAAATGCATTGATTTCGTGAATGAATTACTGTTGTATTTAGCAGCCCCGGATCTACGATTTTTCCGAGCCGGGGCAAAAACTTGACATTGGCGCCCCTCCCACCCAGCATTTGAGATTAAGGGGGGAGATCTCCTTAGACGCCCGAAAATAAGTCATTTTTCATGATTTTTAAAAAAATGTGACAAGATAATCGCATCATTTTAAAATTTTGACATTATCTTATTACAACTTTCAAGTGGTAAAACTTTTTCTTTTCTTTTTTAAACAAAACAAAATAGCGGCGTTTTAAGGTATTCCTTTGGGGGTCTTTTGAAAAACTGCTTATGGTATAGCTCAAAAAGTTATTGATCGATCTGGCTGAAATTTTCGGCGGTTTCTCACTATAACATTATCGGAAGGATATACCTATAAAAATATTTAAAGGTATAAAATTAAAAATTAAGTAGGCTTTGTAATCAAATGTTCATATTTTTTACCATTTTCTCGACAATTTTTACCCCGAAAAAGTAATTTATTTACGCGATAACCTTGAAACTTTAGGTATAACCTCCCATAGTCTTATAATGAGAAATCTGGAAAAATATCAGCCAGACCGATCAATAACTTGTTGAGTTATAACACGAGCAGTTTTTTCAAAAGACGCCTAAAGGAATACCTCATCAAAGTTCGTCTCCTAGGCAGTTTTATTTTCGATAGCTAGGATCACGACGCCATTGAAACTCACCAAAGCACACTGGATGTTAGGCGCTTTAGTGAAACAAGTTTTTTCAAACACATGAATTTCGCGCCCCCTCAAATTGCCTCCCGGGGCAGGTACCCCGGTTTGCCCCCCCTTAGATCCGGGGCTGGTATTTAGCCGGTAAGGCCTGCAGAGTTTTCGCGGACGTCATTTTTTATGTCTCTACTACAGCATACAAAAAAAATCAGGTGGGCAGGTGGATGAAGTACTATCCGGGTCAAATTGATCCAGTGTGTCAAAGCCGCGACCTTATATAAGCGTGTCAAGGAAGGGTTATCGGATTACTTCTAGCTCGTGGCCAGGAAAAGAGGAATTTTTGTGATTTTGCGGGTTTAAGTAGTAGGTTTTCATAAAATGGATATTCCTTGATTCTATCAAAAAATTACTTACCCAAGATTCTAATAGTGAACTGAAATATATATATATATATATATATATATATATATATATATATATATATATATATATATATATATATATATATACACAGTGATTGAAAATGTTGCCCGTGATTTGCGACGATGTTTATAGTGATCTGTACCATATTATGAGATACGACCTGCTATATGCATATTTGGTGTGTTATTTAAGTGTTGGTACATCATTGCACGTCTACTAAATGCATAGAATATTTCATAGATACAAAAAAACGCAACTGAGAGTTCTATCTCGATGATTTTTTAAAATTATTATTCGCCATTCCCTGACCACCTGTAATGATTTATTTCGAGAAAACATTTCGCCTAATCGGAATGGAACCTAGAACCTCACTGCCTACCTTCTGCCTATCCTTCGCACGCTGCCACTACGCTACCGGGTACTTTTGGCATCTTGAGCACAGATATGGCATAAGAGACTAAAGTAATTCCGGCTGTACTTCCGAATAGCTGTTACCTGTGATTTAGGTGAAATTTTGCACAGATCTTTTGTTTTATAATATAAGTCACTGTGTAAAAGGAGTTTTGGTGCTTCGCAATAGTTTTGTACCATATATTAGTGATTTATACCATATTATATGATACGGCCTGGTAAATGCATAGTCATGTATGTCCTACAAGACCGGAAGGTGAACTTTGAGAAGAAGAGTTGAACTGATATCCTATTTTTGCAATACTACAAACATACTACGTAACAGTTTGTGAGACATGCGTAGTTCTTAAAACTATTAAGCTGCGGTTGCTCGAACTTATTTACGTCTAAAGTTTATTTACGTCTTGGCTATAAGTAAACTTTATTTTAATGTTTTTCGTAAAATCACTTCATCGACATAGGAGAGATTGACCTCGCAACCTTTCCTTGTCAGTGCGGCAAGGAACAGTGAAACCGAAGAAGATATACACTGCTGGCCAAAAGTTCCCCTTTCCCTCTTTATTGTTTGTATAGTGTACATATAGGAAATTTCACATAGGAATGAATGTTCGTTTTTTCAAATCGGGGGACGGGGGGGGGCAGTGTATAATCAAGCGATCGGCGCGATTCATTGTCTTTTTGGTGAAACTGTAATAAACTCATTGGTTTACTATACTATTGCACTTTCCATTTAGATGATACCAACATATTTTGACCGTCACTTTCTCCCTCGTGCGTTACGGGCACGCACGAACGTCCCTCTTCGCTAATAAGGGGATCGAAAATTCGTTCGTAGCTGCGATGATCACAGGGCTCAATTGCAATCACTGTAGATAACTGCTACAGCACTTGCCAGGATAAAAATCCCTCATCAAACAAGCTTAATCTCTCGCGGCTCTGCGCGTGTTTAAATACCGCTTCCCGAAGAAAATGAAAAGATGCGCGAATTACTGTTTCCTACGCCGAGTCGAAAATCTTGGCGAAATTGATTCAGCCCCTCCCGTCTTCTTTGCCTCTTCTCTTCTCTTCATCGGCGTTATTGAAATGAAAATGAAATGGCATGAACATGAACCTTATTCTTCCCACTACCTCACAATAGTTGTCTAAGATCACGAAAGTTTTTCTGCTTTTTTCACGAGAATGAATCATAATTACTTGGTATTGGATCATTTTGGGTAGTTTTTCGGAAATTGAAATACATGCACACGTTTATTGAAGAGCCATATTGTTACTTTTATTTTTTATTTTATTTTTATTTTATTTTTGAGACTTTATTGCTCCGGGCAACGCGCTTCCTCAGTTTGCACTGGGAAACATTCACCTACCCCCTGGAGTTAGGCTCGGTCTTAATCTAGACCGGAACAATAACGCTGGGCGACACTCGAGGGATCCGACACCACCTCGGCTGTCGCCCCGTCAGCTGACATATTGTTACTGTTGTTACTATGACATATTGTTACTATTATTATTATTATTATTACTATCAGAATTACTGTCAGGTATTATTGTCAGAAGTACATGTTTGTATTATTTTTATACTAACTACCATCAATTTATAACGTCACTTTGCATATTTTTGTAAGAATGAATGCATTTTTATATGTAGAACTGGAACAAAAAGACAACAACGATAATTACGGTAATAATAATAATAATAATAATCATCACCATAATAATAATGGTGATGATGATGTTTTTTTTTGTAACGGCGGTTGTGGAAAATCTTCGGAAGACTTTCAAAACCGTGTGCACTTCTCGAACGTGTGGATTTTTTTACTTCCAAAAACCATATCCTCAAACAAGATGGTAAATTACCTGGAAGCGCTTTTGCATTTCTTCAGGTGTCTTTTTTTCGCTGCCGGGGATGTGTCTTGCTTTATTTTGTTGCGCTGGTGGATCGGCGCGGCTCCTTCTTGCCAAGTTTAGTATGTCATTCTTCGTTCGATGTCCCAGTAATCTCGACTGCACCGTGTGCTCTTTTTTTTATTGGAGGACCGATTTGATATATGAAGCGACGGCGTCCCAATCCACTTGGCTGTTCAGCATAGTCAGTATGATATTTCCAGGCGTTATTTGCCCCACTTGATTTTTTACCATTCGCCTTTCTGCCTCCCACCTCGTGCAATCGAAGAAGGCGTGGTGCGTTACTGCGGTTCGTTCAACAAATGCGTGCACCGTAGGTTTTTAATTTTGCCCATCCTATGTAGATATGCCTAGAGGAGGCCGTGTCCCGTGAGGTATTGGGTGAGGTAATATAGGATGGCTCAAAAGACCTGACATTTTAAATTATTAATAAAACGTGTTGATTATTAAAAAAATGTACGGATATTTTTATTTTAGTTATCTTATTAGTTATCTCGCGGCGCGAGATAACACGACCATGAAATTTCGTCTGCAATAACTGCATTGTTTCGCCCGCAGTGTGGCAGGTTGGTCGTCTTTTCAAAATTGTCACCATTTTTGTATTGAATTTTCACAATTTCTATGCGTTGCTCGATCGTGTAATTCTTCATCACCAAACCTCAATACTTCCTGAATCCAGTTGTTGAAGATTAGTACTCTATGTTCGCCACAAAAAAAATGGCGCGCAATCTAAAATGTCAGGTCATTTCGAGACACCCTTTACTTCACCCTTTACTTTACCCTCACCGTGCTCGTGGCTAGTCCATGGCTGCAAAACGACAATAACAATAGTAGTAATAACAAGATCTATTGTAGGCAATCGAAAAATGTTTTCCCTAGGATTTAGGATGTGTAATACCCACCCCTTTGTCACATAGTGCCGTAATCGCAGATTTACATACATTCAAGCCCAATTGAGCTCATCATGTATAGCTGCTGATGGTGCGGAGGTTCTTAGTGCTAACATTCTCGAGGGTCACTTATTCCACGTCACGGATAACGTGATATGGAATAAATGAATGGACTCGTTGTATCGTAAATTAAACTTAGGCACATTTGGGAAGTACCCGTGCAGAAATTGTCGTAGGGATCCTATTGGATTCCCATACTTGTCATCGCATTGGGTCCCTTGTCATCGCATACTTGTCATCGCATTGGGTCCCTTGTCATCGCATACTTGTCATCGCATTGGATTCCTATTCTAAAACTTCACGCTCGTACATTGGATTCTTATCGGGATTCCTCATTAAAATCCCATGTACAAATCCAATTTGAATCCTGAAGGATTCCCACATTATCGAACGGAATCCGATACGATTTTTGTGGGATCCCATCGCATTATGTACGGTGATTTTTCTAAACAAAATATATAGATATGGAAAATGAGTGGATCTTAAAAAGTATAAATCGTAGCTTAAGGTATTTCTTTCACGCACCCGATTATTTAACAATTCACGGATTTTTGCGTCTAATCAAGTAAACATACATCCCTGTATAATAGTAAAATTTAAAGCCAAGTTAACGAACTTTTAATAAAAAATTGAAAAACACATTTGAAAAATCGACTTGAATGACATCACAGAAAATCCACTTTAATTATTGTTTATTTATTTTACTGCACTTTGACGTCGTACCACCACGTATGTACACGCTCGCGAAGCATGCAGGTTATGTTTCAACACGCCGAGTTTTTTCTCGTGACTTTTCACATATTTTTCATTCAAACGTGGTAAGAATTCAACGACTTTCGATGTGCGGTGTCCCTATAAAATCTCTATAGAGATGTGGGTACATCTTGGAACTCCCCGACAAATTTTTACATGGATTCACGCAAGGATTTTTTTTTAAGGAGATCCGACGAATTTCGGTGCAGAATTTTAAATAAAAAATTCTTAAACCAGGTCATTTGGAAAGTATCGCGGAATCCACTTGGATTCCAATGTAGACTCCCCACGTGCGGCGTTCCTAACAAAGCCCTATAAGGATGTGGTAGGAACTGGGGACTCCCCAACAAATTTTTGCACGGGTATCTTGAAGATCTTTTTTTTACGTAGGAGCGTATTATGTGCCAGTATTGAAATGAAGAGGAAAATTAATCCAAGATAGGAAAAATGTTCGGCACGTTGAATTTCCTTAATTTAATTTCTGAACAAGCAAAATCTTTATAAACAAGCAGGGGTATATTTCGTCAGTTGAATATTTTATATATTTATTAAATAATCTTATTTGTGCCTCGTTCGTCGATCGTTGTGTTCTTGAATTCGATCGAAATATACACTGCAAAAACTAGGCGTGTTTGACGTATGTTCAAAGAATGTAGAAATAACACATCATAAAGGCTAGACACACGTTGCCATGTTGATTGTACACACTTATGCATTTGGTAACACGTAATGCATTAATTTTACACACGTGAGTGTCCGATTTTTACTCATCAATTTATTACACACCTTCGTAGCTGTCCCCATCAACAACACGCTTATACGAACACACATGAAGAGTGTAGAATCACATACAAGATGCATATTCACACACATTGGACTAAACCCAAACAAACCCAAACAAACGTTGATAGCAACACACCAGAAAAAATAACACGGAAAAAAGCAACACAGTTTAAGGGGAGATATACACCTAGTAGCCGGAAAAAAGGTCATTTTTGTGAATTTTTTCACGGAAAACTATTTGAAATTTCGGATTGGGGTTTTAATTATCTAAAAGTATATACATTCAAAAATATGTTTAATTTTCTTTATTTAAAAATATCAAAAATATACAAGGATATTGTATGATCCTTGGAGCGTCGTAAAAACATCTGCGTATACGGTACCCACTGGCGTTTCTTCAAAAATCATCTGATAAACAAAAAACCAACAAGATTATTAAATTAGATACTATAATCTAATACTTGTCATAGCCGATTTTGACAATATCGATTTATGACAAAATGGCGGACGTTTGAACATAAATAGTGATTTTTGAGCCAAAAATTAGTTATTATTTTGCCTATAAAACAAAAACTAAGTAACGGAAAAAAAAATCCTATGACAAGTACTAGATAATGGTGTATAGAATAACCACAAAAAACCTCAAGGCAATCGGTTCTTTGGTTTTCGAGAAATTTTGGGTACCGATTTGAAAAACGTGGTTTTGAGAAAAATGCGTTTGAAAATTTGGGAATGAATAAATCATGAAATTTGTCAACTTACATGGAATCATCGATACCGGGCCCATAGTGTAGGTCTTCTACGGTCGACGGAATGTTCATAGCTTCTAAATCCTCGATCTCGACCATCTAGGTGTATAACTCCCCTTAAGTGTGTTAATTGCGAGTTATTGATCATATATTTTAGAAAACACCTTAGTTACGCCATCGCGTGGAACTCATTAGCTGATTTAACATCGATTGATTAACCGGTTAATTGAAGACCACATTTGGTCTTAACTTTTTGTTTCATACATAGATCATTTTTGAGTTTGTCATGTGGAAGAACCTGAAATTGAAATATATTTTCCAAAACCTCGATAGCTGCATTGAATCTTTAGCCACGTATTTTGGTTCGAGACCATCACCGACGAGCAAAAAGCGGCCGTCATCGTGAAGCTGTATGAGAGCCTAGCCTATGCGAGACACGAAAAACAGTGACATCTCTCATACATACTACAGATTAAGGGCGGGGTAAATTTAATTCGGCGAAAAAAAGGCATGTTTTTAAGATTTTTTTTTGGCGTAACGAATAGTGTTCGTTTATTGAAAAATTTACATATAATAAAGTAACATTTGAACAACATTCTCCTAAATTTGCATTGCAAAATATTCAAAATTGAGCGAGTGAAAATTAAACCCCGGAGGCGCCTCGAAAAAAGTTGGTTTGCGGTGTGCACCATAACTCGTGACAGAGCCATTTCGCTAAAAAAAATCGGCTAATTTGTTGTTGAAAAATTAGTAATTATTTTAAAAAAACAAAAAAGCTCTCGACAATACCTGGTGAATTATGTGAAGAAGTACTGTGCAAAATTTCAAAGCGATTGGTCCATTAGATTTCGAGTTATCGTGCACACGGACTTCAAATATGACAAGTCTCAGAAAAACGGTTTGAAAAACGCAGAAGAGTTTGGTCGCTTAGCGCTCATTGCACATAAAATACTCATAACTTCGTCAATTTTACTCCGATTGACTTGAAATTTTAACACAATATTCTTGATATATTATGCATTCATTTAAAAATTTTTTTTAAAAATTAAAAAAAATGTTAATACTTTACCCCGCCCTTAATATATAAGTACTGTTGAGTTCGGTTCAATAAATACATAAATTTTGACGATAAAAAGCTTTTGTTATTCAATGTATTATTCCGACGCTTCCCGTGCTTATACAGTACTGCAAAAATAAGTGTGTTGTTTTTACACACTTTGAGTGTGTAAATGGCTGTAGACACTTTTTACACGTTTTAACGTGTGTAAGAAAATAACACACGGAAGTGTGTTGTTTGCACGCATCTATGCGTGTTCTTTTCACACCGTTATTTTTCCCACACGTTAAAACATGTAAAAAGTGTCTACACCTATTTACACACCTAAAGTGTGTAAAAACAACATACTTGTTTTTGCAGTGTAAGGACGCGCAAATTGTATAACTCTCCGGTTTCCGGTATATTCTTTCGTCAAGCTTGCGGTGATAATTCATCCGAGAAATCCTTAAAGTCCTCCCGTAGCGATCTCGATTAATATCGGATCAAGGGAGCTTTATGGGCGCGATGTGCCGACGAGGACGCGCAGGATCTGGTACACGCGAACGGAGAGGAACCCCCTCGATGCGAAGAAATCCCCGCTCCGCAGCTCTTCTTTATATTCTCTCGCTCCATTCGAAACGATGTTGACGCGGGCGTTTGTCCCTTTTCTTTGTTCCCGCCAATTATGTATTTTACGTAACGAGGATACGGAATGGGAAAGATGACGAGGGCACGTGCTTTCCCCAAATCTAAGACAAATTTATACTCGACGCAATTATCAGTGGGCTCGGTAGCCCAAATTAATTTTTGCAGTCGACATGAATTTTGGAATGTTCGCTGAAAAAACAATTTGCTATGCTGAACACCTAAATCCTTTTAATAGTTACCTCTGTTCTCATTAAGTTGGTGCTATTAAGGCGTTACCCCCACTTGTAGCGCAAAAAAGGCCTTTTTCATGAATTGTTTTTAAAGAAAACTACAAAACTTTTTTAATCGATCAATATACCATCTTAAAGAACACATCTTGAAGAACTTTCAGTAATTTTTTTATTGAAAAATATTACATTGTTTAGTGGCAAATGGCCGTCAATGAAATAATGTTTTTATATACACGGTTTGCGGTGACCAACATTGCGGCGAAGTGGATCATCGGAAAAAAAAATGCGGATGGATTTAGTCAAATATAAGTATAAACTAGTCTTTAATCGAAGGATTTAAAAAAATATTCATTTTTCACAAAATGGCGGACAGTCAAAGTTAATGGTTCGATTTTAACGAAAAAAAAACGGCCGTTATTTGGCTACAAAAGGGCCATTTTATTTCGAAAAAAAAATCGAACGATTAAAGACTACATTTTTATGTATTAAATAAGCCTGCAAAATTTCAA
This sequence comes from Ophion ellenae, assembly GCA_963210295.1. Taxonomy (NCBI): domain Eukaryota; kingdom Metazoa; phylum Arthropoda; class Insecta; order Hymenoptera; family Ichneumonidae; genus Ophion; species Ophion ellenae. The sequence continues at coordinate 33,531,546 of OY723388.1, forward strand.
GAAGATCGGTTCATTAGTGTTCGAGTAATCTTGGTCACCGACTTCAGAAATGCCATTTTGAGAAAAACGCGTTTAAAATTTCTCTTTCAACGCTCTTTCAACGCGGATTCTTCTCTTTCAACGCTCATATCTCAGTCAATTTTGTTCGGATCGACTTGAAATTTTCAGGACATATTCTCAGATACTTATACTTCAAAAAAATGCAATAGAAAAAATCGATTTTTTCAAAATCGCAAGTGGGGGGTAACCCCTTAACGCCAAACGGTAAATGTTCGAAAGAAAGTGCGCAAAAATTATCGTAGACTTCGCAGTGAGTTGGTACTTTCGAATTTTCAATTATAACCCTTTGACGGGTTACTAGTGGCCGAAAAAAAGAGGAATTTTCATGATTTTTTTCTGGGAAAACGTGTGCACATTTTCAATTTTTTTTCGTTACATTTTTAACAGTATAGTTTTAAGTATCTTTTGCAATTTTCGTATTGAAAAATCCATATAAATGTGGTAGATATAGTGGTTTGTACAGACAAAATGGTGATGTTTAAAAAAATGGCCGCAGTCCAAAGTGAAAGTACCGATTTTGGGTGAAAAAAACGCTCTTTTTCGTTGATAAAAAACGATACATCGTAAAAAAAAATTCCTACGTTCATGCACTTCCTTTCGAAATGCAAAAAATGCTTGCAAAATTTTAAGTTTAGCGGTGTAGTAATTTTTGAGATATCGTGGTCACCGATTTTGAAAAAGTTATTAAAAAAAAAAACACGTTTAAATTTCGTAAGGTTCGACATGAAATTTTCAGACAATATTTTTGAAACGTAATATTTTGTGAATCCGAGAAAGATCGATATTTTCAAAAATTCCAACTAGGTGTACACAATTAAAGTAAATACTGAAGCAATACTTTGGTCTCGGACATAGAGTATTTTTTTTTTCGTTGAACCTACGTGACGTATTTCCGTATTTTTGTTTCGATTCTTACATGCCTATAGAAAAGGAATTTGTCAGCCAGCCCCCAGCTTATTACGAAAATGAAAGGGCTCCGCTTTGGTAATGCAGTACGTGATTAAATCAGCGTCGAGGGAGAAATGAGGTTACCGGGATAGACATTGGAATCGACACACACACATATATACAGGGTGTCCCTCTTATCTCTTCCACCCGAAATAACTTGGTAATTATCGACGACACAAAAAAACGTTGCAGACAAAAGTTGTACGGTGTGAAGCGGGCCATCAAATGCGACCAATTTTCTTTTATTTCGGTGGAGTCGCTGACGCACAGTGAAGGTCACCTCCACTTTTTAAAATGGAATGGTACATTTTTTTTCAACCATCTTGTGGAGCACCTCTAGCCGCATAAAAAACATTAGGGGGTCAAAGTTGTTCAAGGTCATTCAAGGTCATCTATTAAAATGAAATACAAATCTAAATATCTAAATATCTAAATACCTAAAAATCTAAATATCTCGGATCACTACCAAATATTTGGTAGCGAACCGAGATATTTAGATTTATATAATCGATACTGACCTTGAATGACCTTGAATGACTGTGACCCGCTAATGTTGTTTATGCGGCTTGAGGTGCTCCATAAGATGATTGAAAAAAAATGTACCATTCCATTTAAAAAAGTGAAGGTGACCTTCACCGTGCGACAGCACCAACACGGAAATGAAAAAAAAAAAATTGGTCGCATTTGATGGCTCCCTTCACGCCGTACAACTCTTGTCTGGAAATTTTTATTGTCACGTCGATAATTACTGAGTTATTTCGGGTGGTAGAGATAAGAGGGACATCCTGTATATAGTATATATACAGGGTGTCCTGTTATGAAGGGATAATTCTGCAACCGTCGATGGGTCAGATCATGTCGTACTATATGCTGGAATTGCACTTTAGTAAAAGTTCGCCGGTTTTCGAGATAAAAATCATTCGTTTTCAGTTTTTCGCATACTATTTCTACAAATAATAACGTTTTTTTCCCGATTAAAAAAAACTCTTGGTTATTTGTTTCATCTAGAAAAGTCTTCTTTTTAACCTTAAATGTTAAGGAAACTTTATGAAAAAAGATCTTATGCAGAATTTTCATACCAACCAATTTGAACATCTGACTTCGATAGCCTGCGGTGTAAAAAAAATGTACTACGCATATCGTGCCAAATACATTAAAACGTTGCTTAGTTATTGTCGATTCACATCATTTGTAGAAATGGCATGCGAGAAACCAAACGCAGATGATTTTATTTTCAAAAAATAACATTAGGCCCAAAATCTCGAAAACCGTGGGACTTTTACTGCTCTGAAATTGCAGCATATTGTAGGACATGGTTTGACCTATCGACAGTTGCAGGATTATCCATTCATAACAGGACACCGTGTATATATACACGATTGTACAGTTTTAAAAATCTTTCTCTCTCTTTGTATTTACTCGCTCGCTTTCAAGGAACGAGACATATATTTAATTAATAACGATATCACACTGTTTGATCCGATGATTTCGTTTCGCCTCTCTTTACGCGGGTTCTGTCTGGGGAATATGAGACAGATCGCTGTACCCACTAGGAGCGCGCGTCCACGTACTTCGTGAGGCCCGGAATCGGCATTCCATATCACTTTCAACCTTGACATTTTGCAACTGGGGCCTAAAAATGAGAAATGGTAAATCGAACCACAATTTCATGTCGAAAGGCCTGTCCCAAGACACCCCATTTGATAGGGTGCGCGAAAAAAAACCGCCACTATTTTACACATAGAAGAAACCAGCAACATTTTGTTTTTCTTCAAAATTTGGCTCCACGTCAATTTGGATTTCTATTCGAAGAATCTACCCGCAAAACTGCATGCATACAGATTTAAATCTGTAGAAACTGAGAGGCATTGACAAACGGACATGACGGAGTTATAAGAGTTCCAATTCGACTACAGCGCCCTACAAATAGAGTTCCAAAGGGATGAGTGTGCACCAATGATGGAAATCATTATTATTTTTCCGCCTGTGTGAAGTATTCGTGATAATTACGAATAATTCACGCAGGCGGAAAAATAATAATGGATGAAAAATAAATTTGGAACGTTCAAGCTTCATTTCTTTTGTCCAAGGAAGGCCCAAGTAAGCGTACTTATGTATGTAGGGGACGTTTTCATTTATTACGAGGCTCCAATTCATCTTCCTTTTTATTTCACCGAAAACCCATATTTTCACGATGTTAAAGTTCACGTCGTTGGAATGCAACGAAAAATAACTTTTCTTCAATTGCTCGAATTTTCTTCCGCTGACTCAGGGTACAAAAAACCCTCAAATTATTTTCCTATCTTCAGTAGAGATCTACGACCACGACAATGAAAAAAAAGCATTATAATAAAACCGAAGAAATAAAAAAAAATCAGGAAGAACTTCCCTGGCACAAAAAATACTAAAATGTTTTTCCTATCTTCAGTAGAGATCTACGATCTCGAACAATGAAAACAAAACGGACTATAATAAAACCATAGAAAAAAAATAAAAATAAAAACGAACTTTCCTCGCATTCTAACGATGCAAGCTTCAACGCCATGTATATTCGTCCAGCAATTCAGGTCAGTTTTACGTAAAAAGTTCGCGATATCCCAAAATTAACAACAGAAAAGCGTAAGTGAGAGGGCCCTCAAGTTTGGTCGGTTCTGAAAAAAAGTCAGCACGGTGAAGCTTGTCCGCGGAGATCGTTTCTTTTCTTCCGATCCTTACAGCAGGCGCACGTTTCGTGCGCGTATATAGGGTTTGCGGTCCGTACGTCCAAGAATAAAACAGCGGGGGTGGCGAGAACCGTAAAAAAGAAAAGTAAAAGAAAAGTGGGAAGAGAAGGTATATAGGAGTGAACGAAAAAAAGATGGTGTGTGCGTTGCACGCAAGTGAGAAAGATCGAGAGTGCGAGAGAGAGAGAGAGAGAGAGAGAGAGAGAGAGAGAGAGGGAGTGCGTGCGGTGCGTTAGAAAGAGGAGGACAGCAGAGTATGCTGAGGGTGCGCTTGGATCATCGAGGGGGAGTGAGTTGGTGGAGGGGAGACGGGCGCGGGTGAGGTATACGTAATCTGCTAATGGACTCTTCTCTCGCGCTGGCCAAATTCACCCTAAACTCGGGGGCTGTGCGAGAGCGGCGTCCCCTTGCGTATGGTGAGAGGGGACCCTCTTCCATCTTTCGCGCTGCGGTCCTCTTCGCTTCGCGGCTCTCACTCTTTCTCTGTCTTGCCCTGCTGTTCCCCACTGCCCTTTCTCGCAACTTTCCGTCCCTGCCGTGCCTCACTCTTTGTCGCGTCTCGCTTTTACAACCCCTTTCGCTTTATTTTACTCTCTCTCTTTCTCTCTCTCTCTCTCTCTGCCTTCGCGTCTCGTTTCTCTCGCTCTTCTTCCTCCACTCTTCTTCAGATTCTGTGATTCTGTGACAACTTTAGGTTCTGTGATTTCTGTGAAAAAATTTCCGTTTTCTTCTTTCTCTGTATGTCTCTTTTTCTTTTTCGCTTTTCGGCTTTTTCTCTTGCGCTACATGCGAAACGCTCATTCTGGGTCATCAGAATTTCCACTTCGGGCTTATATATATATATATATATATATATATATATATATATATATACACATATATATACACACACACACACACGGAGTGTCCTGTTATGAATGGGCAATCCTGCAACTGTCGATACGTCATATCATGTCCTACTATACGCTGAAAATGTCAGTTTAGTAAAAGTCCCACGGTTTTCGGAATACAAATCATCTGCTTTTAGTTTTTCGCATGCCATTTCTACAAATGATAACTTATACTTTTACCTTTTTTTTTACGCCTTCTTAAAAATACTCTGGGTTATTTGTTTGATGTAAAAAGGCTCCTTTTTAACCTCAAATGTTGAGGAAACTTTACGAAAATAGATCTTGTGCAGAATTTTCATACAAACCAATACGAACATCTGACTTTGATAGCCTGCGGCGTATAACAACTGTACTACGTATATCGTGCCAATTACTTTTACCCTTATTCGGCACACGTCAATGGAGAGACGTACTCGGCACACTGGGGTTGTTTGCAACCCAGCAACAAAAACCGTTATTAATAAACTATTTAATATTTTTACTTGAATTTTTTTGGGACTTGAAAGCTTCTTTTTCGAAGTAGTTTAGGTTACATAGCCGAAAATTTGATTTAAGTATGTTAAAAAAATTAAAAGTGTGAAATAAGTCAAAATTAAAATTAAAATTGCGAATGTCATGGAGTGCAAACTGGAGTTTGCCGAATAAGTGTTAAGAAGTTGCTTAGTTATTGTCGATCATATCATTTGTAGAAATGGCATGTGAAAAACTAAAGCAGATGGTTTTTTTTTCAAAAAGTAACACAAACCAATTCAAAATCTCGAAAATCGTGGGCTTTTTTTACTATACTGAAATTTCAGCATATAGTAGGACATGATCTGACCTATCGATAGTTGCAGGATTATGCATTCATGACAGGACACCCTGTATTTATCGCAAAATTGGTCTCGCTGCTGCCGTCTAGAATTTTCATTCAGATTGTTCGGGATCCCTTCCGAAAAAAAAGAAATAACTCTTCTTTATTCGTTATCATTGAAACAGCGTACGAACGAAGGGGGGGGGGGGGGATATGGTAAAAACGACGAGAGACGAGAACTAAAAATAAAAATGTTCGCGTAAAGAGATTCTTTGAGGTTGAGCCCGCTTTGACAAAAGCTTTTACTGCCTCTTTTAGTCAAGCGAAGCACGCGGTGGTCAGAATCTTTTGTACAACTCGCCGGGATGCACTTTTACTGTTTACCCCCCTCATTTTTTATCCATCATCTCGCGTGTTCTTTTTTTCCAGTCAACTGGGCGCTGCTGCTTCGACGTTTCCATATTCATTTGCCATGGGACAAAAAATACATTTTTTTATATCGTTTCATTTCAATGATCGTACATAAATCGTTAAGTTTTTGCGTGATCGTGGATCTAAAGGAATAAATTTGTAACATAATTCCGTGTTTTTTCGGCATAAAATCACGTTGTGCGAAAGCTTATTTAGGTCTTGCGACTAGTGCAAATTTTGGAAAATATCGATTTTTAGTTTTTGACGGATTCTCAAAATATAACAGTTAAAAAATATTCTTTGCAAATTTCGAGGTTGATCCGTTCAAAATTGGGGGAGTTATAGACGTTTATATGTAGGGTTTTATAAGCTTCTCTTACATATCAAAAAAAAAGTGCTGAACGAAGCATTTTTTTTCGATGCGTCGTTTTTTTTTTATCAACGAAACAGACGGTTTTTTCACCGAAAATCGATACTTTCACTTCGGACGGCGGCCAATTTTTCAAAAATCAATATCTTATTGATTCCTTCGTCCAAGCACTAGATAAATTCATGCAAAAACTAAATGCGTTTGTTTTTTTCCTTCGGATAATTTGTTTCCGAGAAGCAGTGGTCACCGTGAAGGACGATTTTCAAACAGCGGTATGCACAAACCATTGTATCTCCCACATTTATAAATATTTTTCAATAGAAAAATTGTAAAAGATACTCGAAATGATACTCTTTAACCCTTCCTTGACACACTGGGTCATTTTGACGAATTTGAAATAAAATGCTCACTTCCCACAATTGAAAGTTTTCAAGAATTTTTTACAACAATTCCATTTTATACTTTTGGAATTTTAATTATGCAGACATATTAAGAAATGTTTAAAGTGTATCCCGGATTTTTTTCAATAAAAACCGACCGAAGGGCTATAAAGGGCAGGCAGATGAAGTACTATCCGGGTCAAATTGATCCAATGCACAGTGCATCGAGCCTAAGACAACAAATTTTAAAATCAAGTTCATGTTTCCGTCAAGTTGTGGTTATTTTTGTAAACCATATTAGTCGATACACGACGCCAAGCAGTTGATAATCTGTGGTTTACCGTCCTTAGCAAGTTATACCCTTATTAAGGTCTTCGGAATGTAAATAAAAATTGATTCATTATCATTCAACATTTGTTGTTCGTGCAAATCGTATTATACCGAAAGTTTTACATATATTTCAAAACCAGTTATGGAAATCACGTGTCAAGGTATGTTCTTTAAAACATTGTTATAAATAAGCCTTTGAATTATTTCTATCGTTGTTTACAAAGCCTGAAACTGACTGTACAAAATGCAGTGCGCTTTGTTGTTATTGACTTTGATGGTGGTTTTGAAAAAAAAACGTGTTAAAAAGTCTTTCTAGATTTTTGCTTATAATTATTTCTACATTAATGTAGATTCATATTTACATTCATTCTTTTGGGTCTGCTCGCGAACCATTTTTTTACAATGATTTTTTCCGAGAGAGGCGGTTTTATCCAAAACTTCGAACTAGTAGATGTGTCGTTAGAAAATGTAAAAAATGTCAAAACAACACGTTGTTATCAATAAAATTTATTCTGAATAGCAACTTCACCAATATTCTGACCAATTTCACGAAGAAATAACAAAAGCAAGTCACTCTCGTAAATGCATGAGAATAGATTTAAACAAAGACCTCATGAGAATACTTCTGACAACTTCTGAACCTCTAATATCTAGTAAAAGAAAAACTAACGAGGAACATCACTTTGGTGTCCTCCACCGATTTTGTTGAAACTTTTTTATGTAGAAGAGTATCAAAAACTAGAAGCCACGTATTTTTTTAATCGGCCTAACAACGGTTTTAAGGGGCGAAACGCACCCTCAAAAATGGGGATGTTTTTCGTTTTTCGTCGATAATGTTTTAACGGAACACAAATAAAAACGTTTCAAATTGCAACAACCTTTATTTTTTTTTTCGCGTACTACACATTGGAGATGAGAACGAAAACGTTATCGACGAAAAACGAAAAACATCCCCTTTTTTGAGGGTGCGTTTCACCGTTTTTCCGCCGATAAAAAATACGTGTCTCTTAGTTTTTGATACACTGTAAAAACAAACGCATTCTTTCAAGACGTTTCACGTGTGTAATCCTGTCGCCGTTTTCAACACGGCAACTCATGTGTTGATGTCGTAACGACACATTTTACGCGTGTTCTGTCAATACGCTTCAAGCGTGTTTTAGCAAGTTCAAAGCGTGTTGTTTCGATACACTTTAGGCGTGTAAACGCTTGTCGCCAATTTCAACATGTTTAAAATGTGTTGATGGCTAAATCAACACACTTTTTGATGTGTACTTGTGGACGCTTGGGAATAGCGTACAAGACGTCACGTAGGCATACGTTTAAAAATAAATAAAAAAAAGGTTTCTTCGTTACTGGTGTTTTATTCCGATGGTTTACTACCGTACTTGATGAGTTCCAGTCGTCCCGAAATCAATTCCTGCAAATAAATTTTATTGTCCATACCCGGTTTCGAACCTACCTAACCTAGTTACTTCTATACCTAATATATGTACGCTAACCATTGTGCTATCGGCTATACTTGCGGTTTTTCATCAAGAAACGGAATACATGGTACATTGAACGAGAAGAGTAATGAAGACATTTCACATTTTATTTTATGTATATATATATATGTGTGTGTGTGTCTACACCCAACGCACATAAAATGTGAAATGTGATCAGAAATTTCCTTCACTCCGAACAGAACATTTTCTTTGCACTGGACAGAAAAATTCGTCCGCAAAGAATAAAGAATTTTCTTTGCCCCAAACAAGAAATTTCTCTCACTTTGAACAGACAATTTTCTTTGCCCTCGACAGAAAAATTTGTCCGCACAGAAAACAAAAATTCCTTTGCTCTGTACAAGCACTTTTCTTCACTCCGAACAGAAAACTTTCTTAGCACTGGACAGAAAACTTGGTCCGCACAGAATAAAGAATTTGCTTTGCCCCGGACAAGAAATTTCTCTCACTCCATACAGGCAATTTTTTTTGCCCTCGACAGAAAAATTTGTCTTCACAGAAAAAAAAATTCCTTTGCCTCGTACAAGCACTTCTCTTCACTCCGAACAGAAAACTTTCTTCGCACTAGACAGAAAACTTGGTCCACACAGAATAAAGAATTTACTTTGCCTCGTACAAGCAATTTTCTTCACTCCGAACAGACCATTTTCTTCGCACTGGACAGAAAAATTGGTCCGCACAGAATAAAGAATTTTCTGTGCCTCGAAAAAGAAATTTCTCTCACTCCAACTGACAATTTTCTTTGCCCCGAACAAGAAATTTCTCTCACTTTGAACAGACAATTTTCTTTGCCCTCGACAGAAAAAATTGGTCTGCGCAGAAAACAAAAATTTTGTTTGCCTCGTACAAGCAATTTCCTCTACTCCGGACAGAAAACTTTCTTTGCACTAGATAGAAATATTGGCCCGCACAGAATAAAAAATTTCGTTTGCCCCGAACAAGGAATTTCTTTCTCTCCGGATGGACAATTTTCCTTGCCCTAGACAGAAAAATTGGGACACACAAAATAAAGAGTTTTCTTTGCCCCGAACAAGAAATTTACTCCGCGCCGGATAGAAAAGTTGGTCCGCAAAGAATTAAAAAGTTCATTTGCTGAGAACAAGGAATTTCTTTGACTCTGGACAGACAATTTTCTTTGTCCTGGACAGAAAAATTGGTCTGCACAAAATAAAGAATTTCCTTTGCCCCGAACAAGAAATTTACTCCTCCGGACAGAAAAGTTGGTCCGCACAGAATCAAAAATTTCCTTTGCCCGGAACAACGAATTTCCTTCACTCCGCACAGAAAATTTTCTTCTCACTGCACAGAAAACTTGGTACGCATAGAATTAAATTTGCCCCTAAGAAGCATCTTTCATCACTCTGGACAGAAACTTTTCTTAACAGCAAACAAAATATTGATCCGCACAAAATAAAAAATTTTCTTTGCAGCGACACTCTACCAAAAAATTATTTTATATCTACGTCAATAAACTGAGTGTTGCACCTGAGCAATGGTGTCACCGAGCACATTATTTCTTCATTCATGTAGGTGTGCACGACGAGCAAAAACTTATGTGTTTCGCTTTTAAAATAATACAATTCGCAATTGAAAAACTATTTCGCAAGTCCGTGCATCCCGTAGCGAGGTTATAAAGCCGCCATATTGTCATACCAACTCATTGAACGCGTGTTGTTTGTGGTACACGCGTGCAGGTGAGTTGTTTCACGATGCTTTGTGTCGTTCGAGTCGCGTGTACCTACACTAAGTGTGTTGTTTGAAAGAAAATGGCTTGATTCTACACGCTTCATATGTGTTACATTAAGCGTATTCTACAGCAACATATTTAAAACGTGTTGTTACCAAGAATGGTATAGAGCGTATTATTTCAACACGGTAAAATAAGTAAAACACGCTGTTTCAACGCGTTAACCAGGTCCTACACACGTTGTAGGCGTGTTGTGTGTTGCTTCAACACACTGACAACACGCTTATTTTTTACAGTGTACTCTTCCACATAAAACAGTTTCAACAAAATCGGAGGACACCAAAGTGGTGTTTCTTGTAAGAAAGAGGTTGAAGCCGATGAAGACGTTCAAAAACATAGCATTTTACCAGACGAGGCCTCCACTTCCTACATTTTAGACATCGAATTGTCTAGTGACGAAGAATCTTCAAATTTTAATTAGATTAGGGATCAGTGGGACAGTTTTTTAAATAAGATTAGAGATAGCTGATATATTATTAATAAGAAATAAAAATGTTTACCGCATTTGAAAAGAGTTATGATTTTTTACCCATCCCCCCATACATTCGATGCACTGTGCAGTGTGTCAAACTCATGGCCAATTATAAGTGTGTCGAAGAAGGGTTAATGTAAACAAAATAATAATTTGAAAACCTGCTCACAGTTTTCAAGAATAAATTCATGAAAAGTCCTCCTTCCAGCCACGAGCTAGTAACCCGTTAATTTCCGAGACGATCGTACATCTGTATGCTCCCTTTTTCAAACGTACGAAGGAATACACGTTTCACGTGTACGGCTGTGTGCGATAATTGAGGCAAGGGCAGATGCTTTTTCGACGCTCAGCTGTGGTCGCCCGGTGTGTTTCTCGACAGTGATTCGATAGTTTTAAGTATCGCTGTATATACCTCAACGGGTAGTGAGGGTTGTGAACTCTCGCAAGTAATAATACATTACGTGGCTGAGATCAGTGAGTTTTGCGTCTCTGTCGATACGACTCACCGTTTTACATGTCTGGCATCTGGAGGTAACAAGAATCATGCCACGAAACAGCATTGATCGAATTTTAGCAATTCAAGTCCGAATTGCTAAGTCGAGATACTGATCGCTTCGGCAATTTCCGATGTCAAGTAGCGTTGGCCGCGGTCACTACTCGGTGGGTGACAGCGTAGCCGCGGAAAATATGCCATCTGCGTTGGCAGGGATTTTCCACAGCTTGCCGGTGCCCTCGTTCAAATGCTGTGGTGCATTAGGAAAGAGTGAATGTGTCCGACACTCTGGTGGTCTCCAAAGGAACTGACAATCTTGCAGTGATAAGTGTAGGGTAAAAACGAAAGGGATGAAATCGTAAAGGCCCGTGAGCACAGCATCGATACCGGTTTTCGGTAATATCGGACCAAAAATCCGATATTGAAAAACCAATATTAGACGCTAATATCACCGATATATCGATATCAGAGTTCAAACAATTAAAATATCATTATAATTGTTATTATTTCCATTTAAGGAACTTTTACTTGGTTTTTTTCCGACGTTTAAGGGGTTAGGCCACAGTAACGGGCATAAAATCATGTGAATGAATTTAACCATTTTTTTCGTATGGAAAAGTGATCCACTCATAAAATTAATTACACATCTATTTAGTATGAATATCAAGCTGTTCGAAAATATTTTTTTTTTCGATGTACAAAATGGCCGACTACTAATATTTTTTAAAATCTTTTTTTTGGACGCTCCGCGGCGTGACATTTAGCATCCACATTTTTTTACCTAGAACAAAAAACAAAAATTCTCGTCAATCTACATTAGAATACCTAGAGAAGTACGTATGGAATGTAAAAAATATTGTTTTATTCAAAAGTTGTAGGTATTTGAACTTAATAAATGAATTTTCAGTTAAAAATTTCGTTAAAACTGCTCATAAACTGCTCATAAAATGAAAAGTTTTCGATTTATTAGAAATTCCGTACGTACTTTTCTGCTTAATGCAATTAGGAACATAACTTTTAAATTTGAAGTAAATCGAGTGAAAATTGTCGAAATTATTTGTCACGCCAATTGGAAAAAAGCTGTTTCGAGAAGTTTCGAGTAGTCGGCCATTTTGTACATCGAACAAAAGTATATACATTTTCTAACAGTTTGATATTCATACTTAATAGATGTGTAACTAATTTTATCAGTAAATCACTTTTTCATACGAAAAAAATTGTTAAATTCGCACATGATTTTGTACCCGTTACTGTAGCCTAACCCCTTAACAGCCTTAAAATATTATTACCTACATTAAATATTCCCGAAGTGTCAACTTATTCATCCACGAGTGTGGAATCAGAAAGGGTATTTTCTCCCGTGGTTTAGACCTGCAACAAGGTAAAGTCACCAGAAAGACAAAACTTTAGATGCCCTCTGCTTCTGCGATCATTGTTTCAACAATTTCAATCTCGTTACTTGAAGTGACCATGTTGTTGCCTGCCGGCCACACGCCATGTGTTTGCATTCTGGTACCTGCTACTACGCTGACTTGCATAAAACTTCCTATTTTTGATGTTGCTTGTTTAGTATTAATTTGATTTCCATAAAAGTTTCTATTTTCTGCTTTTTGTCTATTTATTTTATGTTGGGTTGAATATGTTTAAAAACATAGCAGAGTATGTTTAGAAATGTATATTAAATGAAGATCTCAATAAAAGACTATGATTTTTTATGAATACTGTGGTTTCACTTAGCTATACACTATTATTTCTACAACTTCCATCTTCACTTTCAAGCTTACAACGTTTTTAATCAAGGTTTCACATAAATATCGGGAAATATCGAAATACCGGTATTCCGATGTTACAATTTGTTGATATCGAGATAATACCGGTAAGAGCGAACGTGGGGACATGTACCCAAGACTGCCTAAATTACCTGATATGCCATTTTCTGGAGACATAATTCGATGCCATCTGTGATTGACGAATGCAGTCAACTTAAATCCCGTTTTTTTTTCAATGTGAGGAAATGGTGATATCATGAATAGTATTGCAATAATAAAAGTAACAATTAGAATAATGAAGTTGATTATGAAACGATAAACAAGCAGAGATTATGCAGCTGTGTCAAAGTAATGAGACGCGATCCGTTTTTGTGACACGCAATGACGTGAGTGCGAGGAACGAGACAAGTTGGCATGGCGCACATCAATGGACGACAGTGGGAAATTCACGAGAGTCGCAGAGTATTTGATCAGGCGGCATATAGGGGACCGCAATGCTATTTCCCACTCGTGCGTTATAAGAATAGATTCCGTCTGTTCCTGTTCCCATTACGTGTGAGGCGAAATATTTGACTATGGTCCAGTAGAAGCAGGAAACATCGCCATTTTTTAAATTTCATATCGATAACTTTATCTCTTTCGTTCCTTCTCGCCCGATCGTTTGGAGAACATTAAAAGATTTGGTAACCGCCCAAAACTCAGAAAGTGCTCTTTATGAAGCTTGGAAAGTTGTAAAGAAAATAATGTTTGTTTCCAACACATTAGATTCTTTTTTTAGCCTGGAAGTATGGCTGAGTTTTGAAACGGGTTCGCCAACGCTTGTTCTATGACAAATGATTTTTATGGTATCGAAGTTTGCATCGCTGGAATGAAATAAATGTATTTCGTATTGTCGTATTATATATATAGGATGAGTCTGAAATTGCGGCTGAAATTACTCTTTAAGATTTTGAAGAGAACGACGCGTTCTCTTGAGGTTTTTGTCTTTTCAATGTTGCCTTTCTCTGTACGAAGAAGGCTTCGTCAGCGAAGAGAAATAATCGAATGGCAATATCCATGTAATGAACAATTTATGGATGCTTTTTTCAACTTTAATTTTAATGCCCTTGAAAAGACGTAACGACTAGAAAATCGCATATGTTTTCCTCAAATATTTTCTAATAAATCTGCATACAAGGAAACAAAAGTTAACAAATTTCTCGTTCAATCAACTCAAAGTTTCGTCAAATCTCGACCTATTTATATAATGATACTCCATTCATGGAAAGCAAGATAATGTCCCAAGTGGAAATTGTAACTCATCACCGCGTAGCCACAAGCTAGTAAAGTTATTTTTGAATCGCCATTAGCTAGCCGTTTTAGCTATTCAGCCTTGTAACGCTTTGGTCCTCTAGTGACTGAATACAAAAAAATAGATGGTGACTAGATAGAAATAAATATCTTTCGGCGGTATAATATTTCTGACCTAGCCATGACCTTTTTTTTCAGCTAGTGACTGGGAAAAAAAGTTTGTATTGAAAATTATGTATTGACCGATCCGCGACAAAAAAAGTATTAACGCTTGGCCATCTGGAGCTTTCATTTGCGTCACTTTAATTTCTAGCCAAGCCCTACATATACTGTGAATCCGGACGAAATCGGTGATGACGAGTAGCCGACCTCCCCTTGGTAGTCACATAACCACACTTTGTCATTTGTGACCAAGATCTGCTGAGCAGTGACTGGCCAAGGGGTGCATAGCTGCAGTTAGCTAGTGTTGGCTAGGTCATGGCGAGATGCCTACTTGAGCATTTTTCCACTTGCAATAACGCCATCCGTAACTCACGTTGCTTAGCCAGCCATGAGCCAATTGCTCGATAAAACTACACGTACTCTCATAACCTCACTTTGTCATTTGTGACCAAGGTCGGCTGGGCAGTGACTAGACAAGGGCTGAATAATAAAACATTCAGAATATTACTGGCTCATAGCGAGACAACCATTGGTCAGATCGTATGAGCTCAATTGGGCGAGCCAGTTACTAGGTCGTAACTCACAAGGAACATCCCTCAGGTGACACCATTCGATTTTGTTGAAAATTGGATATGTTATAAAGCACTGAAAAGTAAGCGATACTTTTTTTTTATCGGCGGAAAAACGGTTTTAAGGGCTGAAACTACCCCTCGAAAAAGGCATCTCTAGGGGTAATATAGCAGTTTCACACACAAGGAGTCCACCTATTTTAATGAAACGAAAACGAAAATTCTTCTAATCCGAAGCAGTGAAAAATCCACTATAGTAACATGGCATAAAAAAATTAAGGGCTGAACCACCCCCATATTAAGGGGTGGTTTCACCCCTTAAAACCGTTTTTCCGCCGATAAAAAAAATACGTATCGCTTTCTTTTCGGTGCTTTATAACATATCCGAATTTCAACAAAATCGAAGGGTGTCACCTGAGGGATGTCCCTTGTTAGACAGGCTAGCACAATTTCTACTCCGGCAGTTATTACGAAGTTTGCGGGATTTTGAGTATTATATAGAAATCCGTACAGTCACATGTACCTCTATATATATATATATATATATATATATATATATATATATACGCATTTGCGGATATATTTTCGAAATGTATTTTTTGGATGGTTTAAAACATTCTACCTATATACCTTTAAAAATACATATAGTCAGTTGAAAAACAACAAAAAAATGCACAAGACTAACGCTTTCCGAATGCAAAAATCCACGTAGGTATGCATATATGCGTATATATATATATATATATATATATACATCACACGTTCTCATACAGCGATCAAATTGCACTCGCTGATGGTTCGTGCAATGTCGATCGATAATTTTATTGACAGTGGCAAAGTGCTAACGCGAGTTCGATTCGCCCTTGCCCTACACGAGAGACTATTCAGTACACAGGGTTCCTCACACACTTCATACCCAACACACTCGCAATTTGAAAGCACTATTCACATTCGCAAAAAAAAAGAAAGTTTAACTGTATTGAACACAGAATGAAAGTTGTATGGTAACGCAAATGGTAGAAAAATGAAAAGCATCGTCCCTGTATCGGACAATTAACATTTATTTATTCGGTATATTTGGCAAAAACAATTTTCACGCAATTACCCCTGGGTAATGTCGATTTACATTGGCTACGAAAACACCGACAATGTCCGAAAATTCCCCATTGAATTGCAGTTTTCTACATGAGGGCATTCGATTATTCCGAACGCACAGGGACAATGTTGGCTTCTGGCAACAATGGTAATTATTTTCTCCCTCTAACAAATTGAAAAAGATCAAATAGCATATCACGGTCGAAAATTGCGGAGTTAATGCAGTTGACCAGAGAAGCTGTGATTAATTTTCGATAAAAACTCATTATCCGGTACCTTCGGAGGTACCATTTTCAGTTAAACTGTAAAAACTTGAGTTCTTGCGTTTTTACAAAAATCTACATCCTTCTAACGACTAATTTCTATTTTTTCGCGCTTTTTCTTCAAACACATGATGTAGGCGGTGATGAGTTCGAACATCGGGTAATTCGAATTTCGGCTGAAACGCCGCAATACAAATAATTATCAAGTGCAACGAAAAAAAGGTGTGAAACATTAAAATCTGCCATTTTTCCTTTTGTTAATTGTAGTGTCAGTCTCTATATTCGTTTTTCCAGGCTCATATTAAGGTGCTACAGTTAGAGTACGACGCCGAGACGATATCTATCAGAAAATTAAGTCTCTAGCTTTTTGAGCGGAGGTGCCGCAAAACGGCTAAAGCTTTTTCTCAACCTTTCATATGAGTAAAATAAACGCCTTCAGCATTTCTCTGTACTTTTTTCATCCGAATCTGTCACGGCGAACCTGCGAAAATGCGATATTTCTCTAATGTGACAGTGATGCGCGAGACCCGTCAGCATGCATAAGGAAGCTCCTAAGGCAGTATTGTTGTCTGGAGCGCTGTTTTGGAAGTGATTTTTACAATGGAATAACCTTTAAGCTGTTCTAGTTTTCTACCTGACATTTTTTACACGTGTTTATTGATCCTTCAAGAATATGTACAGAGTAAAAAAAAGAACTATTCATTATTCTGTACTTTTGTACGTTTGTTTACAAATGGAAGAAAAACCAAACATATTTTTAATCTGTATGAGTGTTGTGATGTTTGGTACCAGATTCAGCAGAAAAAAATTATAAAATGGCAGCATACTAAGCGCGATTATCAGTCTTTCCTTCTTTTGTTACCATTCTACGAGTTGTAAAAAACAAATATAAGTTTATGCCAAAAAAAAAGTTTATGCCAAATCTGATCTTAATCAGCCAATTGTTTATGGAGATATTAAATATTTCTAGACAACAGCACTGCTTTGAATAAATACTCAATGTCAATTAGTTTCATTAGCTTCAATCATGATCTGACTTAATTTCTGACGTTTTGCTTTCGACAACATGATGACAACTGTATACTATATCTATATATCTATACAAAATCGTTTTTTTTAAATATAGAAAACATATTTTTCATAATAACCGTTCTACATCCCTCAATAAGATATAACCCTAAATAATTAACTCTGGCAATAACTAATTTCGGTCGAAAAGAAAACGAAAATTTTATTGAGACTCTTCGAAACGGCCTGACAGTCATTCTTCACCGTTAATACACCTAGACTGACTTTCCACAGTCATCAGACTTAAAAAACGCAGATATGAAAAACAGTGTCTTTGGCGTACAGACTGCGGGTCTGAAAACGCGTTCAAGTTTGATTTCGAATATCTCCGCGACGGGTTAATACTCTCAAAGATATACACAAATACATTTCTTTTCGATGTTCCTTCGTATGCCCTCCCGGGCTTTTACTATTACATCCCTTCCACTTTTTACCCCATCTGTCACTTCGTTATCACTACCCCCACTCTTATCTACCTTGATCTTGTGTCTTTTCAGCACAAGGGCACGGGGAAACTACGGAAAACCTTCGTTCATAAAAGCGGCTGCATTTCACCAAATTGCAACTGCATCATCATTGGCATCTCAGTATAGTCTCCACTGCTGTCATGGTGCACCACTTTTCTTTCGTTTCTAAAAAAAAAGAAGAGAAAAGAAAGGTTTTCGCACATGTTTTGCGTGTCTTCATGTGCGCCCTAAACGCGTTGTTAGCTCGGGTGTACCGTGTATCACCGGCTGCAACAGTTTTTTCATACGAGAGCCACTGATCTCACGCAAAACACTTCGAGACCCCGATTCTGATTTCGCGCATCTAACACCGCTATGGTTCGGGGCCACACAGTCTCTATTCTTTTGGTATCTCTGGTCTATGGGCTTGTCTCGTATATATAGTCTCGCGAGGCAACAAGCAAAGCGAGATGGTCTTTTCGCCGTTGTCTAGCGCTTCCCATAGCTCAATGTGGATCGCCCACCAACGCTGAACTTCCTCTTTCCCCGTTTCCCCTTCGTCTCGAGTGCGAGAGGGTTGGGGAACCCCCCGAAATCCCGGCGCGAATGCATTACGCGTCAACGATCTCGGAGTAGCAATATCCTGAGTTGCTCGATGCCTTGGTGGAGTACGAGATTATAATACATTACCAATTCGACTAAGGCGCACTCTAGTACCCGACACACATACACATACATACATTATATATATATATATATATATATATATATATATATATATATATATATATATATATATATATATATATATATATATATATATATATATATATATATATATATATATATATATATATATATATATATATATCAATGTGTGTGTGTGTGTATGTATGTGAGATTAAATTTAAAGCGGTGCTTTGTTTGTTCTACGTTCTTAACATTTATTTACAGATCGTTTATATTAACAGGTTAAACCTAGCTCGTGGCCGGACAAAAGAGGAATTTTCGTGAATTTTTTCTGGTTGAAGGTGCGCAGGTTTTCAATTTTTTTTTGTTTTACATTAAGGCCTTAGGCCACTCTAGAGGCCGAAAAAATAGGCTTTTTGGAGATTTTTTTTTCAGAAAAACTGCCAAAGAAATGGAGATTACAAAAAAGGGTGTTCATCGTACATATCAGTGACTATATATAATAATTTTTTTGAAGCGATTAATTTCAAAATTGCGGTTGTTCAGCGTTTATCTCAAAACTGCATTTTTTCAGTTGGCCGGAAACATAACTCAGACAATTTTCAAACGATTCACTTGAAATGTTGAATATATCTTGAAGAATACATTGTCTATGGAAGTGCGTAGGATTTTTTTTTATATTGCATAGTTCATTTGTTATTAAAAATTATCTGACGATTTTTTAGGCATATTTTGGGAAAGTGAAAAATTTGCCTAAAAACAATTTAGGCAAATTTTAATTGTTTTGAATTTTTAAATTGCGTTGAATTTTTCGCTTTCCAAAAATTTGCCTACAAAATCGTCAGATAATTGTTAATAACAAATGAACTATGCAATATAAAAAAAAAATCCTACGCACTTCCATAGACAATGTATTTGCCTCGGCATGTAGTGCTTTGTACATGCCTCGGCATGTAGTGCTTTGCGGTGACCATCATAAAATTTTACTAGCTCATCTGAAATCAAAACACAAAAAAAAATCATTAGTTTAATAATAAATCTAGTCCTTAATCAAAGCTTTTTTTTTAAATTAACAAAATGGCGGCTTCCGACAGATAACTCTCGATTTTCAACCAAAAAATGGCTCGTTTATTGTTAAAAAAAAAATAGAAATTTTCAACAAAAGTGAAAATCCTTCGATTAAGGACTAGTTTTTAATGCTATCAATAAGCACACCAAATTTCATCGAAATCCATTGGGTGGTTTTTGAATTATCGTGGTCACCGACTTGAAAAACATAGTTTCGAGAAAAACGCGTTCAAAGTTTTTCGATGTGGATACGGTATTATATGTACGTAAAATTTTGAGCTCGATGGATGACGCTAAACTTTTTTCTGTATTTTGATCCGCTGAATCCGAATATTACAATTTTTTGCCAAAAATTCGAGCATTCAATTGTTTATAGCCATTTGTTAAAACAATTTTTCAAAAAATTATAGTTTTTCGGGATGAATTATTTCTTTTTAAACATTTTGGGCAATTTTAAAACGAAACTATTTTTTACCAAATTTTGCTGAAATACACAGTTTTTGAGTAATACATTTTTTGAAATTTCTGGAAGAGTTTTCCAATTTTACAAACTGGTTTATGTACAGAAATACTAATTTAAAAATTACGTACATCAAATCATCAATTCCTGGCCCATATAATAGGACTTCTGCCGATGTGGAAGCTTCAAAAATATCAATTTGTTGTTGTCTTCGAAGCATTCTGCCTTCCCGGGTATTATCGTTTGCGTGTTTCTCAGCCACGTCTATACGGTTGCCACATCTGTACGCCTTCACTAATTGTGGGATATCCCGGAAACTATTAATCGGATCGACTTGAAATTTTCAGGGAATATTTTCGAAATATCATATAAATGAAATCATCCATAGAAAATGTTTTTAAAAAATCGATTTTTTGAACCATTTTTGAGACTTAGGGTATGTTTTATTACTACTTTTGGCTGTTACATGGTATTTTTTGTTGTGGTCTTAATCTTTTAAAATGGCGGACGTAAGACACGGTATTCTAAACGGGTCGCGGCGGATTTGGTCAGACGACGTAACACGTAGTGTCGGCGGGATTAATTTGAAAAAAAAAACCAACGACGATTTTCCTTTCATTAACACTCATACGCAGAATATGAACCAAGAAAAAATAAGAAATGTTGAAAATCGATGAAATCGTACGCTTTGAAACAAAAAGATCGAATTTTCCGAAAAAAGGCTACATTTTGCTATAAAAAAATACGTTTTTTTTTCATTTTCACAAACATTTAGGGCCATGTTTCAGACAATAAGGTTAAAAAGATTTATACCAAATTTAATTAAAATCGGTCGATTAGTTTTTCAGCTATACGTCACGCCAGTTAGAAAAATGTAGTTTAGAAGACCGTGGAAAGCTCTGCCATTTTTAAAGATTAATTAAAAAAAAAAATACTTAACAGCCAAAAGTACTAATAAAACATATCCTAAGCTTTGAAAGTGTTGAAGAAATCTGCCCTTTAAAAGAAAATCATGAAAATCAGCAAATTTTTAAAAATTTCCCCCTTAATTATTGCAATGCTTTAAGAAATAAAGATTTGGCTCGCAATGCATTCGGGCTTTCTTCCCGACGTGAGCATGTCCCCTACGTGAGGGATGAGAGCGACCCGACGCGAAACAGGGATTCTTTACGGGGATGAAAGAAAAAGAGATGACAAGGTCCTGCAGATTCGGGAGACTCGCTGTTGGGGATTACGGCGACTTTTGCGCGCGCAGTGCGCCGGCCAAATATGAGCAGAGCGGCAGGATAGTCTCGTATGAAATTTGGGCTTCGTGTGTCGAGAATAAACTCGTGGTGACGTGAGTAAGAAGAGCGACACTTGTCATTCGCCATGGTGGGAAAGGAACGAGGGGACGCAGGTTTTTGGTTTCGCGAGAGATGTCCGGGTTCTCGACGGGGGGAATTCTATAGCGAGTCCTGAGTTGGATCCGGGGACGACTTTGTAAATATTGTAACAAGTGTGCCGGCGCAGTGCTACGTCGATATATATATATATATATATATATATATATATATATATATATATATATATATATATATATATATATATATATATATATATATA
Source organism: Ophion ellenae (assembly GCA_963210295.1). NCBI lineage: Eukaryota > Metazoa > Arthropoda > Insecta > Hymenoptera > Ichneumonidae > Ophion > Ophion ellenae. The sequence goes on from OY723388.1 coordinate 33,553,150, forward strand.
TATATATATATGCTACGAGTGATTCCACACCAGGCTAGGGAGTTTTTCGTCGATCTTATCCTTTTTCGTCCAAACTCGAATACTACATACATCTTCATATATAATATGCATTTTTTTAGCATTGTCATTCCGGTATTATATTTTTCGAAAATATATATCGCTTCCAAAGTTCTCACTTGAACAATTTTCAGTAGGTCTATGGAATAAAATAAAGTTTGCAATCATATTTTTTTGTTGCAACTTGTTAGTGTTCATTTCCATTGAAAAATAAGATTATAAAAGCGAATAATTCAAACTCCAAATACTTGGAAATTCTAGTAGAATAATTTCTCGATTCCACGATTTTTCTCCAAATTTTGCAACCTTCCGCGGCTCCGTCGAGAAAATACTTAATATGGACGAATGCTGCGCTCCGCCAAACGGAGGAAATTCGTTTTAGGAACTTTTTCACAGCTAACGATACGCTGTGAATAAACTATTTGCGGAAATTTGGTATTAATGGTAATTGCCAATTAAAATTGTGACGTACAACTGCATAAATCTTTTTACACGATAAAAGAGCTTGGATTTCCGTCGATCGTGAAAATCGCTGACCTAGGCTTTTCATTTCCGGCAATTCTCTTGCGAATAGACTGCACGGGGAAACGGTTTAATTTTTCCTCCTCCGTGTATTAAGACTCCGTAGGAATTGCATTGATACTTCACGAAATATTTTATGGGGTTGTCTATCTGTCAGGGATGAATAAAACTGCGATTAGCTTTAAAAAATCATAAAAATTGTATATTTAATTTTGCTCAATTGTGTAGTTGTTATATACAATCATCAATATGTAATATTCCATCTGCAATTTTCTATTTATTTTAAACACGACATCATTTTTCTCTGTAGTTGCTGAATAATTTTTTTTTTAAACATTACAATCGAATTTGTGCGACAGACTTATGATATGTATTTTCTTTACTTCCAATGGCTCGATTACATCCCTTGTATTTCATTCCACACTTGTCACTCTAATGTTCCTTGTCACTTTACAGAGCCATCCGAGAGTGTTGCTATCCCTTTGTTTGTGCAGTGCGATATCGCATTCGCACGAGGGCACAGGGCAACTGTGGAAAACCTGTATTGATGCAGGCATATTTTACTGACAATGAACATCACTCATGTGTCCGCCTTCGATTTTGTTGAAACTCATAGATGTGATAAAGCGGTGAAAACTATTAGACACGTATCTTCTTATCGTTGGAAAAACGGTTTTAGGAGGGGAAACCATCCCTCAAAGGAAGGCTTGTCACCCCTGAATTTAATTTATTTTTCTCAACACTTCTATAGTGGATTTTTCATCGCTTTACATTAGAAGAATTTTGGTTTTTGTTTTATTCGCATTGGTCCACATGGGCGGCTTATGAAATTGTAAAATCGCCCCTGGAAAAGCCTTTCTTTCAGGAGCGCCCCCCATGAACACTGTTTTTCCGTCGATAAAAAACGCGTGTTTAATAGTTTTTAATACTTTATCACATATATGAGTTTCAACAAAATCGAAGCCGAATACTTGGATAATGTGTGAGTGTCCATTGCGTTACTGATAGGGTAACCCCACTTTTATACTTTTCGTAGTAACATTTTTGCGGGATTGCTCAACAATAATACGCACATAAAGCTATCTGATTAACGCATGAACAATTTTTGCCCGATTTCATCCGCGCACAGGTCCTTTATGTCTCATTTTTCTTCATCACGTTTTGTACACTCCAGCTCGTTCTTTTCGCGCGGGAAAATCAATATGAAATCCCAAAGGAAGTGAATGAAGCTCAAAGTGGCCACTTCCCCCGCACCCACGATTCTTTCGTTTTCTTCTTTTTTCCTCTCTTCGACCCCTGGCCTTTTGCCGATTCCAGCTTCCCTTCTCCATCGCACCGCGCACTGTGAATCTTCCTGTCACTTTCATGCCTCGTAAACAAAAATCTCAAGTATCCTGTATTTCCCTGCATCAGCCACGATCCGTGTCCCATTGTCGCTACGAGAAACGTAGCAGCTTCATAAACAGAGAGTCCAGATCCGTGGGCTTGACGACACAGACGCCCTTGTGTAATTTTTTGTTTGCTCATTGAAACGCTTCCCCGTTCCGTATCCTTTTATTGTTCGTGGGCTTTACTTGTTCGCAAGGCTGATTCGTTATTGATATCGCGAACGCTGAAAAAGGGCGTTGAGAACCCCACATTTGTTCGTTGATCATTTATTATTGAAGTTTAGATATCTTTTTTGCAATATTTCTTTTTTGGCTTGTCTCGGGATCGGGCTGTTTTGCAGTTATTTTTCTGAAAGACCTACCTTTTAGAAATCGTCGTAGGGGATGAAATTGGATTCCCATTCTTGTCCCTAGTTGCGGATAAGGATCGAATGGGCTATCGCATTGGATTCCTATACTAAAACGTCACGCTCCCACATTGGATTCTATTCGGGATTCCCCATTGGAATCCAACTTACGAATCCTGTTTGAATCCTAAAGGATTGCCGCATTATCGAACAGAACCCGGTACGATTCTTGATGGATCCCATCGCATTCTGCACCTTGCATTTTCTAAACAAAATATGTAGATATACAAAATGAATGGATCTTAATGAAGTATAATTCTTAGTTTAATAAAGTATAAATCGCTTGAAAAAGTATATCTTAAAAATCGATGTGAATCACGTCACTGAAAATCCACCGTAATTATCATTTGTTATTTATCTGACTGCACTTTGATATCATATTACCACACATGTACACGCTCACGACGAATGTAGGTTATGTTTCAACACACCAAGTGTTTTCTCGTGACTCTTCACATATTTTCGATTCGATCGTGGTAAGAATTCTCAGACGGCGTTCATCGGGGAACAGATGCAGAATGCAGTTGGATCCCCATGAGGACTCACCATGTGCAATGTCCCTAAAAAATCTCTATAGAGACGTGGGTCCATTTTGGAACTGCTTAACAAATTTGTGCGCAGGAGTACGAAAGGATATTTTTTTTGGGGGATCCAACAAACTCCGGTTGAGAATTTGAGATGAAAAATTCTCGAACGGCGTCCATCGGGAAATAGCACGGAATGCACTTGGATTCCAATATAGACTCCCAGCGTTCGGCGTTCCTATGAAAGCCCTATAAGGATGTGGTAGGGTCTGGGGACTCCCCAACAAATTTCTGCACAGGGTGTTGGTTGTGTTGTCAACGAGTGAGTCGTTCATCACGCACCCTACAGACCAAATCTTACTTTAGAAACGTTTCATACAAGTAACTCGCACAAATTTTCTACTTACGCAAAGATTCAACGAAAGAATGTCTATTCGGATATTTGTTGCGTCAAACTAAATCGTTTTGCATACTGTTCGGTCTGGAACATGAATGGTTGCTCAGAAATTAACATGAAATGACTGGGTACTAAAATAATTATACACATCGGTTGGAAACACAATCAGCAAAAAACCCTCAAAATTAAAACACATTTTCACCTGTAGGCAATTCGCAATTATTAATGATGTAAGGAGATTTCCACAGCTGTCAATCATAATTTTCGTTGGCGAATACTATGACTAAAAAATTGATGGACATATATTATTCACAGCGTATCACCTACTCTGAAAGTTTTTTTAACGAATTTCTTTCACCTGACAGCGCGCTGCATTATTTCATATCGGCTAATTTTTTAACGGAGCGCTGAAAGGTTCGTAGAATTTGAAGGAAAATCGTAGGAACGACAATTCACTTTACTACGTTTCCAATTGTTTGTAGATTAAATAATTCGCTTTTTTTCATCTTTTTTAAAATAAAAATGAACACCAGCAAATTCTTTTGCAACGAATGTTTTTTATTGAAATATGCGTATAATATCCCTGCATCGGTGCTTAAGTATGCCATATACCTATTAAAAATTGGTCAGTAAAAAAATTGAAAGCGCTATATACTTCCGCAAAATAGAATGACGGAACGACAGTGCTAAAAAAAATGCATGTATAAACTTATATATAATATTCGAGCTAGGAAAAAAAGTTATACCCAAACAAACTCCCCAGTCTGAGAAAGCGAGGAAGTCTGAAGGAAAAGGCGAGAACAGGATTATTAAAAAATGTTATGGAAGTAAAAAAATCAATGTTGCACGCATTGCAAAGATAGAGTTAAAAAATGTTTATGCCAGTTTCCATTTCGGGCAAGAAAAAGAACAGTTGTGTGAATATGTAGAATTATTACGAAGGTGGGCAAGGACCTTCCACGCATTGGTCAAAACGTTTTGCGGGTCAGGGAAGAAGTGGAGACCTTAGGCGATGACTATTTCGCCTCGTGCCTGCTGCCATGAACAATATATGCAGGAAAAGACTCGTATTAATACCAGAGGGGTGCATCATCATCACGAGATTGCGATCTATCATTGAATGTTTGTGGGGGTTCGAGCAAATATATTGAATATATTTATTATACCCGGCGGTAGCAGTCTGCAATCTCTCCCCTACGTACACACATATCCATTCGCATCCATCCACAATATGAGGCATTCCATTTCAACTGGACCCGCTTCCCACATTCTAGAATCCGATGCGCGTTTTTTGTTGTTGCATCTACTGATTTGTGGCTTTGAGATTTTTGTGGAAAAAATTGTGGAAACCTACTTTTAAAATCGTTTAATTTGTACAGGCATTACGTTTTCTTTTACTCAACTTTCCTGTAAACTTATATGCTCCATGGAGTGTCTCAAACTGTGACATAATCAAATCCCAATCAAAATCACATCGAACTGCGACATAATCAAATCCAATCAAAATCAAATCAAACTTTGACATACAGATTTCTAGTGTATTGGGGACCTGGTCCTCTTTTGATTATGGAAGTAGGTTTGCTGAACATAGGATTCGAATACAACAATGACGTATTATTCACAGAGAGAAGTAATATGTTCAAATAAAATCAATTTTTGATTGCATCTCGATCTGATAGACTTTTGTTTGATATTTCATGAAATAACAAATATATTTACGGCAACTAAATGTTTCGATTGATTACAGCTGGAACTATAAGAAACCTTTTCTCTGACTTTAATAATATTTATTTTCGACTCAAATAGACTATTTTAATTAACTGCAATGCAATTATATTTTTCAATTGCATTTTTTTTATTCCATCATAGAAGGATGCTTCTGAAAAAGAAATGTATTCTGTTCAAGCCTGATAATCTTATTTATGATTTCATCAAATTCATTTGGTTCTGTTCTTTGCAGACAGAATTTCGGCCTTTATTACCATAAAATAGCGAATCCGAAATGGCGATATGAACCGCAAGGCCGTGATTGAAGTTATTCACAATATGTAAATAACGTCCTGCACGATTTACCCACGTAGAATGTGGGGCAAAATGCTCTCTTCTCACTACTCGACATATATTTAAATCCAACTAAACACTCAGTAGATGGCCAAATTCACCACCAGAACGTTTATTCGACTACAATAAATGCTTTCTTCGAAGTTACAGGTACACGTTAAATAGCACCATGCTTTCAAGTTAAATAAACATTTTGGTAGAAGTAAGTGAAAATTCCATTGCTTTAAACGAAAATACGGCCAAAGTGTTTTATTTCGGGCTTTGCAAATGAGGATTTTCGCTTTCTGCAAGATGTCCGTCCAAACTACCGTGATACTTTTTTTTTACATTTTGGCTGGTTCCGCTGAGGCGTCTCCTAGTGTATGTAACCGGTGCGGGTATAGACCCAGCTAGATCGCAATGCAATTCACAGAGCTAAAAATTGAAACGTCAAGTTTTCATTATCCTTAAGGCATGTTTTTTTTCTTCATTTTCGATGACCCGCTTCGTCTGGACCGTTCCAGTCTGTATATGCGAATGTTTATACGTAGATCGTGTGTACGTAAGAAGAGGGCGATTGGCACGCCCGGTCTGGCAATCACAACCCTCGTTCTGCCATTAGCTAACCATATGATTATTTCATAGCAGCCCCTGCGGAGTTCGTCGCGGCAGGGGTGCATATCTTTACTTCGAGCGGGACATCGAGGAATATCCGTGCCCGAGAATCCCCCTTCGATCCCCTTTCCTCTCGTCCTCAATCTCTACCCCTCTAGCACGAATCTTATCCTCTTTCCTCCTTATGTTACTTAACGGATCTGGCGCGCTCATCGCAACTTCTTGGAATAAGGGCGTGCGACAGAGCGAAAGAGAAGGAGAGAGAGATAAGGGTGCGAGTGTTTCAGCGGCTTAAGGGGATATAGAGAAAAGTGAGAGAAGAGGAAATGTTGAAGGGAAGTATTTTGCGACTATGCATGTCGAAATTTGCACATGCTCGACTGGATCCAGAAACTTCTGCCGATTCAGTCGAAAGTGGCATAATTATACCGGCGCACTTCCTGAGAAGAATTTCAATGAAACATACATAATACTCGTACCGGAACTCGATCTCTGCAGTCTAGCCACGAAAGAGACTTTTTAGTTTTCTAGTATAGTTGCACTATGCTAGAAATACTAGTACTATGGTTCTACTATAGTTGTCTGTATAGCGACAAGTGATTATTAGTTATCTGTATTTTCCGGATTCCGTAGTCAAACAAGAAACCCTTATAAATTGGTCATGCCTGTCACAGTTTTTTAGTTCTCATAGTTTTGAATCTACATGCGTAAAATGTTGCAAACAGATGCTCCCTCTGCAGCGAAATCTCTAAAAAATGACTAGGGGTTTTCTCTTAATGTAAAATGGGGGTGATTTTTTTCTCACATTCCCAATCAAGTGGGAGGTCATCGGATAGGTCTTCAATACTGAAATTAAGATTCCATTTACTATTTTCCATGTTGAGGCCCCGTTTGAGAAGTATCAAGCTTTAAAGTGATGTGCAATGTGTTGGCTTCTTCAATTTTCGAACCGTTGATTAGTTGCATTTTAAGAAAATATAGCAACTAGCATGCATTCGAACTTTCGATAGAAGCGATTGCGGTTAATCTGTATCAACAAATTCCGGAGATACGGACAACCAAGTTATCGCTGAGTTGACTTCATGGAAACTCAGAGAATTGCACAAATGACTTTGTCGCGTGTTGTTGGAAGCCTCGTTAATTAAATATCAAACATCAAAGTCATCCCACCCCTCTTTACCCCGCCTGTACGATTCGATTATTGTTATTGCTAATTATCGAATTCATATCATCTTTTCATATCATCAATTGGAAAGGGTAATACGTAAAACCCCGCAGAGGGTATGCGTTGGTAATCAGGATCCTAAACTACTATAATCAAAATCATCAGTAGAAGATAGGATTTGAAAAAACTACTACGGACCTGTACTCTATGCGTCTTCCGACATGCTCTTGGCAGGCTTTAACTTTTGTTGTTCCTCCGTAAGCCTCTACGGACTCTCACAATTTCACCCCTTTCAGTTTTACCCCGTCGCTTCATTATTTCCAGTCTCCTAGAGACTCCTCGGAGCATTTTGCCCTCACCCACTATTTCCTAGCACTGTTACATCTCATTTTCACAAGGGCCCAGGGAAACTGCAATTCACTGAGTTCCGGTAGCTTCACCATCGAAAACCACCCATCCCAGTACCACTCCTGTCAGGTCAAAATGTCCAAGTATTATTTTTACCTCCAGCAACGTGATTCCTGAAAATTCCGGGGGTCAAGAAAAAACCACTAAATTATCATTGAAAGATATTGCCTCCTGGATTTTTGTCATCCCTCAATTCGGCATGAACATTTAATCAAATTATAAATGAAATTTCCCCTTCCCGTATTTCGCACGTCTCCAGATCTCGACGAAGAGCAATGTATAGGTGAATGAATTTTCGAAATCTGGTGAATTCGTTCGGGCAGCGCAGGCACTAGTAGACGGAACTAATCGTGCAGGGGGCGCGGCGGTTCGCTGGGGCGGAATATTACGAGTGTGCCACGTTTCTCCAACTTCCCGCTTGCCCCGCCACTTTTCGCTCTCACTTATTATTCCGAATAATACGTATATACGTTATTGCACCGTACCAGAGGGGGATGTGGGATTTATTCATGTGTTCTCGCCTATACATACACAAAGACAGGGAAGTGGGACGATCGTGGCGGGTGATGTACGAAAATCGAGTGGCGTTAATCCAGGAGCTCGACGCTCGCGCAACTCGGTGCATTTTATTAGAGAATTTGTTTGATCCATCGTCGCGCTCCATTACTAGGGAGTAAGAGAGGAAAGGGAAGCTCGTACGAAGTAAATTCACGTTGATGCGGGCGCGCGTAAACTTTGCGATGCATTGTCGGATTTGCCAGATTACCGCAATAGCTCGAACCTCGTAATAGCGAAAGAGAGCGCCTACGGTCACCATTTGCACCAAATTTATGACGTTATTATTATTCATATCCCAATACCGCAACATTGGTGATTTGCCAACGTTGCCGAAGGCGGGCCTTCAATTCAACCATTCAACTTGTCACCCTAGCGGTCATTGATTTTTTTTCTCTCACTCGATTTATCGGCGCACTTGCACTTCCTCAACTCGCGTCATTTCACTTGCGTAGTTGGCAGCACGTCGATTAGTTCGTTGCTTTCGGCACTGGAATATTTTGCATTATTCTAAAAACCACCCCATAGGCACTCGTTTCCATCGCGGTACTGAGTTCCATGCATGCTATCATCGGGACCTCAGTAAACACTGAGAAAAAAAACCAATCGAATCAAAAAAATATATTGGTTGATCGAAATAAATGTGCTGCTGCGGAGTGCCACCGATATATGAGATTGTTTCAATACTATAAAATATTCGAAAATGTGATCGATTTAAATAACGTATTATTTTATTTGAAAAAGCTCTTCTGTTCTCTGAATACCCTCATTATCTTTCAAATAAAATTATATTCTAACGAAATCATTCTATATACAATCCGTAGATGTATTGGATGGAATAATTAAGCGGTTGCTACAAACATTTTTTATTTCGTACAAAAATGTAATCAATGGGATTAATTATTTCTTTACTACATCGAACGCATAGGACGTAAGTTTTTCAATTTGTTTTAAATCTTGAATAAAAAGTGAGCATTAGAATGATCATCTACGATAATAGTGGAGAGAATATCAGATATCCAATGAAATATCCATGGAGAGAATATCAGATATTTAACTGATTGGAACAGATACTACACTTTGATCTTAGCCACAGGCCAAAAAGCGATACTCTTCAGAGTTTCTCCAGCGTTTAAGTAGATTTTCGGTTCGCGCTACGCTTACGAGAAACGAGCGCGCGTGCGGCCTCTAGCGGTTGCTCCGAGAACTACGGGTTTCCTCACACCTATAATTTCGGTGGCGCTCAGCCATAATTTGGTTGATTTTTTTCAACCAAATGTGCACGAAACAAATTTTACTTTCGCATAATTTTTTAACCAATTCAGGCATTTGCTTAATATTTTTCAATCAAAGCAAAATTTTAATATTTCAACGAATAATGTACTTAAAATCAATATCGGATATGGTGAAAACAATAAAATAACATATTTACTCAATAGAAGTTTTATTTGAATCAAACGAGCGAAATTCAATTTTCTTCTGTGTACTTCAATCACCAATATTCATGTTATGAATTGAAACGCTTTTTTCGTTGCAGAAATTGCATTCAAAACTATATAATTTGTTCGCGACAATTTTTTAGATAGTTTCAATAATATATTGTTCTCGGCTAACAATATATAATTTGAATGAAAAAAAAAATCAATTTTATCATGTTATTGAAGTCAATAGCGTTTTGTTTGGACTAATAAATCCGATTATTTACACCAACAATTTTACAATCGAATCAACGAAATTTCATTCAATAACCCCAATGATATTGAATCAATGATTTTATTTCTCAGTGAAGCCATGCAGCGAAACGGCCACCCCTCCAAGTATCGGTCCCGCGTAGCTTTACTCAGCAAATCGCCAACCAGGCGTCCGCTACTAACGGTGCTTTGCAATAGCAGTTTCTCATTTTCCCCAACCGGAAATCTTGCTACTAACTCAGGGAGGTCGGTAACCCAAAAATCGGCAATAATCAGCCGCGTCTGCATGGATCGAGGCAGCACTTCGCGGACTGTCGCGCATTAACATACCATCCAATCTGTAATGTTGTCCCGGTACGTCCTTTCGTCACTGAGCCGGGCGACATCTCATTTCCATTACGACCGCGTCAAATCGACCGTGTTCCTGTTCGGAATATTTTTTCAATCTGCGTGCATTGCATACACGTACCCAGGAATAGATAGGAAAATGGACATGATCAGAATGATGGTGGGTGGGGTATCGTGGGATTAGCTATGTTCTGGCTCAAGCAAGTTATGATTAGACGGGACAGTTGGCCACGTCGCTGCACTTGTATCCCGGGTGGCGTGCACTCGTTTCACGTGTACAATGTATATATAAGAAGTGGCACATAGTATACGTATTACACTACGGTATTATGGATGAAGGAATAAGTGTGAGTGTCGTTCCCTATGAGTGTGTATTTTTTGTCGTTCCCTATGAGTGTGTATTGCCTCATGGACTGGGCTAGTGGAACCGTCCGATAGGACATACGCGTGGTGAGGGGTTGGCAATAATACGCACTGACAGCACGCTCAACCCTCGCAGGGTGACCCCGTGTTATGGGGTCTCGTGGCCCTGGAGTGGAGCGCCTGCTGCCTTCGGGTACTAACTGCGAAGGGAGCTGAGCAGGGTAAGAGAACGATGCAGGATAAGATCGAGAGAGAAAGAGAGAGAAAGAGAGATCTGGGAATAGGAAGGAGGGGCGAAATTTCGAAAAAGAAAACATATACAACAACCCGATAGAATGAGCATCGCCGTGGACCGAGGGTGGTGCGGAGAGAGAAGGAAGGAAGGAGTGTGTGAGGGAGAAGGCGAGAAGGGTGGTGCCCCCCGTACTCAATTCAGGGGTCGGAAGCTCTCTACACAGAATTACCCACTGATGTTATAATCCTCTCGTGTTACGCCGTCACACATGCTCTCCCGTAAGCAATAGATTTTTTCTCCTTCTCATCCCGTACCGAATTTAACTCCCCGTCCCACTTCGCGTGGCTCCTCAATCATCGGACTTCCATATGCGCATTTGGCAGCCAACCGAGGTGAAATTTTGTTGCAGTTGCCCCACGATACGTCAGGTATCACAAGGTTGTCCACGTTTTTTTAGCTTGGGAGGCTTAAATCTTCCGCGGCTTCACTGACGTTTGATTAGTTATTTATTGATAACGTCAGCACTCGATCTACGGTGGATACTGAGGCGTGGATATAAAGTCGCGCGACTTTCTAAGGTTATTGGAACTGGTAATCTGGTTACTGATTTTGAGTTGAAAAACTGTTGGTTGATCGTTGCTTTGGGGAATTGATCCAAATGCGAGATAAATTGGACTATTGTGCACCTGCAGTACACTAAACCATGTCGAATATTTTACGAGCTGCACGCGATAGGAGAAGAACTGTATCATGATGCCTAGGTGGAAGGAGTCCAAACTTGGCATTGGAACGGAATCCAATATCCGATTGTATGACAGATGATGGCTTACCTGTCTAACCTTAATTCTCGTCTAAGTGTCAGCGTTATAATAAAATTCAAGATTGTGTGATACGATTATTGGTACGAATACAGTATTGATTAAACGATAGATTTTTTCAGTGATTGCACGCAGAGGCTCTTTGAGAGTGCAATATGCCGAAATTTCTGGCTTATAAATTTGATAAAAAATTATATACTTTTTGAATGTAATCTTTTTATTGTATAAAAGACATTATCAAATTCGCACCTGGAAATGATGAGCGGAACAAATGACGCTTCGACCGAGCATTTTCACTCTGTTGACCGATATGTTGGTCAACTATATTGATGGATTTGTTCGGCCGAAGTGCCGCCTATAGTTTTACATTTTCGGGTACACTTTTTTTACCGTCTCACCATTGGAGATTACACTCCTGTCTCTATCCTCCATGATCCGGACGACACTTTGGGATGGCAAATGGTTGCAAAGAACCGTCGATGAAGTCATGTAGTACGTCAGGCTGCGTCACTCACACAGCCTTCTGTTTTTCCACAAGACATTCAACGATCTACCATGACGTTACATATCCCCACACATTTTTCGATCTCATTAATCGTTTCAGATATCTGGTGACCGGCGGCCTGGTTGATCGCATTTCTCGCCACAGTCGTGCCCTCATAGAGACCGATTTTTTCCTCGAGCAAGATCGCGAATCGCCTCTCTTACTAGCGTCTTACGACCTTCTTGGACGTATAGTTTGCCACTTGAAGCGTAACGTCAACGAGAATGGACAGAGTGCCGCTTGCAATGGCGATACTTCGTTGCTCATCGCGGAACAGACGACAACGGCGGAGTCTCATCTTATTCACAGCCTCGAGACGTCCGAAGCTGCGGGCTCGATCGGGGCGCTGTACGCGACGTTCGCACTGACTTCGCACAACCAGAAGTGCACTTCACCCACGCCAAGCCAGTCCGGTACTTCGTCCTTCGCGAAGGCTCTGGCACTGAAAATTCTCAGGCTGCTGCGGACGGTTGGTGAACTGGATATCCGTGCGCTGCAGGTAAAGTGTGATGCGATTTTTTTGTTCTTGCCTTTCTTTGTGTAAACGGTTGTACGAACTTTCCAACGTATCGATTCGTCGGTATGGAAAAACTCCAAATACGCGTAGATGTGAAAAGGTGAAGACACCGGTGACGGGGTGGGGGACTTGAAATTACGAAAATGGCCATTGAGTGTGGATGTAATGTGATGAAGCATTGACGAAGTGGACGATTGGAGGCTTCGCTAAGGGCAGAGAGAGAGAAAGAGAGCCTTTTTGCCCTCGGAAGGGATCACCCCTTTCGAGATTTCACTCGACTCTCGTTACCTCCGAGCTGACTACGGTCTTCGACACTGACAGTCTCGACAGATAATTCAATTACCGCGTGGAAGACTGCTCGACTTAAGGGGCTATACCAGTGTGAACGCTGAAAATTTGGGTGATTTTCGGGAATTTTTTGGAAGAAAATTACTCAGTTAAATGTTTTGGAAAATTAAGAATATATTTGGCTATATTTGACCTATATTACATAATTTTTTCATAGAAAAATTTTGAGATCCGAGCGACTTATGCGCTGCCTTCGGAGGCGCCAAAAAAGTTCCTCCACTGCTGACATGATTCCGGCCGATTGAGTAGCTGAAACCGAAAAAGGAAAAAATGTCGTTAAACTGGAAGGTATTTCCTGTACAATGACGTAGGATTCTCGAAAAATATCAAAATAAAACAAAATGGCGTAGTTATGAAAAAAAGTGTTTTTTTTGCCTATAAAATGGTCGTTTTTTTCAATGCCAAATCGTCAATTTTGATCCAATCAAAAATATCCTAGGTAATTGTAGAGTAAATATATTCAAGAGCGCTCAGTTGAAATTTCAAGTCAATCGGATAATTGCTCTTTGAGTTATAATTTCAGCAAATTAAAAAAATCTCATTTCGAGAAAAAAACGCGTTTAATGATTCAACTATCGATTTTTGCAAGATAAAATGATAAGATATACGGCCTTGAATTTTTTGCAGGATATTCTTAAAAGTATGAACTGTCGAAAAAGGCAAACGAAAAATCGATTTTTTGAAAGTGTCACACTGGTATAGCCCCTTAAAGCGGGAGCCTGAATGAGAAGGTTCAAAAAAGCGTTTTTTTCGCGAATTTTTTTAGAAGGAAAAAAACAAGTTGGCCCAGTAAACATTGAGGTATCTTTTCATGTATATTGAAAATTTATAAAAAAAATGTTTCAACATGAAACAATAAATGACCGCAGATATATCAGCATATTCCATGTGCGTCTTGCCACTGCAGTCCCCAATCGGCGGGAAAGATGCATCTCGTAATTCTTGACTGAACCAAATAAACCAATAAAATTGCCAATTGCCATATATTTTTCTTCTAGGTGAATTAAGAAAAAACTGAAAAAATCGTGAAATTGTAACTTTTCTCAGGTTTGAAAAAAAATGTGTTCAAAAAAACACTTTAACGTGCTATAAAAATCATTTAATAATACTATTTCAACGACTTTCTTAATTCACTCAGAAAAGATTTTCATACTGAAGAAAATAAACTTTGGTTTCATTCAATAGGTCGTTTGAGCTTTTTTGCTATCACGCCCGGCAATTTGGATGAATCGTGAAAATGAAAACTGGAGAAAACGTGCTTCAAACTCTTCAATAGGAGGAAATATCAATATCAAATATCAACCGCTTCTCTGCTTTTGGCCTTGTATCTTCAAAAATATTTACAATGGGCCTCTGTAACTTTGTAAATATATTCTTGGATAGTTTATCCATCGATTTAAGCAATAAATAAGCGCTTTTTCGGAACTTCTACTTCAGTCTCCCTCCATAAGGCCAATGTTATCACGTGTTTTCTTCCTAAAAGGTAGCACTAATCCAGAGTCTCGAAATATAGGGGTAAATCGGAGAATTTTTTTGTGGTTAAAGAAAAATTTATCGAAAAACAATTCAAACATTTTATTGTACATTTATTGCAGCATCGAATCAATTGTTCAAGTGCCTACAAACGCTGGAAATTCAGCCTTGTAAGCGTAATTGTTTTTTGCTGGAGGTGCTCCAGGACTTGAAACATAACTACCGCTAATTTTTACCTCGAGTAGACGATCAAAATTCTCTCTAATGTGCACTGCAACAGCTAGAAAAATACGTACGGGACTTTCGAAATAATGTTTTTGTCAATATGAAAAGCATTTGAAGAAAAAAAATCATTAGATAGAGTTTTTCGGTGGAAAATCATTTTTAAGAAGAGTAGTTTTCAACAAATCGAAAAAACGCCATTTCCTTTCGACAATGAAGTTCAGATAGTATGAAAATTCGAAGTCAATCGGACGAAAATTTGTTCAGGTTACGCGGTAAGCTAATTCTTAAAAAGTGTTTTCATTCGATAAAAAACGCATCTAAAATTGATCAATCATCATGGCAAACACTAAATTACGATTTGAAACTAACAAAGTCCTTTTTCCCGACTCTCTGGAGTGCCGTTACCTCTCAATCCTTTTCGTCGACCTTCCTCCATCTCTCAAGATGGTTCACGTTCCTTTCCTTGTCATTCGAATCTCTCTGCACATTGGCGCACATGCCCAAAACACGGCCAGCCAAAATTAGGGTAACGACAGACACCGGTAACTTGTCGTTTCCATAACTTGTCAGGCACACCGTCCATTGGTGGGATTGATGGACCACGGACGTCCCACTCGTCACAAATCCGTCCTTTTCCCTTTGGAGGTCCATTTCCGTTTTTTTCGCCATTAGCCATAAGGGGGGCTCGAATTTATGATAGAGATATCAAGCAGCGGGAGATAATGAGGAACAAAGAGAACAAGCGAGAGGGAAAGGGAGACACGACGCGAAACGACTGTGGGCGACAGAAAGACGAAGAAAAATAAACTATGCTCGATAGCAGCGGGGAGTAATAGACATAGTGGAGCTGCGGCGATAAAACCACGAATTGAATCGAAACGGCACCTCGCGCCTACCATAAGGCTACGTTAGGCCCTGTCAGGGATGGAAAGACCAGCGGGGATTGCCCCTCTATTATCCCGTGGGACACTCGGGAATCCCGCGAGAGATCACTCGATTATCCCTCGTTGGTCTGCACTGAAAACCCACAGACGTATCACAATCTCCTCTCTCTCTCTCTCTCTCTCTCTCACCCCCCATATCCTTTGAACCGTCAGAACAGAGATAAAAAACCTTGAGTTTCAAACAAGCCTGCACGTTTATTAACTATTCTCTTTGTCTTGCCATGCGCGACGAGTCCTCTTTTGGGTGTCCTTCCATCTTCTCTCTTTTTTGGCCGGGTCACTCAACAGTCTCGCTAACGAAGCTCCGTGTTCGTTCACCTAGGAAAATGTCTCTAACAAATTTTTCCCTTCCTCTGTGGGTCGTCCAATACCTTCTGTTTTCCGAGCTTCTTTTCTGCGGCTTCTTCAAGATTCCCATTCTCCTTTCGTCCTAACGTTGAACTTCAAACTTTCCGGCAAGCATCTTGGGCTTCACGGCGGCGCGGTGCATTTGTAATTGCAGAATTTACTCGGTTCCGAGGGTACCGGCCTGCAGTGGCGGCTAATCGCAAGCCACATGATAACTCGATTCTCCCGCGATGCACTTGCCGAGAAGACTGACGCTTGTAACAACGCGGGCCAACAGGGCGTCACGTCAGCTCAAATACTCGGTGAACTGCTCACCGTCCTCGGCTACTTCTCGGCGAACAATCCTGAGAATCAGGTAAGTCATGATGCTTCTGGAAACATTGTCGAATACCTTCAATTGTAGCTCTGATTCAAGAACTTATCAGGCTTGTTTCAATCTTTTGAACACTGGAAGATCTTTCTTCAGGGCTCCGTAGCCACCCAAGGAACTCTTGTGAACTTGACATGTTCGCCCGTTCGGCTGTCACAGCCTCGCAGTTTCTACAGACTTACTAGGAACATCACTTGAGGGGTATTCTCACTTTAGAAGCTAAAAAGGCTATTTTCATGAATTTTTTTGGTAGGTTTATATAATGGATATTGATATAAAAGTTGTTACACTTAAGGCATTATATACTTGTAGCGGGCGAAGGGACGTGATTTTCTTGATTTTTTGTTTTCGACGGGACAATAAATGTTTATTGAAAAACTGCAAACAACATCGATTAGTACTTTTCATGTACTTGTACAATTTTTTTTATTAAAAAATATTTCAAAATGGCGGAACTCCAGATGTCTTTCAGGAGCGCCTTCTTTTGAGCATCAGTTGCAGTGGACATAATAACTCGGGAACGGTTCATCTGAAATCAGAATTTGAAAAAGATTTCATTAGTCTATTGGCTTGGGCCTGGGCGGAGGATTTGTAAAAATTTTGATTTAAAAAAAACATGACGATTATTTTTACAAAAAATCATTTTTTGAGGTGCTAAATATTCGGTTTTTTGTTACAATGTTTTTTTTCCAATAAAATTCGAAATCCTTCGTCCAGGTCCTAGCTATTATTATAATAAATAAGTGGTATAAATTTGGTGTGGATCGGATTAATAGTTTTTTAGTCATCGTGTCCACCGTAAAGGTGTTCCTCAAAAAAGACGATTCTGAGATAATCGCGTTTAAGATTCAAGTATGTATCTTTTACATTTGAGGTTAATTTATTCATACCAACATGGAGTCGTCGATTCCATGCCATACAGTAATCCTTCTGCATCCTCTGCAGCCTCTAAACCATTGATTTAATACTGCCTACGAGCCATTCTTGCTTCTCTCGTGTGCCGATCTAATGCTCCGATCTTTACGAAATTTGGAGAAAATAATCTTGAGATATTGTATTTAAAGAATGTGCAATGAAAAAATGTTCCATTTTCCGGCGATCACTAATGTATATAAGACACTTTCGAAATACATTTAAAAACATTTATTTATTTGTTTAAGTCACTATTTCTAGACGAAGAGGTAGTAAAAAAAATGCCCAACAAAAATTGTAGGTCTGCGCTGTTGATGACATCTCGGAGATGAATCATCCGAAACAAAAAAATCAAACGGTTTCAGATTCAGTGCGCTAATGTCTATAGCGTATATCATTCCGATTTTTGATGAATGCAAAGGAAAACAAAATGGCGGACATTGTTCGAAAAACCAAAAAAAAACGTGTTTTTCACCGTTTTTTGGCAAAAAGTAGTAAACATCAAAATTTTAAAAAATCCTTGTTATGCGCTATAGCTATAGTTGTAAAGAATATGTGGTTGAAAATTTTATGAGGATCGGTTCAGTAGTTACGAATATTTTATCAACGAGCCGTCGAAAAAAGTTGTTTCGAGAAAAACGCGTTTAAAATTTGTTTGGATTACATAAATACGTAAAAATTTAAAAAAATGTTTTTCGAAAGTGTAAGTGTAACAACTTTTATATCAATATCTATAATATAAACCTATAAAAAAAAATCATGAAAATAGCTTTTTTTAGCGTCTAAAATGAGATGATCCCTTAAGGCGTTACCCCCACTTGTAGCGCAAAAAAAGGCCTTTTTCATGAATTTTTTTAAAGAAAACTCCAAAACTTTTTTAATCGATCAATATACCATCTTAAAGAACACATCTTGAAGAACTTTCAGTAATTTTTTTATTGAAAAATATTACATTGTTTAGTGGCAAATGGCCGTCAATGAAATAATGTTTTTATATACACGGTTTGCGGTGACCAACATTGCGGCGAAGTGGATCAAATGAAAAAAAAATGCGGATGGATTTAGTCAAATATAAGTATAAACTAGTCTTTAATCGAAGGATTTCAAAAAATATTCATTTTTCACAAAATGGCGGACAGTCAAAGTAAATGGTTCGATTTTAACGAAAAAAAAAACGGCCGTTTTTTGGCTATAAAACGGCCATTTTTTTCGAAAAAAAAAATCGAACGATTAAAGACTACATTTTTATGTATTAAATAAGCCTGCAAAATTTCAAGAAGATCGGTTCATTAGTGTTCGAGTAATCTGGGTCACGGACTTCAGAAATGCCATTTTGAGAAAAACGCGTTTAAAGTTTCTCTTTCAACGCTCTTTCAACGCGGATTCTTCTCTTTCAACGCTCATATCTCAGTCAATTTTGTTCGGATCGACTTGAAATTTTCAGGACATATTCTCAGATACTTATACTTAAAAAAAATTCAATAAAAAAAATCGATTTTTTCAAAATCGCAAGTGGGGGTAACCCCTTAAGTGGCCGGCTTCGATTTTGATGAAACTCATATTCGTGATAAAGCATTGACAACTATCAGACGCGTATTTTTTTTAATCTGTGGAAGAACGTTTTTAAGGGGGAAACGACCGCTTAGAAAAAGGCGTGTCACCCTTCATCTAATTTTTGTTTACAATTATGCTATAGTGGATTTTTCATCACTTTGAATTAGAAGAATTTTGGTTTTTGTTTCATTCAGATCGGTGGACTGCTTGAGGGTGAAAACCACCCCCCCCCCCCCTCCCGACACACCTTTCTTCGAGGGGTGGTTTCCCTCCTTAAAACCGTTTTTCCGCAGATAAAAAGTACGCGTCCAATAGTTTTCAATGCTTCATCACATATATGAGTTTCAACAAAATCGACGGCGGACACTTGAGCGATGTTCCTTGTTAGACCCATATGGATGAAATTTCGCAAATAGATGCTTCAGACGGAGATATCGCTTGATATATGCAGCAAAATCTCGATGAAAAATGCTTTAGGGTTACTTTCCCTATGTGTATTGAGTAGGATTGCATTGGACGGGTCGTTCGAAATGAAATCGAAGTTTCATTTACTATTTTCTTTATTTTCACGCATAGTTTGCGAAATAGCAAGCGTCACAACCTTCAACCTTCAGACCCAAAAAAGGTTCATTTGAAATTTTTTTTTTCTAATGAAAATATAGCGATGACGAGATCGGCATTTTACAGACAATTAATACATTTTACCAGGCTCGATTTTTTTCAAATTGAAAAATATTTCAAAAAAGGAAGGACTGATACACTTTTTGTGCACAACTATATGCTCAACTTCATATAGAAAATATGAAGTTATTATTATTCAAATGGCCAATCGGTGTAGGTCGGTTTGGCTACTAGGGTGATCTGAAATGATAAATGAAAAATGTACGTTCAGTATAATAATAAAACTTTCCCATGACCAGGTACTTTTCTACAATTTTTTAAATTATGTAAATGCTGAGCTGTACTCGAAAAATATCAATTTTCGACCGCAAAAACAACTATTCATTTTTTATTAACGAATTAAAAAAAAAAACATAAAAAGACTAATCCGCCCATACGACAGAAAATTGTATAAACTATGCCCTGTTCGAATTCGAAGTGAATCGGGCCAATACATTTTAAGATACGGCTTATACTGTTTCATAAAACATAGCTTCGAGAAAAAAGGGTAAGTCGCAGCGGGGCGGTTCGCCGTAGTGCAGCGGGCGATTAACCCTCCACAAAAATCGTCATAACTTGCGTAATTTTCGCAACTTCCAAGTGTCCAGTGTGAAGCCCTTATGACGTTTAAGTTCGCATCAGTGAAACGCAACGAAAATTCACTTTTATGAATTGCCTAAATATTTTTTCTGCGGATTTGAGCTATAAAAATCACTCCAAAGTTTTTCGGGATCCTGATTAAACATCTACAATACAAAATGTTTACGTTAATAATGAAAATAAACAAAACAACGGGAGACAAAAGAATTTTCGTTGTGTTCCAGCGATGCAAACTTCAACACCATGACGCCCGCGCTCTAGTTTTTCAATGTGGAATAAAAAAATCTGAAGAAATTTGATTCACTAGCATTTGATTTAAAGTATTAATAAAAAATGATTCCGGTCAACTTACATGAACCAATTTAGGACATATGGGCAGCTAAGTTCGCTCTGAACTGATTTCATGGCAAATCTATAAAAGGACTGCACAAATAACTTCGTTGCGTACATCAAACAAAGAGTCCTGCCTTGTTCACCCTGCTGTAGCATCATCGTATCGTGATTGCGATTTATTGACTGAATTCGAACTTTTCATTTTCGCGCACACTGCAAATCTTTCCTTCACCGAAAGTATTTATGAAAACGCAATTCATCAGCCTATCCGCGCAAGAATTGTCGTAAGATGTGGTTCACATCTGATCCTACAGCAACGTAGACACTGCATCGAGTGGATCAATTTTTTAGGTGTCGCAGTTTTTCATCGATACACCGCACTAACCGAATGACGTGGGTTACTTGAAACACTCGTTTGTAGTAACCAAATTCCGGGTCCCTGTTCAAGAAGATAAGCAAGATTCCGTTGAGCACTTTTTGTCCTTTGCCTGTTTATAATCAAGCTCGTTTATATGATACATCGGAAAGCTGATTTCCATTTGAGAAACGTTAGCCACATAGCCTGAAGATTCGGCAGTTTTTTGCCCCTTCCACAAGGCTAGATCGACGGTCGTTAATGTGCGGAAGAAAAAGTGAGAGCCTCATAGTCCGGGCGTTCCCAACCGATAACGCCCCATAGCTCGAATCCTCACTCTATTCGAACTTACTGCGATTTCTCCTCTCGTAGCTCTCCAGTTTCTAGAAGAGGATGTTTTACGGTGGCGGGATATCTCGGTGTAGGAAAAAAAAGGTTACCTCGGCTGGACGACGGAATGACCACCACTCACGTTGTAAGCCTATCTTTCCATTTAGTCGTTCCTACATTGGCGCCACCGACTCATCTTAGGCCTTTGCTCATCCCTCTCTCTCCTTCTTTCTCTTTCTTTCTCCTCTCTTTTCCTCTTTCTCTTTTTCTCTCTCTCTCTCTCTCTCTGCGTTTTGTGGGCGCTGGAAAAAAATGAAGGCGCCAAGCTGTTATCGTCGACGTATAAAGTTAAAAAGTTGAGTCATTCGAGCGGAGCAGGAAAAGTGGGGAACGAAGATGAGGCAAGGGATACGAAAATACGAGGAAATGGAAGGAAATGTGCAGGAAATAAGAGTCACAGATTGGGGGGGGGGGGGGGGTCAAAACCCACCAAAGGAAGGTGGGTAGGACAAAGGGCACAGGAGTGTACAATGCTCATTTGCAACATGGGAATGAAGGATTTTTTTAGCTACATTGGGGAGTTACATACCTTTGGTGGGGTCGAAAGACTAGGTAGTTCGAAGATTTTTTCCTAGGTGCATGAAAGATTTCATTAGAAATTAGTATACTTCTTACTGTGTATCAATTGAAGGATAATTGCAAATGAATTCTCAGCGGACCTTCTAAGATACAAGTTTTCAAAATGTACATTTAAGTAGATAAAAAAAGCAGTGGGCGAAGTCGATTTAAGAAAAAATAAAAAATAAGCGGATTTTAAAGATTTGTTGTGTCGAAATTATTTATTCTATATAATTGAATTTTTATATACATATTATTACATCTTTTAATTTCCTAAAAAAATTGTTCCTTTTAAATATAATCAAAATGGCGGCTGTACGCCGCTTCGGAAACGGTTGCCGCCTGCGTTGTTCTACGGCGTAAAACATAACGTCTGTTGCATTCATCTGAAACATTAAAGCCAAGAAGTTTTAGATTTCCAAGACCCGCACGCTCTATGTAAACCTAAAAAATCCAAATAAAAGTGAAAATTCAAGAAATAGTACGTGTTTAAAAAAATGTTTTATTTTTCATGAAATTTTACTAAAGTATTTGTTAATGGCGAAGTAGTTTTATAACATGATTTTCAATATACTTTAGGTTTACGTAGACGGTAATTATGTCATCTGAAAGTTCACAAAAGTTCAAAATGATCGATCAGATAGTTTTTGAGTTATGTTGTACGAGGTTTACGAAAAAGTGGTTTTCAGAAAAACGCATTTAAAGTTTCAAGACTAATTAATTTAGTGACTAAATTACTTACCAATAAGTCTGCAATTCCGATGCCATAAAGTAGTCCCTCAGCTTCATCGTAGAATCCATTTTCGGCTAAGCTATTCTTCACGTTATGAAAATATATTCCCCCTTAAGGTATATACACCCAAGTTACTATGAGAAAGACGTTTTCTTAAAAAAATACACGTTTTCTAAGTTGCCAAAAAACAGTTTTCTATATAATTCAGTACATACTCATGATCACATCACAACAAAAAATATGCCTATATAAACAATTGAGTCAGATAATGATTGAAGCTAATAAAACGCATTGACATTAAGCATTCATTGAAGACCTTCTTCATGAATGCTGGAACGTACCCCGCGCGACTGTCATTTTGCGGGGAAAATCACATTTTCTCAGCTTCTACCTGACGGATTCGGATCAAACAAAGTGCAGAGAAATTCTGCAACCATTTTGTTCACATATCAAAGGTTCTGGAAAAAACTTCATCCGTTGTCACGTCAACTTTCCTCAAACAGACACACGAAATTTCCTGACAGACATCATCACACCATCGTATTCTAACCCTACAAGCTTAATTTCCACCTGCAAAAAACGAATGTTCACACACTACAATTTCATAACAGTCGTAAGATGGCAAGTTTCAATACACAAATATTTATGGTGCTGAAGTTTGCAACGTTGGAATGCAACGAAAAATGTACTATTTTTTTTATTTCGTCATTTTTTTACCGTCAAAACTTTTTTCCTGATTCAGGTTGTGGATCCTTAAAAGGGACGTAAAATATGTTTCAATGATTTTTGTAGCTTTAATGTCGTGCAAAAAAAAAATTGGGCAGTACGAAAAAAAATGGCATTTCGTTGCATCCCAACGATGCAAACTTCAATACCCAAATATTTAGTATGCAGTTCTAGTTGAATAAATCAATGAGAATCAAGTCGATCTAAGGGAAAAACGATGAAAAGTTGAGCGTTTCACGGAATAAGAAAGGGTCGCCCTCAGAAGAAAGGATCTCATCCTCACCGCGTCCATCAATTGTATGCGTAGCTTTTCCAGACAATCCTCGCTAGATTGTGATTCGAAAAAGAGGCTCCTGCAGCATTTTAAGGAGATTAAGCCTCGACGACAAAAAAGACACACACAGTGTCGGCTGAATATTGTTCTTACGCAAAAGAGGGCTTTGGCCTGATCGGCCTAGACTCTCTGTTTATCCACGTGGAAAAATCTCGTTTGTATGCAGAACCATTCGCTTGCGGATCCCGGTCACACGGGAGCGCAACATCATCCCCGCGTAACTCGTGATTAATCAAAAACACTGCACAGCTCGTTTGCATTCGTGTTAAAAACTTAAGCGCTTCGAATCGAGCGATAACGTTGATCCGGAGTATAATTGAAAAAACTGCAACATCTTTTTTTTCTTGCATTTATTTTCTGAAAACGTAACATCGTTTGTGGAATTCGTTTTGCTCTCAGCTCTGTTCGAAATTGTGGCTACACTAAAATCCGATGTAAAAATAAATATTATCGATGCGTTCGAATTTACGGTGCGATGCTAACCGTGCACTGGATAACGGGCGAAAGATCTTTGTTTATTTTTGAATCGATGTCACTGCTCACTGGCCATACGTCACATTCTCCGATGCACCGCAATCTTCATCTTACCGTATATTCGTGTGACTGTCGGTGGAGAACTTATGGGGCGGGACGAGTCACAGTTGCCGATGAAATAACGGAGAAGTTGGGGGAAAGCAACTGGTTAGACACAACACACTCAGCATGGACCTCCCATCAATATGCCAAGAGAGAGAGACTCGCGAGCGCTGTTAAGATATATTTACTTCGTTCCATTCCATATACATTGGTGGCGGTCTTGATGTCTGATGCCACGCCACTTACATCGTCTTTCGTAGTACAACACCAATACCAATGTATATAAATACATACATACATACATATATATATATATATATATATATATATATATATATATATATATATATATATATATATATATATATATATATATATATATTGCGGAAAGATAATTTTCAAGGCATTCGACTTCGACGACCGTCCTCATAGCAGCAAATCGTTCCTACAGTCAACATTATGTGCACCCCAATTTCTTCAAAATCATCTGTGAATAAATATAATCATATTTGAACAAAAATGATTACACGAGGCGATCAAATCATAAATCCATTCAAAAATGTAAGGAACCACTGCAAGACAGCTAGATGTGCTCATAGCCTGTTACATAGATGTAACAGGTTCAAAATATATTTTTCCCATAGATATGAATATGACGATTGTATTGGTATTGTGCTAGGAAGGAAGAGAGACAATATAAATCACGTGGCACATATACTGAACAACTATTAGCAGTAGAAATATTTTCTAACCTATCGAACTTGGGGAAAACTTTGCCTACAAAAGCTGCACAGTTCCAAGGGTGTCATCGAGTAGTGGGTACGAGGTTCAGCCAGCTGGAGGCGCTTCAGAGATTTCGAAGTTACCTCCAATTTTTTAAATGGGGCCTTTTTTCTAGAATTTCATGAAGGGACCAAAAATAAGTTCACACCCCAAATTTCAAGACGATCGATCAAAATTCAGCAGAAAAAAATCGGTGAAACAGGAATTTCATTGTTTTTAGCCTAGAATCGATTAGAAAATCGGTGCAAACACTTACTTCGAGGGAAGGTGCTGAAAGTGATGGCCAGGACTTTCAATGCACGCTTGCAATCTGATTCGCATTGATTGTATTGTCTTATTAATGACGTCAGTCTGCATTAACGAACAGGCTCTTATTATTCTTCCTTGCATATCGTGTGCAGTAGTCGGCACTTCTTTGTACACTTATTTGTACCATGTCTCCCAAAATCCCGCATAAAAGAGTCCAGTGATGTCAAGATGGTGAATGAGCTAGCCGAACCACACAAGTGGTGGCCATCACTTTGGGCAGCTTTTATAGGAGCAAGTGTTTGCATCGTTTTTTAATCGATTCTAAGCTAAAAATGTACAGTCTTTGCAGCATGCAATGGAATAGAATATTAAAAATAAAGATGTACTTTGAAATGTTTACTATTAGCTTTCTATTTTCTACACACCCATACGTGCACCACATCTCATCTCACAAAATTGGCGACGCTAAAAATTCACAACATTTCCCCTAGTGAGTGTCATTCGTCTCGGACGCAAAGAAATCACTCCGACGAGCCTAAGAATATCTTCAATATTAAAACATTGACATTTTTTATCGATCCTTTATCCTAAATCTTGATCGATCGGTTTAAAATTTGGTGTGTGAACTTTTTATAGCTCCTTGATAAATGCTGACAAAAATCGTGGTCCCATTTAAAACAATGGAAGTGACCTTGAAATCTTCGAAGCGCCTCCACCTGGATGAACCTTGTGGCCATCATTCGATGACCCCCTTCGAAATGTGCAACTTTTGTAGAAAAGGTTTTCCCCTGAGTCTGATAGGTTAGGAAATATTTCTACTGCTAATAGTTGCCTCATATATATATATATATATATATATATATATATATATATATATATATATATATAGTTCTTCGTTTAACTCCGGTAACACTGCTGAGGCATGCGTTCCATACGTCCAAATACACGCGCTGAGTGCATTGCCGTGGCGACGTCCCGAAGCATTCGTCACTCGTCGGATTTTAAGACCCTCGCGCGGCTAACTGCCACATACGACGAAATCAACGAGATTTTCACCCTCTTTCGCTCCATAGCTCTATTCTCTCGGCACTCTGCTTCGCACTCGCTCGCTTTCGTTCTTTTCACTCACTCCCGCCCTATGTATCTCGCTCGAACTTCTCTCGGGCAGTCGTCCCGGTAACGAGCCGACGAGTGTTCCGACCATTCACTCACTACATTTTCCTCACTCGTCACCCATAATGGGAGTTTAGAAAGCACCGGGCAATAAAACTGCCAATCGTGTACGCGATCCTCGGAAGTTGTTTGTTACATTTTGTCTGAGTCTTTTTTTCATCTCGATAACAAGCCGGCTCCAGCGGATCATTCAGCCAGGTTGGTCTCTTGACCAAAGTTGCGGACAAATCATTGGGGAAGTGTCAACCACTTCTCCATCCACCCATTCCTCGCTATTTTACGCGGTTGACGACGATTCGAGAGGGTTTTGCAAAAAGATCGACACGCCATTTTCATTCGACTGGATTCCATGGGAAAGTCACAAAATTGGATGAGAATGGTCAATGTGACGTCAGACATTTTTGGAGACAGTATCGCAGGGAATGAAAGACTTCCTTTGGGCGTAAATTGTCCGGCGTGTGTTTCAGTGAGAATGATTTGTGCAAAAATTACAGCTGTCCCTTGATTAAGGAGGCTGCTCATGGTCTTTGCGGGGCAGGCGGCAAGAGGGGGACGCATATGCTTAAACACCGGCGCCTGCAACGGCTGCCAACCCCGAATAATCGAATTTTCGGTTACGTAAAATAAATGAATTTCAGCTAATAAATATGTGGAATGCATATAATTGACTGTTTAGAAATGGTTTCAATATTTTTTGTTTATTTACATCGCGAATAACTTATTAACCAAGTTGAATGGTGGCAAACGCGCAATTTAGTTCTCAGTAACTGGTATCACTGAAGACACGAACGCAACATCGTGAGCGCGTAGCTGTCAAACATCCTTCGCGAATTCCGTTTTTTTTGTTCGGCGAAAATGAAAAGATGGAAGGGAAAAATGCAAACCGAAAAACAGTATAATCGACGGTTGGAGCAAGTACAACCTGGAAAGCGGCAGAAAAAAGTAGTTGAGCCGGAAAATGAATGCGCAGGCGAGGTACGACCCGTAATTGATTTGAAGGTTATGTCGAAACACATGTACTGCAGCTTCTGTAAAGAATGATTCAAAATATTTAAATACTCTTTATGAAACCGCGGTAAGAAATTTATAGCCAGGAAGCAATAGCTGGTGCGTTCCAAATTTTGGCGCCTATTTAAAATGGCCGACTTGACAGCAGCGTTGCCACGTGCCGTAGGGCGCTTTATCGTTTTACGCGAATCAGCTGAAAATTCCTGTTTTCACGAATATCTCGATAACGAGACAGACAAAACGCTGTACTCTTCGTTGAAATGATTCATAAAAATCTCAAGAATTTTTTCCGCTTATTTCCATTCAATTCTTACTATTTTTATTATGCTGCGACAGTCGTATTAGAGTTATCATAAAGCTTTTGCTATGTCGCCCGTGTATAAGAGCCTAACTTCAATAATTAATTGCCTAACAATCACGCAGTCGAAGTACTTGAAATTTTATACGGAGTCGTAACACCTGTTCGCAAATATCCTCAATAAATTTCAGCAAATTCTTACTATTTCGCGTTAGCTGAGCAACCTCCTTAACACAATAAAGGAACATTCAACAGCCCTCGTTTCTCTCGATCCTCGTTCGTTGATCTAATCTCGCACGGGAACAGTCTTAAAATGACCTGACATTTTAATTTATTTATAAATCGTATTATTTATTTGTAAAGCACGAATATTTAAATTTCAATATAAGTACAAACATGGAAGTTTGCAACCGTTCACTGTTTTGATCAAATTTTCAATAACATTTTGGTATAATTGCGGACTAATATAATCAACGGTGCGTCCGATTGCTTCCTTGAGCTCCGGAATGGTCTGTGGATCATTGGCATACACTTTTTCTTTCATAAAACCCCAAAGAAAGAAGTCCAATGGCGTCAAATCACACGATCTTGGTGGCCACTTCACATCGCCGCGGCGTGAGATAACACGTCCATGATACTTCGTTTGCAATAACTATGCAGTAACAATGCAGCAAATAACAATTTCTATGCGTTCCTCGATCGTGTACCATGGCTAAACCTCAATACTTCCTGATGCCAGTTGTCAAATATTAGGACTCTATGTTAGCCACAAAAAAAATGGCGCGCAATTAAAAATGTCAGATAATTTTGAGACACTTTTTATAAGTTCATATCGTACCTGTCTTCGCAATGAAAAAAAATTAGGACCAAAAGAATAAGGAGACGGAAAACGGCAACCGTGAACATCGTGTTTCCTCCGCACGACACGTAATGGTACCGTGACGTATCCTCATTTATGAAACACCAAAACCATGCGGGTGACAAGAGCAAGTACATCAAACGCTTCCTATTCCAATTGACCGTGCGGCAGGGACAGGTGTACCTCGTTGCGCTGCGCATTACGAGTTAGGAATACCCACACTCACACACGTACACGCATTCGTAGTCTTTCAGCGTTGTTTCGCAGGTGATCATAGGATCCTCGGGAGAGCTCGTTACTCGCATTCTTCGCTTCCGCAACACCTGCGGTACTGCCTCCGTCTCGAGGAAAAGAGTTGTCACGATGTCCATACCATGTTCGAGACGGGCATTCATTTTTCCCACGTTCGTATCAACTTTTGCGCTGTTAGTGGCCCAGGCGCGCTACCGGACGAAGGTCTCCGATGAGAGCCCACGGGAACGTATTTGTACGTGCAAACATCTCGTAACGTGATAGGGGTGCGGATGGCTCTTGTCGATTCAAAAGCACTGAATTTCTCGGTCGATCATCTTTTTCGTTGACTTTTCGTCAGCCGCAGCTATGAACTTTTCCTCCACGGGAATCATCTGCGAATTTTGGATTTAAAAAATTTTGGACCTCCAACCAGGCCAAAAATCAACGTTTTTCGGCAATTTGGTGATTAATCGGCTGCCTCATGGGTTAATCGATCTAAAAATCCCGAGAAGATGTTTGCAATGTCGTAGTCATAGTATATCGAACCAAATTTTTGAATTTGGAAGGAAAAAAAAAACATTTTACCACATTTTGTAGTCGCAACATTATTTTCCGCGTCAAATTCCGCGCTTTGAATTTCTGTGAAAAATGTTCTTAGCAAAAAATTAGAAAATACCTTGGCAAATTTTAGAGAATCTATTGCCGAAGATTAAAAAGAAGCTGCGTTAAAAAAATATTGAACATTATTCACGTTATCGTGCGGACGATTTTGGAACAAGTATTTTCGAGCAGGATGCTGCGAATAATTGCAGAATATTACAGAATATGATTGCGAAATAATGTGTGTCAAGCTACGTAAGAGTATAGAGAATAATAATAGGCAATGAAAAAAGCGACTTTTAGAAAATGCTTGTGGTATTCAGCCCATTAATAATATAAATCGTACGGCTTTTTGATCGATGGAATAAGTCCCTTCGGTTCGCGAAAAATTGTCTGAGCGGCCTTAATAAAGTATGGTACCTTGAAGGGCTTAGACGTTGTTGCCCTAATAGGGATGACCAAAGGGCAGCCCAGAAAGGTCCCGATAGGGAGATCCCGGGTTTGGGTAACTAAATAAAATGAGGCTTGAATACGGAGACCAAATGAAGGACCTAGTCAGGTATCATGAGGCAATGCTGACTAAAAATGGACTAAAATTGGTACATTATCAATATTTAACATTAGACATCGAAGAATGAAATGCGTCTCGTTTAATACATATTTACAGGTTTTAACCGTCGCTCAATCTTCGATAAAACTTCGAAAATCGCAGATTTACTTGAATTCGGATACCTTTCAAAATATAATAATAAATTAAGATTCGATCGCTTTAAAAATACCCAACCTGCATTATATTTATACCAGACAGTTCGTAGTCGTGAAATCCAACGATATCCTGAACTTAAACAACCCCAATAGCATCATTTATTGATGAGCCTGACCTATGGAGCCTTTGAGGAGTTTCGAGATAATTTCAAGCCATGTTACCATTTGATTCAAATTTATACATTAAATTCTTTGTCATATACTGAATGCACTGTCCAAATTTTAAGTCGATCGTCTACACCATTTCTATCAAATTTACAATCGAATAAAACACTTTTAACACACGTAGATGCCTACGATCATCGCTAAATGGCAGTTTTACGCCTGAAATAATGTGAAAGAATGTTTAAGATGTAACATCTTAAATGTTTACGATGTTATGAAAACAAATCACTCAGTACATTTTGACAATTCCGTCATCAGTGTCATAATGTACTCCGCATGCCATCTCATCATACACATCTCCCTATGTCAAAAAGATCTTTTTTTCAATTGTACATTTTATTTCAATGATCCACACGATCGATTAAAAATTTGGAAGGTGCATTCAGTAAACGACACAGAATTTACTGTATAAATTTTAATTAAATCATAACGTTTCGTCAATTGTCCCGAAACTCCTTAAGAGCTCCTGATAAAAAAAAGTGACAGCCCTTGGCAGATCCATACGGATGTCCATGCCAGTTTGGATAAATGATTGTCAATCTATACATATCAAACAGTTCCCCGACTGACTGACTGCCTGACTGACATCATCGAATTTGGAAGATATGTTCCTCAGAAGGTATAGACGTACACTAAGAAAGGATATTTCTCAAATCAACCCTTAAGGGGGTGGATGGGATGTAAAAGTTTCTCTAAAAAATTGTACATCTTGCGTGCATCAACGCGGGCGAAGCCGTCGGCCTAGTCACTAATAAAGTTCAGTCCAACGAACGTTACTCCTACCTTCTCCGACTCACTTCCATTTACCTCACGATATGGCACAAGTGAAGTCTACCGACCCGAATGTTAAAATGGAAAAGTCATGTCTCCAAGCTAACAAACTCGAATGACCTACAAGATCTCTGGGAAACAAAAAAGCAAATAGGAAAGCAGGAAGACAACGAAAATCGGTTTTCACCTTTTTCTTTGCAGTTGGTGCTCCAGTCAGCCGGAGTCGGGCCCAGTGTTCTTCAGCAACTGTGCACTCTGCCGTTTCCGTTCTACGTCGATCCTCGTTTGTCATCGTTGACTCTGCCAACGCTTCTTGCAGCCACGCATCGAAATCCCGAAGCGACGGCCGCACTCTCGTGCGAGCTGTCCTATCAGGCGAGTAAATCATCGCGCTCGTATTATTCGTTACACCCCGCCGACTTTATTCTCCCCTTTCTCATTTCCTCGCCCCTCCCGCCCCCCCCCCTCTCTCAGCATAAAAAAAAGAACTGCGGACGAAGAATAAAAAGCGAAATAAAGATGCGTCTCTGTCTTTGAAGTGTTTCACATTTTCCTCTCTTTTTTTATCTTCCACAGCTGCTCGAAGACTATCGGGTCTCGAACGAGGGCAAACAGCATCCCCTGATCCGCTTACTGAAGGATGCACCCAGCCCGTGACATCTGGAACACCGTGCAATGGACGGACACGATTAGTTCATTATTTTCATCTCTCTACATGCGTCTCCATTTTCCTCGTCCCCCTTCCTCACCCTCACTCCCTTCGTGTCTCTCTTCCTTCGCTTTATTTATACATGTACAGACACACACACACAAACCCACGTGCTCAATAGCAGAGACCACGAGAAATTCGTACAGCTGACACACAGACACATTTACATTGGTCCGAAGTGGAGTCCAATCGTTTCGTACGGCGAGTACATTCGAGTCACTCGCTCGAATCGAGTAATATCCAATAATGCAAATACGCTCGCAATTATTTCGCAAACAGCATCACTCTCATTGGACGATGCAAATTCGCCCGTGACGAGTTTGCACACCTGCGAGAAATATTTTTTTCCGGCGTGCTTCTCACTCATCCAGTGTTGTATATTGCGAGAGAAAGTTGTCACCAACATTGTCGTCGGGACTTGGTGAAAATGGAATTGCGTCGGGGGGCCGGTACCCTCAATGCGCTGGAACCAACACGCGAATACAATTTAATTGCTCGCGATTGGCGGCGGTTGGAAAACTCGACTTGGTCATTTTTCCAACCCTCCCACGCAGCGTGATTTTTGGTTTTAGAGTGCGATTCGGGTATTCGTTTGATGCAGGTTTTTCGTCGATGTTTCTTTTTGTCGATGACCATTGTCGTTTTCGATGTTTTTGTTGCAACGAGAGTTACTATTCTTACAGGTTTATCGATAATTGTCTTTTATCTCGTTCGAAGTATCGTAGCATGAATTTTGTTGTTTATTTAACATTGTCCAGACTCGTCAAGAGTGTAGTTTCTCGTTTCGTTGGTTACGGGGCTTCTGACGGATCGGCGAATGTTTCCGTGGGAGCTGTCGATGTCTCGATCGACTAGGCGCGTATGGGGTTTTGGATATGTGCAGCCCCGGCGCAGTGTCAGGCGCTTTTTTGACCAGCTGGAGAGTAATTGCTGTAGTTATTGAGGGAAAAAACAGAACTCAGAAGTATCGCTAAGTTAGTGAAGTATTTTGGGTTACAGCGAGGTTGAAATGGCCATGTTCGTAATTTTGGTCAAGTCTGTATGAATAAACATAGAGTTGCATCGAATAACTTCTTCGCATGTAAGAAACGTCGTGAATCGTGAGAAAAATATTACGAATGTGGTGCTCAATATTGTGCGTTCACATATTGGAGAAAGCTGAAAAGTTCTCGGCCTGAGCTTCCAATCAGCGAATGGGACGATCCTCAATAGCGCGGCCGAGAACTTTTCAGCCCCATCTGGTCTTTCGCTTTACGCGCTGACCGGCCTGTACTTCGTGCAATGTCCTGCCAATGCAATAATCTTAGGATAATTAGATGAACGTTGTTGTGAGTTTATCGTCGTGAACAAATCCGCACGCCTTTCCTATGACGAAGGGGTGCTGTGAAAAACGTCATAAAAGCATCGCGAATCTGCTTGGCGGTGAGGTAAACAGTTGGTCGTAGGTAAACGGTTGAATGAAAGCTTTTTTCTATCGACGATCGATGGCTGTGTCCAGGCATCGCCGACGATAAGTATTGTTATGAAAATCGTGCGGAAAAAAAAATGAAATTGTATTTTTCTATTGTAGCTCGTGGACGATTGAGCATAAATTATCGGTAAGCCCAACACACGCGCGCATACATACACACCAATAAACCTAAGTATTTAATGTTTCTTGTGTCCGCTGGAATTTCCATATAAATTAAGCGTTCCGTTTTGATGGAACACGGGTATTATTTGTTTCATTTTTCGTCCGTGAGGTATTTTTTTTAACACTTATTTATTCGTTTCAGGAGGGAACAAGAAAAACAATTTAATTCGCGTAGCGTAACACTGCTCGTGCGCACTTTGCATCTAGCCTATATATATATACACTAGAGTGGCATAAACTCGAGCTGTATTTTTTTCCTTTTTCTCACCATTCAATTATCTACTTTAGAGAAAAACAAAATTGTTGCGAAAGCTGCGAGTGGTCAACAAATATTTAGAGGCCGCTCAAGCCTCCCATAAATTCAAATTTTCATTATAAAGTCGATTTTTTTTGTCGTTTACTTCTCACCCAAGAATTTGATGCTTTGTAATTTGAAAATTAAGCTCGCGAAAGCTCTATCCGGTTAATGAGTATTTTGTGGTCGCTCAAGAGCTTCGGAATGTCCAATTGTCGCGATTTTTTTTCTTCTCACTCATAAAATTAACACTTTGTAAAATGTTCAATCCTTTTTTTTATTTAGAAACGGATTTATTAAATGTACCTCACACCCGATAAAACGGGGGAGCTATAATTTTGTTTACAGACAAGAGCTTTAAAGAATTATTTTATTAGAACAAACATTATTATTCTTGGATTTGTAGTGTGAGGTAAATTTGAAAAATCTGTTTCTGAAGCGAAACGATTATTTGTTTTGAAAATTTTACAAAGCGTCAAATTTATGTGTGAGATGAGTAAAAAAAAGTTGGCGAAAATTGGAAATTTCGAAGCTCTTGAGCGACCACTAAATATTCATTGACCGGCTAGAGCTTTCGCGAGGATAATTTAAAAATTATAAAGCGTAAAATTCATGGGTGAGAAGTGAACGAAAAGAAAATCGATTTTTTAATGAAAATTTGAATTTTCGGGAGGCTTGAGTGACATCTAAATATTTTTTTACCGCTCGCAGACTTTGAGACAATTTTTTTTTCTTTACAGAAGATAATTGAATGGTGAGAAAGAGGGGGAAAAAATAGAGCTGGAATTTGTGCCACCCTAATACACACAGACACAATAATACAATGTCCTGTACGCGACTGCTCCGCAAAAAATAGTTCAACAGCATTCTACAACTCAAACGAATCGCGCATCATAGTCTCAGGATATTAAATAATCATATTTATCACGTTATGTATATCTTGAAAACAATATTTTTAAGAAATTGCGAAAAAAACAGCCTAGTCATAGGGAAGATGAAAAAACAAATAAATGTGCTTTACCGCTGTGCGTAAGTGATTCTCGCCTCTCACTCGTATTTTTCGTCCAAAAACGTCGTCGCCGAAGAACATCCAATTAGGTTCGTACGAGGAAGAATAAATAAAGGAAACTCTTTCCACAAATGAAATTTCACATTGTTGAATGTTAGCGAGAGAAATATTTGTTTTCTTCCCTCGGTGATCTTGAGGCAGCGACTGTACAGTCGACCCGGAGTGCTTGCATGCCGCCCTCCAGTACGCATAAGCCGGAGGGTCATAATTTATCAATGAAAATTATGTATACGCAATGCACTGAGAAAATAAATTTAACGGAGCATCTTACGTGCGAATTTTGAGAAAGATTGTGTAAGTGACACTGGTGATGATCCATTTTTTTTCAGCTCGGGATGCAAGTGGAGAACATTTTCGAATGACACAAACGATTGCTACATTCGTGTTGCACTATGATTTTTTCGATCTCAAAAAAAGTTTCAAGGGAAACATTTTTTGAGGGCTACTGTGACGACGAGAAAATCAGGGTTATTGAAAAAATATTAATTTTTAAGAAATAAATAAGACGATTGGAGAATCGTTCGAGCATTTATTTGTATGTCCCAAACAAACTTGTGTACAAAATTTCATTAGAAATATTAACAATTAAAGAAGTTGTAAACAATCTCGTGAAGGAGAGCTTTAAGGGGCTCAACGGTGTACGTGATGTTGGCCACCCGGTTGATCTGAAAAAAACCAGTTTTTTTATTCTCAAAATAGATAATATTGGCTAAGGCTCGACCGAACCTTTATTTAAAATCGTGTTTCAATCATCAAAAAAACAAATGTTTGAATTTTTTGTTGTTGATTTTTCGAGAAAAGATGACACTATTATTGTCAATAACTAATGAAGAAAATGTTAAGAACAAAAACGTCTGTGAAGACTAAACTACTATTACACTGAATGAGTGTACCAAATTTCAAGTCAATCCGTTTATTAGATGTCGAGAAATCATGTACACCGTTTTAACACGACGTCTGTAAACGTTTTTCCGGTACTTTCCGTCTGCAAAACCTGGGTATTTCAAGTCCTGCCGTTTTTTCACCGAGTTAATTAATTCGAAAATTAAAAAAAAATGCATGCTAGTGTTCGAAACATTAAATTTAATATATCGATTATAAAATTAAAGGAAAATATTTTTTTTTCATATTCTTGTTGTTGAATGAATGAAGCAACTCGGTAGAAAAGTAGTTTCCGCTCGGACACCAAGTACCCAGGTTTAAAGACGAAGTGTTAAAAATCATAGTTTCGAGGAAAAGGCGTTTAAAGTTTTACCGGCAGTTCTATCGTTGTAATCCAAAGTTTACCGTCAATCTGCTATTTCTGCACCATATGTTGGACCTTTCTCTTCAATTTGAATTGCCTTAAGGTAATCCTATCGCTTCACCCTAGTCATACCGCTGATCTTACTTGAGACTTGTACAATTTATATTTTTAACATATGCAAAAAAAAATAATTTTCAATAACTAAAATTTTCCATGTGTACACTGTTTAATGAATGTTCACATTTAATCAGAAAAATGAAAAAATAGTTATTCCAACGATTCGCGCAGTATTTCTAGGTTTGATATTTGGCAACATTGGTTCTATCTCCGTCCCTTTTTACTCAACCAGACGAGTTTAACCTCTGTGCTTTTCAACGTCGATCTGTCAAAACAATGTCAGGCGCGGGAAATATAAAGCATTGTATTCGGGCCACGACTGGTAAAAAGCGTGGAAAATTTGTGTCGGCGAAATATGTCGGTTAAAAATGAAATATGTGTGGAAATTCGAATGAGTGAGATAAGGTTAGGACTACAGTCAGCTGTTGCCTTGCTGTCACGTCTCTTTATCGTAGTAAGTGGTAATAAATCCAATACCGGAAATTGAAATTAAACTTGATATTACATAAAAATTAGGCCAATAAGCGTAATTTTTTCTGAGAGCATTGGTTTACTACAAGTGTTAACTATGTAAATCTGATTATTTTGAAGAATCTGACGGATTCCCACTATTATATACACTTTCGTAGCGACCGGAAATTGGGTTTTTGTATGTCGTCTCGGAATTCCTTCCCAAAAACACGCAATTTTAATATTTTTTTCTCTGTAATTAGGTCGATAACCGACCCTGACATTTTACAGAGACGATTATTAACATATTTAGTAAAGCTCAAAAAAAAAATATGAAAATTCTATGGATTGAAGCCTGGCGATAGGATTACCTTAAGCGACTATCGTGTTTAAAAAAATGTGTATTGTCGCCTAACCCTTAATCGCATTCATGCGCATGCAGAGAGAAGGTGAGTCCGTTGATACATATATATATATATATATATATATATATTAGGGTGTGCGGAAAAAATCGATACTTTTTTTTCGGTTGCATCCACCAAAAAAGGTGAATTAAGGTAAAAAATGAAGAACCCTGAAAGGAGAGCTCAAAAAAAAATTATTTCGAATGGCGCATTGCATTTGAATATTTTCCATAAGAATAACCCAGGAAAATATTTAGATTTCTGAACTTGGTAGTGCAACTCGTCAGAAAAAAATCACACAAAGATGTCATTAACATATTCTTATGGAGAATCGAATTTCCAACAAAAAAGTTTTTACGAAAAATTAGCTCAGAACAACCGTTCAAGTGAAATCGCTGTCCGAAATTGAACTGATAGAAAAAAAATAATTCAAAAGGCTGTAAAAATCGAATTTTTCGCTTTACGAAAAAACTTTTTGGGGTTTTTTTTGTAGAGAATGTTCTGCTCTAACATACAATTTGCATGGAATAGTTCTCAAAATATTTCTCTAATACAAAAAAGAATCAAGTACAACAAGAAATATAAAAGAAACGACGTCCATCATTGATCATGTTTCGAAAAGTTTTATTCAATGAATTTGGTTTAATAAGATAAAATAATTTGTTTTTACATTATTATGCTTGATAGTCATCGTTCCTTTTTTTAAGAGTCTGTTTGTTGCAATTATGGTATTTCTGTCGATAATTTTGCACTACGCCCAATAAATATTGTAGCTGCTCTTCGTTTTTTGTTAATGAACGGTTATATGCTTCTATCAAAGTGACACCACGTTCGGCTACGTTATTAACGACTTTAGGATTTAAAAAAATCTAAGCAACTCAAATAAGTGGCATTTTCCGGCCATAATTCAATATTTACTGTCAAAAAATCATGAGGTAAATAGAATTGCTGGAAAAGAAATAAGGATTCTTGAGTAACGAAGTCGCTTATGTCTTTTTTCAGCAACATTTCCCAATCACTTTTTTTCAACAATTATTCACTCGGAAGGATTTTTGGATTTTTCTCGAGATTGCAGAGCTTGTACCATTTTCGCCTTCACACTTATCGGCACAGCATTGTCGAAAAACGACAAAGCAACAATTTTCTCGTTAAAGTACCACAAGTGACTAGCTATTTTTTTCGAGGCAGCCTCCCCTACTACAGGATTCACTTCGCAATAACGGATGAAATTTTGTAGCAGTGACAGATCTTGATTTGGGGCCAAAATGGGGGACAAATGTCGCGGCGCTAGTGTGGAGCTTGTAATTTTGCACTACGAGCTACCGCATGCTGCCGCCAGCTGGCAGCGTGTGCTATGGCGCGCACGTCGCTTAGATAATAAAATTTAATTTCAGACAGCGATACCACTTGAACGGTTGTTCTAAGCTAATTGTTCGTAGGAACTTTTTTTGTAGGGAATTCAATTCTCTACCAGAATATCTTAATGACATTTTTGTGAGATTTTTTTCTGAAGAGTTCGTCTGAAGAGAACATCTACGACGTTCAGAAGTGCCAATATTTTCCTGTGTTATTTTTATTGAAAGTATTCAAAGACAATGCGCGGTTCGAAATAATTTTTCTTCGAGCTCTCCTTCGAGGATTCTTCTTTTTTTTTACCTTAATTCACCTTTTTTGGTGGATGCAACAGAAAAAAAAATATCGATTTTTTTCCGCACACCCTAATATATATATATATATATATATATATATATATATATATATATATATATATATATATATATATATATATATATATATTGTGAAACGATATTTCTGAACGACGTTCAGAAGTGCCAATATTTTCCTGTGTTATTTTTATGGAAAGTATTCAAAGACAATGCGCGGTTCGAAATAATTTTTCTTCGAGCTCTCCTTCGAGGATTCTTCTTTTTTTTTACCTTAATTCACCTTTTTCGGTGGATGCAACAGAAAAAAAATATCGATTTTTTTCCGCACACCCTAATATATATATATATATATATATATATATATATATATATATATATATATATATATATTGTGAAACGATATTTTGAACCTATGTAGTATTGGCCATCAGCACATCTGACTATTGGACATTCCTCATTGTTTTTTTTTAAGAATCGATTATTTTGCCGGGCTAACAGTCCTCGAGATGACCTCCGTCTCAATATGCATTCATTCACCTGAAGGCGATTTTAAAGATATGAGAATTTATATAATGTTGCGTATCGGTTGTCCGGCAATGTTGACGGTAGGTTATTATGATGGCAGTCCTCGAAGTCGAGTGTCTCCAAAATGCCTTCTCAATGTATGCATACATATACATATGCGTTTTTTAAAATCCTTCGTTGCTTCGATCACTGCGCGAACGTGTATAGCGATCCATTTTCGTTTGAGTAAAAAATGTGTAAAGTCTCTGGGCACTTGGGCTCTACGTGTGGATGACGTATGAGTACCATCGGGGCCATGCCTTCTCTCTCTCTCGCTCTCTCTCTCGCTCTCTCTCTCTCTTGCTCTCTCCCTTTTTGTTCTTTTAGCCCAGTCTTTTTCTCTCAAAAGCGTTTTAGCGGAGCGGAGCCGCTACAGCATATAGCAATCGGGCGCGCCGCTATACGAGAGTACTTTTATATTTCTCTTTCGTACGAGCTCTCGATCCTCTCTCTCTCTCTCTCTCTCTCTCTCTCTCTCTCTCTCTCTCTCTCTCTCTCTCTCTCTCTTTCTCTCTCTTTCTCGTTGCTCCGCGCGCGCGGGTGTAATCTATGGACGCACTTAATACAGCTGCTCTCTACGAGTCACTCTCCTCCTCGTCGCGCGCTCGTTTCTCTCGGTTGGCGCGCGAGAGACGCGCGCGGTAGCCTTTTTGGTCCCTTCTTTCTTGAAACGCCACTTAGACCGACTGCATAATATATGTACATCGTACCACAGCAAAAGCGACGACTAGCGTATTATATACATATACATATATATATATATATATATATATATATATATATATATATATATATATATATATATAAACACACACACACACATATGTGTGCGTGCGAGTGTGTGGAAATATACGCGCGCCTATAGACAATGGATATATGTATATAGATGTTAACGTGCAGTGTTGAAGGATGGAAAGGGCGGCAGATGCACAGTGGTATCTACACATAAGTTCGTCAGATGAGAAGCTACGCTTGAATTTCAAGAATGTAAACATTTCGGTACGGATTTAATCCCCGCGTGAATTTCGTCACTCCGAAATGTGCGAAAATTTTCTTCATCACTAACTACACGCGTTCAAGGAATGATAATTGCGAGCGAAATTGTTGCTGAAAGCTCCGCGCAAATACTCCCTGAAGCCACTAATGCTCGTAATGTAAACATCACGAATACACAGTGGGTAAAACAAGTGTTTTGCGAACATCGCTTTACGGAAATAACACTTTGAGCAAAATGAAGAATATTGTTGCAAATTGTTTCGATCGGTAGGTTGTTTCAAAGGAACCACGAAAGAGGAATTTTCGTGATTTTTGTCTGGGAAAATGTTGGCTGGTTTGCATTTTCTTCTTTTTACGGTAAAGAGTATAGGTTTAAGTGTCTTTTGGGATTTTTGTATTGAATAATCTTTATGAATGTGAAAACAAATGATCAGAAATGAAGACAACAAAGGCATTTAGCTTTTGCATGAAATTGTGTAGTGTTTGGATGAAAGATTTAATAAAATAGTGATTTTTCAAAAAATGGCCCTAGGCCAAAGTAAAAGTATCGATTTTCCGTGAAAATAACGCTTTATTTTTATTGATGAAAGGAAAACTGCATCGACAAGAAAATTCGTTCAAGCACTGATTTTTTATATGTAAGCGAAGCTTGTAAAATTTAAAGTTGACCGGTGCGATGATTTTCGAGTTAGCATGGTCACCGATTTTGAAAAACTCATTGTGAGAAAAACGCGTTTAGTTTGCCGGTTCGGGGAATTTCCCTCTAAACACCCATAACTTCCTTAATTTTGAACAGATCGACTTGAAATTTTGAGTGAATATTTTTGACATGTCAATTTTCGCGAATCCTTCGAAAATCGATATTTTCAGAAATTTCAACCAGGTATCGAAAAAGATCTCGAAAAAAAGTAACGTGCCCAGATACATTTTTTTAACTCCACTGCTGTACTCATGATCGACGATTGACTGCAATTTTAAACGTGATGCGGTAAGTATCAACGTACATCGTAAGTTGTAACGCCAGTAGCTGTCATATATATATATATATCACGTAATTTTAGTAATTTTAATAATTTCAGTAATCACGTAATTTTTTATCACGTAGGGAGAGTCTCCCTACTACTTTATATGGTGGAGTAAATGGTACTACAACCGCAGTTCCTTCTACTACAATTTATTTTCCGTGAACGTATGCATTTTGAAAAATCTCACGTGAGATTAGGGGAGGGGGGAGGGGGTCGAGCAAAATCTCACGACATCTCACCAGGGGGAGAGGGGGGGTCGAAAAATCGCCAAAATCACCTCACGTAATTAATGGATGCCCCCTAACCACTGAGCTTTGGCCACTGATGTGAGCGGCGCCAGTCCGTTTACCACATTTTCTCAGTTTGTCTCGATCTTCGCAGTGTTACAATATATATATATATATATATATATATATACACATACACAAAGAATAACGCGGTAATCATCGACAAAAGAAATACAACGTGCAGCAACGGTAATCCTTTTGGTATTTCGGCAACCCTTTCCTATGGTGTCATACACGAACGTAGACCTGCAACGCATATATATATATATATATATATATATATATATATATATATATATATATATATATATATATATACACATACTCAGGAATATTTAGGGGTCCTTCTGCATATGTATATATATATAGTAATTCGTATGGCGTATACAAACGTGCCACGGTAGCAGTAGTGAACCCGAGCAGGGCCATGCCTTCGGGTGTACGGATATCCATTACGCTTATTACTGGGAGAACCGGCCGCCACCGCGCCCCTTAACCATTCGCGTACCGTAACCGCCCACCCTTTTACGGGGATGAACATCGATCGACACCCTGCATGACCGAGAATACTTTGTCCGGTTGTTCGATGTCAGTATTCATTATATATATATATATATATATATATATATATATATATATATATATATATATATATATATATATATATATATATATATATATATATATATAGTATATGTCAGTGTCAATGCTCTCGTGCATGATTTCCTTTAGAAATAAGGCATCGTTAAATTAATGCATGACAATTTTTTTCCAGAGCAAAACTCAAATGGGAACTTTCCTGTCGCTCTGTCTCCCTTATCCCCAAACATATATGTATATATATATATGAGTTATTCCACGTGAATCCGGTGGACTTCTTCCCGGACCCCCGCCAATTCGATTTTTTTTATCTGATTCCATTGACTCTAAAAGACACCCTGATTTTTTTTTACATTTTTCGAAACAACCCTTAGTAAAAAAAAACACTCCGATAAAACGCCCCGATTTAAAAATCTGAAAAAATTCCCAAAAATGCGTGATTACATGTGAAAATTTTCAAGCTCTCACCCGCAGTGGAAGTATGTTTTTTTCTGTGATTTCTGAGCGATTAACGTTAAAAAAAATTAATCGTATTGGCGGGGGTCAGGGAAAAAGTCCACCGGATTTACGTGGAATACCTCATATATATTTGCACAGGGGGTCTCATTTTTATCTTCCCAAAACGATGCGTTGTTCGGAAATATTATGCCCTAAGTATTACTGGGATGAAGGCGCCTTTAAGATTTAAGGTATTCCTTTCAAGAATCCGGATATCTAACAATTAAATGATTTTTGTCCATGATCAAGTAAAAATACATCTAGGTTTGCTGGTAAAATTTCATGCCAATTTACCGAACATTTAACGAAAATTTACGACTCTAAAAATCGTCTCATTTATACGGTACTTCATGGAGATGA
This sequence comes from Ophion ellenae, assembly GCA_963210295.1. Lineage (NCBI taxonomy): Eukaryota > Metazoa > Arthropoda > Insecta > Hymenoptera > Ichneumonidae > Ophion > Ophion ellenae. The sequence continues at coordinate 33,596,008 of OY723388.1, forward strand.
CACGCTGGCCACATTTCTATCTAATCATTTATACACTAAATACCTCTATTCGTCTTATATGAGCTGCTCAATGCGTGCAAAAAATGCTAGAGATTCCGGAACGACAATAAAAACAGGGGGCCACCGAATGTTTAAAGAAAATATTAATGATAAAACTTAGAAAAATGTGACTAGCATAAGAATTTTGCTAGCCGCAGCCTTTTCAGACAAAATGTAAAAATGTCTAAATAAATTTACTAAATTTGTGTGAAACTTTTTATTCCAGTTTATCGTTGGATTTAATAATTGATTGTGACTTAATTTTATTTAACGCCACTGTAATTTACCAATGATTTAGAAGGTCCCAGCTTATGTCCCCACAAAATACGGCCCTCCGCGAAGGAATACCTGAAGGGGATGAGCCATTTTTCATACATTTTTTTAAAGATGATAAAATAATGGCTTAATTAAAAAATTTTGACATTATCTTATTACAACTTTCAAGTGTTAAACCCTTCCAATAATGTTACAGTGAGAAACCTCCCAAATTGTCAGCCAGATCAATCAATAACTTTTCAAGCTATAGGGTAAGTCCGAAGGAGTTGGCCATAGTTTTTTCAAGGATGTGTCAAAATAAGCGTACAGACATTTCTTAACAAATCCTCATTTGTAATTAAACTTTGAACATTTAACTTTAAGATAATTTACGAAATAGAAACAAACTCCTATCAGATGAACCTTAAAATCACTATTTTTTAAAATCACGATTGGCTCTCTCTCCCGGAGTATCCGGGTGTTGATGGCCATAGAAGTAGAGGTTAGATGGCCAGTTACCCAGCATTGTGCTCTCGGTTTTCTCTTTGATTTTATGTTTTCATTCTAAATTTTTTTTCTTTCGGCCATATTTAAAACACATATAATTGAAATCGGTATAATTTTTGTGTACCCAAAGTTATCATACTATCCACTGAAGTCAGTCTTCGATGAGACGAGTTTCATAATAATTTTTTCTACAACATTTTTGGTTATTGTTCTTATATCGTCTTTCTAAGGTCTTCCTAGGTATTTCGTAGGTCCTAGCAGCCGCACGAACCAACAATTCATCATTTTTTACAGCACTAATTGCTGCTTTGAATGATTCTTGAGTCCAGTTCCCTCGTAGAGCAATTGCTTTTCTCTTCTACTTAGTAGGCATCTAAAATAAATGTAGAAAAAATGAATTACTTAAACATATTACAACCAATACTATGGCCATCACACATCTAAAATGTAAACAAGTAGAAACAATACATGCGAAATCTTGGGGTTATAACAAAGCACTGTTCGCGAACTATTCAAGAAATACAAAAGTAACCATGCCTTTTACAAAATAACATCACCACAATGTAAATCATGAAACCTTCCAGAAAATTTAGCAGTAGACAGAACAATTAAAAAGTATTTTACTTAACATTGTTTGCCAAACTTTTGCTCGTACACTTACACCTGCGCACGACGCGAAGCGAATTAAGCTGTAACAGGTGAAATCTAGTGCGCGGTTCTATGAAATAATTCTATTGGTCATCTCTCTCTTATGGCCAACTCTCCTGGAATTACCCTAATATAAGCAGTTTTTCAAAAGACGCCTAAAGGAATACCTTATAACGCCGCCATTTTCTTTCTTTAAAAAAGAAAAAAATGAACACTTAAAAGTTGCAATAAGATAATGTCAAAAGTTTAAAATGATGCGATTATTTTATCACCTATAAAAAAATGCATGAAAAATGACGCATTTTCGGGTGTCTAGAGTGATTTCCCCCTTAAAGATGACTTTGGATATTAAGCCGTGTTCGACCTTTTCCTCTAGCTACGTGTACAGCACCTTCCGATATAAGTTCATTGACCTATAACAGGTAACTCTTCCAAATGCGTTCAATTCCACTTCATCACCGTTCAAATTTAGACCAACGATTGTTGGTCGATGAATTCGCGTTGGAATGTGCTATAAATGCAGCCGGAAAAGAAGGTAGCGTGCCTATAAAAAAAATCAAGGTCGTCGCGGAATCTCGGAAGTGCTTTATCCGGACAATATTTCTGTGCATTATCAGATCTTGCTTTTGAAACACTATAGGCTTGATTAAAAACATTTATTTCCGTGCTGAGATTGAATAATCGATTTCTGAACCACATGGCTCCAATTCTGCAGAAGTAGGCGCTGCGAGAAGATCCTTTTTCTTTTTTCGTTGCGTGGCCTGGCCTGTTCTGCGGAACTCACGGTAGCGCACTCCGCCAAGCTCGAGACTGTGATCGTTTTTGGATGATGCTTACTCATTTTCTTTGACTTCCGTTTCAAACTGCATTGTCTGCGGTATTTCCAGTCAACATTTTCCACTATTGTTGAAAACACATGCTATGTTTGTCACAATAGGCACAATTTTTACACGCTATTAATTACTTTTGAAGTGACTCGCCATGTTAATTCATTGAAACTCTCATGATTTTCGTCTATCCGCCTAAGCAGTACTCTGATCATTTCTGTCCGACTGCGTTTTTACAGACTTGATGGAAGTTAGAACTTCGGACGAAAGTGTACGGTTGGGATCATGTTTGTACATTTTTATAATCCCTTCTGCTTTCGCCTTCTGTCAACTCAATTTTGCGAATTTTCGAGTACAATTTTTACCGAATTCGCTTAAAGGCTTGTAGAATTTTTTTAATACTATAAAATGCATTGTCTCCTCCCTTTCTCCGTTAAGTTGGCCGTAGGCTCTTGGCCGGGCCTTTTCTTCTGCGTTGAAGCGTTTCATATATGTGGCTCACCGAAAAACGAGACTTTTTTGGGATTTTTTTTGACAGTACTAAAAAAGCAATCATAATGAGGTTTAGAGGGCTTATTCTACATGTGTTGACGTTTACGAAAAAATGAAATTCTATGAAACAAATACCAAATGGCGGCACAGTCGTAGCTACACTAAGAGCATTTTTAGGTGCTCTGCAGGGGGGTGTATAATTTGTGTGGATTAGTACTTGGGAAAAAAAAACGTCGTTTACTTTAGTTTTGCTAGGGAAGTACACGCGACTATTAAAAAAAGATGTTTTTTTTGGCAAAATGGCATTTTGAATTAATTTTTATTTCGCTTCGCTAAAAGAAGCGTTAATAGACGAAATAGACGCTCTCATTTAAATTCTGCGTGTACTCACAAAGGCTTTTTGAAAGTAGATTTCGGAGGCGTTCCGAAAAATGAGGTCTCAACGTAAAAAAAAAATGTTTCGCGCATCATATATCATTATTGTGATGTTTGTACACCATTTGAGCAGTGATCCAATAATGGTCGAATGTATTTTCTATTCAAAAGTAACGCCTTAAATATTGTTTTTCACTGATGAGAATATTATTTGGACCGTCGTCAATTACCGCACCAAAATTATCACAGATACTTCTAAAAAGTCATCAATGATCAGATCCAAATGATTTGGAGTAGGCATTCAACTTGTAATATCAGTCAGTATGCAAATATGCATTGACCGAAAGATTAGTATTCAAATAAATAATTATCAAAACTATTATTACAATCTTTTTCGTGGATTGTTTATAAAAAAAAATCATATTTATATGTCGGACTCGTCAACCTCCCGAAATGTAATACGCACTGTATCAACATGTCCTACGCAGAGGGCAGAGCGTACACGCACACCCACACACAAACAGACATGAAATCGAAATTGGATCTGTTTCCCCGAGTTGGGACACCCTTTACCTCTTGGGGTTCCAGTAGTTTCCGCGAGCTGAACACATTATACTCCATATAGACGCGGGGGCCACAGTCGGATGTGGCACGGACGCGGTATATATACACATTGGAGAAGAAACGAAGAGAAACGAAAAGTGAAGAGAACACGGCGCCCGTACGAAACCCGATCACTGTTTGCAGTTCATCCCCCGCGTAACCGAAGCACCCCATCCTCGAGCAAACACTATCTCTCCCTCCCCTCTCTCTCTCTCTCTCTCTCGCCCCTTTACCTTACGTATGATGGGCCTTGCGCCGGGGGTAGATGTTCGCCCGCCATGTATATATATATATATGTATGTTGGTGTATACATATATGTATAAAATTAAAAATATGCATGGCCACAGTTGACGAGAGAAACGATGGGAGCCACATCGACAAACCTTCTCCATCTTTCCCTAATGCAAAACTGCTACGGTCGAAACTCTATAGTAGCCAGACTAAATTATCATGACGAAGTCAACTATTAACAAACCTTGACAGTTTTTTCCCCTTAAAATCCGGTCTGTCCATAAGCCACTGCGAAACATGACAAACGGAAGAGAGTCCAAAATAGGTTTTAAAAAAACTAAAGAAATGCACAAGATAAAGATAATAAAGATCACCCGAAAGCTTGGTCAATGTAAACGAATTTTTATTTTTCTCATAGGCGGGTATAAGCATCTTTTCTCCCCGCGAGCAACAACGGATATAAATCCGGCCAAGAACGAACCGTAGAGTTGTGCGAGTTGAAATTACAAATGGCTCGAATTTTTTTTTCGCTTATTGAGGCACATACATTTTTTTTCAATACGAGATCGATCATTTAAGGGAGGACTTGTTTATTTGGGATTTGGAAAAAACTATGTTATTAAGCATATACATTGAACTTATTTCGTGTAAATTTTTATTGACAAAAATTAAAAATCAACAACGTTATTGAGGTATAATAGAACCTCTGCATAAAAAAATTGGTCCAACGGCCCGGATCGATAACTTCACAATGGTTGGTCTGAAAAATGAAAATAAAAAAGTTTTATAATTTACATAAATGTAGTTCTTAGTGGACATAGCCGTTATTTTCGAGAAAAAAACAGTTTTCACAACATGGCGAGTGTTAAAAAAAAGTGTGATCTTGGCAACTTTTTTTTCTTATATTGGGGTAATTAAAAAGTAGCAAATTACAAAAAAGGCTACGTACAACGATAGCTACTGTAATTACGGAAGTTCTGGTTTTTTGTAAATTGAAAATCGGCCAATTATAGCTAGAGTTATGATTCTGGCGAGGTAAAAAAAGTCGTTTCGAGAAACACGCGATTGGAGGCTTTGGTATAGATACATCGTTGCGCTACCTACTTTCACTGAATTTTGTGTAATTTAGCCAATTTTTGATATTTTAACTACAAATTTTTTCACTTTCTTGAATATGTTTCCTTTAGAAAATGCATCACATCGATTTATTTTGCCTCAAAAAGGTTTAAAAACCATCTACATGTATAAGACATCATTGAAAAAAATGTTAACCATCTATTGAAACAAATTTTTAAGTAACAAATACAGTAAAAAAACAATGATAAAATCATTATTTCAATTTCAATTATAAACTCAAATAAAATAGTAATAAAATGACGATAAAATAGTTATACAATATTGATCAAACCAATACATTGATCATAGTAAAAAGTAGTTGCGTCGTTGAAATTGCATCTACTCATTACTATCACTATTGTGATACTGCTATCATTATTTGATAAGCCCCATTCATTATATGTATTACAGCATCCCGTAATGTGATTTCCGAATATAGAAGTGTACGTTTTCAATAATGCCAGTTTCGGAAGAAGCCACATTACTAAAATTCTCCGTGATGTACGACGTTCTGTGGTAGGTCGTACATCGCATTAAGACATCATTGAAAAAAAATGTTAACGATCTATTGAAACAAATTTTTAAATAACAAATACAGCAAAAAACAATGATAAAATCATTATTTCAATTTCAATTATAAACTCAAATAAAATAGTACTAAAATGACGATAAAATAGTAATACAATATTGATCAAATCACTACACTGATCATAGTAAAAAGTAGTTGTGTCGTTGAAATTGCATCTACTCATTACCATCACTATTGTGATACTGCTATCATTATTTGATAAGCCCTATCCATTATATTCATTACAGCATCCCGTAATGTGATTTCCGAATATAGAAGTGTACGTTTTCAACAATACCAGTTTCGGAAGGAACCACTAAAATTCTCCGCGATGTACGACGTTCCGTGGTACGGTGACTCCAATCTCTCATTTTTCGCATTTATTCTCGCAAGACACCCTCTCATCATACATCGACACAAGGAAAGTTTGGAGCGAGAGGGCAGAAGGGTGTACAAGTTTCGTTTCCGTGGAGACTATTTTTTCTCTCCCTTTAAACTACTATACGTGCGCTCTCTACCTATGTCTATCTCTCCATTGAGCAACGATATACAGCACTAATGTACATTGAGCCAAAGGGAAATACATAAAAACGAGGCAAAAGAATGAAAACGAGCGAAATCCCGCTGACAAGGGCGCGGCTCGTGATTGCTGTCGCATTGTGAAGAGCACCCGGGCGCCCGGTACGTTTCTCTCTCTCTCTCTCTCTCTCTCTCTCTCTCTCTGCAGACTCCAGGTTGCGATATGAACGCAGCGCGTGCATTGTCGTCTAGAAGTCTCGTAAATGAAGAGCGACGCAAGTCGTGTACAAATGGAACGTGGGAGGACCCGCGAAGTCCCCGATCGAGAACTGTATACAGGGGGTTACTCATGGCAGGCGGGAGGGAGGAGGCTAAATCAGCAGGGGACAAAAATTAAACCCAAGAGACAATGGGTCAAGCGTCCATGGAGCCTTGCGCATAGGAAACATCGAACACGCCCCCACCCTTATGTCTCGATGAAACGTTTTTTTTACTTTTTTTTATATACCTCATCGATCTCCGCACACCGAGCACACATTTTGCCAGGGTCGTATACTTCACACTCCAGCATCTTACGCTTGTTTGCGTTTGCGAGAAGAAAAATCTTCAGTGCTTTTTTCTTATTCAGTGCGGGATTAAGTTATCGGAAGGTATGAAGTGACTTCGTGACTGAGTAAGCACATAAATTAGTTGTCGAATGATTATCAACGTAATGAGGTGGTAATTTGCAAAGGACGGTCTTTAAAATGACCTTCATTAAAATTTGTATATTTATTTGAAGGTGATTTTCAGAACTATCAGGTTTATGTGATACTAGCTTTCCGCCCGCGGCTTCGCTCGCGTAGACCTGTGACCTGTGAGCATTCAATGCTCCTTAATGGGATGTGCTCCTGAAATGTTTCATAAAGCCTTAGGCCACAATAACGGGTATAAAATCATGTGCGAATTTAACAATTTTTTTCGTATGAAAAAGTGATTCACTCATAAAATTAATTACACGTCTATTTAGTATCAATGTCAAGCTGTTAGAAAATATATATATATTTTTTTCGATGTACAAAATGGCCGACTACTAATATTTTCTTTTGTTATCTTTTTTTTAGGCGCTCCGCGGCGTGACATTTAGCATCCACAATTTCTTATCTAGAACAAAAAACAAATATTCTCGTCAATCTACATTAGAATACGTAGAGAGGTACGTACGGAATTAAAAAATTTTTGTTTTATCCAAAAGTTGTAGGTATTTGAACTTAATAAATGAGTTTTCAGTGAAAAATTTCGTTATAAATGCTCATAAACTGCTCATAAAATGATAAGTTTTCGATTAATCAGAAATTTCGTACGTACTTCTCTGCTAAATGCAATTAGGAACATAACTTTTAAATTTGAAGTAAATCGAGTGAAAATTGTTGAAGTTATTTGTCACGTCAATTGGAAAAAAGCTGTTTCAAGAAGTTTCGAGTAGTCGGCTATTTTGTACATCGAAAAAAATATATATATTTTTTCTAACAACTTGATTTTCATACTAAATAGATGTGTAATTAATTTTATGAGTGAATCACTATTTCATACGAAAAAAAAGTTAAATTCGCACATGATTTTATATCCGTTACTGTGGCCTAAGGCCTTAAGGAACCGGTAGAATCTTGTCGAAGAGCATTAATACTAAGTTTCAAGTAAATGTATTGACCAGATCTTTAAAATTGTCCACACAAACTTCGCCACCCCCTTTCTCCCCTTGGGGTCTGAATATTCAAAAACGCTCAAATACATGTTTCATTAATTGTATCAAAAAGCACGAATACAAAATTTCAAGTAAATCCGACCAGATATTTTTTAATTTCCATACAAACTTTACTACCCCTTTACTACCCCTTTTCTCCCCTTAAGGGCTGAAGTTTGAAAAATACTTTTTTAAATGAAGCTTACATAATAAAATCAACACGCCGTTCAAATTTCACGTTTCTAGATTTAGCGGTTTGGGCTGGACGATGATGAGTCAGTCAGTCAGTCAGGACTTTGCCTTGTGTATATATATATATATATATATATATATATATAAATATTGAGTATGAGTTATGATTGAGTATGGGGAGAACGAGCTACTGTGAGGAGCATCCTTCCATTAAAAAGTCTTCGGAATCATCTATATAAATATATATATAGTACAGTATAATCCTACAATTGAATGGTACACATAATACAGCAACGCGATCAATCCAGCATTCGGTAGATCAATAACCAAGCAACCACGTAACTTGACAGACGAGTATGGCAAAGTGATTTTTATAATTAAATAACCAACCATATTCGACCACCTTAACAACCTATCAATGATACACGAGCAGTTTTTGAAGCAAGTAGACAATTCTGTCATTGGCTATAATTATGGCGTTCAACGGGCTGCTGTTTTTGTGCTGTGCTTCGGAGGGAGGTCGGTCGACTATTGGCGGCTTCGTTTGCGACGTTATATTAAATCCGTACAAGTATTAGGTGTACAAATTAGTTCTCGGCCTAAGAATGAAAACACATGTATTGGATATTTGAAGAAAAAAAAACATTTCTCTCCAGGTCTGATGTCATATAATACCAACCTAGTAGACAATTTTTCCGGACCAACAGCATAACACAACCTCAAAATATGCATTGTAAGCACAGTGAGCAACATGAGTTGCAATAACGCACATATTTGGCACTGTATGCTTTTCGCGCTTGAATTGAAAACAAATATTTACGAGGCTAAGGAGGTGATTGATCAGGCATTGGGGGAAATGCCGTATCCATCAGTATCGTGAAGAAGTGGTTTCAAAGGTTTTGGGGTGAAAATTCCGACCTCCAGGATCGCGAGAGAGCAGGATGACCAAACAAATTTGAAGATGAGGATTTGGAGCAATTGGTGGACGAAGATCCTTGCCGAACGCACTCGAAGCTTCCTACTACATTAGGAGTCATGCAACAAGACATTTCCAGCCGATTAAAAAAGCTCGCCAAGATTCAAAACGGCCTTACACAAGCAGAGGACCTATGCCGGTCATATTGCTGCATAACAAAGCAGCGATGTTTTTAATTCGTTGGGCTGGGAAGTTGCGCCACACCCGGCGTATTCACCAGACTTGGCTCCATCGGAGTTTCACTCGTTCTGATCGCTCCATCATTTGGCTGATAGCCACTTCAAAACGTTACATGAAGTTGACAATTCCATTACCGACTTTATCGACTCAAAACCACCATCTTTTTACCGCCAGGGAAATTAACAATCTACGTGTGGAAGCAAACGGAGATTACTTTCCCGATCAAAATGTACCATGATATTACAAGGTCTTTTCATTTTAGGCGCTAAAAAAGGCTATTTTTACGATTTTTCTTGATAGCTTTATATTATAGATATTGATATAAAAGTTGTTACACTGAATAAATACACTTTGGAAATACATGTCATGTATTTATGTAACCCAAACAAACTTTAAACGCATTTTTCTTGAAACAACGTTTTTCGACGACTTGTTGATAAAATCTTCGAAACTACTGAACCGATCCTTATGAAATTTTAACCACATATTCTTTACAACTATAGTTATCGCGCATATTAAGGATTTTTTTAAATTTAGATAATTACCATTCTTTTTTTACCAAAAACGGTGAAAGAAACACGTTTTTTTTGTTCTTTCGAAAAATGTCCGCCATTTTGTTATTTTTGCATATATCAAAAATGGTATGATATGCGCTATAGCCATTAACATATTGAATTAAAAACCGTTGATTTTTTTGTTTCGGATGATCCATCTCTTTTATCTATCTATTATTAATGATCCATCTTTTTTAGGACATTTTTTTAAGTATCATTTTCGTCTATGAATAGTGACTTAATAATAAATAAATTTAAAAAATTTAATGTATTTTAAAAGTGTATTTAAATGTATTTAAATACACTTTTTAGTGTAAGTGTAAGTGTAAATAAATGTATTTGAATATATTTAAAATGTATTTAAAAACTGTATTAAAAAAAATTCATGAAAAGAGCCATTTTTAGCGTCGAAAGTGAGAAGACCCCTTAAACACCTCATATGATGACATCGTGAAGATTCCGTCGGTGGAATGAACTCAACTAATTTATTGGCAGGAGCAAAGGAAATATCTGTAACCGCGAATGAGTATACGAGTCGAAGAGTACATCGGGTCAGGTGCTTGTCGCGGTGAAAGGAAGTCCTCACTTTTACGGGACGACATACGCCGCGAGGGGAATAGATAAACGAGAAACATGACTTTTTTTCCATTTAACGGAATTGGTCGTGGAGACATGTCCGTGTACCTTGGGCCGAGCGGAAATCTCGCTGTGAAGAAATCCTGTTCGACTATTCGCGTATTTCCGGCCAACATCGTATAATAAGGATACTTCCCTTTGAAGAAGGTACTGAGAGAAATAATTTGCCTGGACTGAGTGCGGCAAATGTGACGTATTTTTGCTTCAAGCAACGATATTTTCATTTGCTTCTATCGGAATATCATTTCAAATAATTCGCTGAGTGTTTACCTCAGCAAATCAGACGAAGTCTCAGAACCTCAGACGAAGAGGTCATTTGTGCAAGTGAAATCAATGTTTTAGTAAAATATTCATTCATCAATCCGATAGAGGCTGTATAATGAGAAGGACGATCGAGAAGTTCAGTATTTTTGTGGTATTAGGCATTAGACATAAGAACTTAGTATATACGAGCAACTCTGTAAACATGTGAGTGAGCTATAAAAAGCGCCGAGCGTTGTATAATGATAATGAATATAATACAATATTTATTCGCCAATCGAATGATTCATTAGATTCAAATGAATGGGACGTATAGGCGGACCGAGAATGTGATATGCGTCACATTCCGAGCGGGAATATCGTATTGTGTAGTGATCGTATCATCAATAACGTCAAGGCCCAACTATCGTAGTTTTATCAAATCCAGTTACTGATTTGGATTTTACGTCATTTGGATCCGTTATTATGAGGTGACAAGGGCTTAAAGTTTGTGCGCAGGTACCAGAAGTAAAATACTTGTTGATGGAATTAGTGAGATTATCAAACTTGAATGTAATACTGTTGGAGTTGAAAATAATTTCTTCTATTCGAAGCAGCATTCTGTCGTGACAAAATTTACGACAGTCTAGGGCGCTATATTGGAGGTGATTTTTAGGATGAAAAAACTTTTAAAAAATAACTAAAAAATACACATGTTATTGATTCAAGAATATGTACAATTTTTTTTGAAAAAATGTATAACCATGTACTATTGTACGTTTCTTTACAATGGTGCGCGGAAAACGCCCCCAATTGGCGACCAGTTTTGTGAGATCCGAAAAAACCAAACATATTCTTAATCTGTATGAGTGTTGTGATCTTTTCAGCAAAAAAAAATCAGCAAAAAAATCTACAAGATAGCGGCATGCTAAGCTTTGGTTGTCAATTTTTCTTACTTTTCTGATCACTCTACGAGTTCTATATAGAAAAAATAATAACTTGAATTCAATTCTGCAACCAACGTTGAATAACAGTCTACGAAGGTGTATGCCAAATCTGAGCTCAATCGGCTAATTGGTTATCGTGATATCGTGGTTGGCGATTTAAAAAGCATAGTTTCGAGAAAAACACATTCAAAATTGCTGCGTCTCAACCGTACTCCTCTACGGATTCTATGACCCGGCTAATTTTATGAGTATCAATAAACTGTTTAAACAGACGTTTTCAAAGAGGTCTATAGAATAATAAAATAAAATTTAAAAAATGATTTGTTTTCAAATGTCTAGACAACAATACTACCTTAATATCGGTTCGAGTTTATCCTAATTAGTTTGAATACATTCTATGAGAAGCAAATATATGATTCTTTCTTAGATTCACAATTCGTTCTAATGAATTGAAACAGCTAGTCATATATGTCGAAAACTTTTGCAATAGTATAATAATGAATGCATTAATCATAGTAATAAGTAAATGTAAAATTTAAGTTGCGTCTATGTTTTGCTATTTCAAGATTAATGTGATTGATGTACCAATCTTATTATAATGATTCTCATACGTAAATATCGACGGACGCGGCAGCGTCTTGACGCCAAGTAATGAAAAAAAAACTTTCGATGCCACTGACGTTTTCGAATTATATCATTACGTTGAATATGAAATAAAAGTCTAGTAGCCCAGGTAGCAATTTTCAAAAAGTTGTCCAAAAGTCGGCTAAAAGGGTGCCAAATGTCCGCCCGGAAGTTATCTTAAAGTCAACAACCATCCAAAAAAGATAACTGTTGGACACATGATAACTTATAGGTAACTTCCAAGCAGACATTTGGTACCCATTTGGACAACTAATAGACAACTATTTTGAAAATGCTACCTGGGAAGCCACGACTCGGCAAAGATTTTGTTCGACTCAAACAAATCAGTTCTTAAGGTAATCCTATCGCCTCACACTAGTCATGCCACTGATCATACTTGAGACTTGGACAACTTATATTTTTAACATATGCAAAAAAAATAATTTCTAATAACGAAAATCTTCCATGTGTAAACTGTTTAATGAATGTTCACATTTAGTTAGAAAAATGAAAAAAATAGTTATTCCAACCACTCGCGCAGTATTTCTAGGTTTGACATTTCGCAACATTGGTTCTATCTCCGTCTCTTTTTACTCAACCAGGCGAGTTTAACCTCCGTGCTTTTCAACGTCGATCTGTCAAAACAATGTCAGGCGCGGGAAATATAAAGCATTGTATTCGAGCCACGACTGAAAAAAGCGTGGAAAATTTGTGTCGGCGAAATATGTCGGTTAAAAATGAAATATGTGTGGAAATTCGAATGAGTGAGATGAGGTTAGGACTACAGTCAGCTGTTGCCTTGCTGTCACGTCTCTTCATCGTAGCAAGTGGTAATAAATCCAATACCGGAACTTCAAATTAAACTTGATATTACATAAAAATTAGGTCAATAAGCGTATTTTTTTCTGAGAGCATTGGATTAATACTAGTGTTAAGGGGTTACTCCCACTTGCGATTTTGAAAAAATCGATTTTTTTTATTGCATTTTTTTGAAGTATAAGTATCTGAGAATATGTCCTGAAAATTTCAAGTCGATCCGAACAAAATTGACTGAGATATGAGCGTTGAAAGAGAAGAATCCGCGTTGAAAGAGCGTTGAAAGAGAAACTTTAAACGGGTTTTTCTCAAAATGGCATTTCTGAAGTCGGTGACCAAGATTACTCGAACACTAATGAACCTATCTTCTTGAAATTTTGCAGGCTTATTTAATACATAAAAATGTAGTCCTTAATCGTTCGATTTTTTTTTTTCGGAAAAAATGGCCGTTTTATAGCCAAAAAACGGCCGTTTTTTTTCGTTAAAATCGAACCATTAACTTTGACTGTCCGCCATTTTGTGAAAAATGAATATTTTTTAAAATCCTTCGATTAAAGACTAGTTTATACTTATATTTGACTAAATCCATCCGCATTTTCTTCTTCAGATGATCCACTTTGCCGCAATGTTGGTCACCGCAAACCGTGTATATAAAAACATTATTTCATTGACGGCCATTTGCCACTAAACAATGTAATGTTTTTCAATAAAAAAATTACTGAAAGTTCTTCAAGATGTGTTCTTTAAGATGGTATATTGATCGATTAAAAAAGTTTTGTAGTTTTCTTTAAAAAAATTCATGAAAAAGGCCTTTTTTGCGCTACAAGTGGGGGTAACGCCTTAAGTATGTAAAACTGATTATTATGTACACTTTTGTAGCGACCGGAAATTGGGTTTTTGTATGTCGTCCCGGAATATCTTTACAAAAATACGCAATTTAATTTTTTTCTCTGTAATTAGGTCGATACCTGATCCTGAAATTTTACAAAGACGGTTATTAATATATTTAGCTCAAATATATAAGCTCAAAAAAAATGAAAACCCTACGGATTGAAGCCTGGCGATAGGATTACCTCAAGCTCCGCGTACCGAGTGAAGCATCCCAAATTCAGAATATAAGTTTAAAAACAACTCACGTTTCGTACATTGCGATTAACTCGAGAAGACCGATATTGACGAAGTAGTGCGAATAGTGGATCAGTGTATGTGCACCAATTTGATTTTTAACGAATCGTTGGTGAAAGCACGTTTCCGGGATAATTTCAAGATTCCCGGGTAAACGAGCCCGGAAACGCCACGATGTAGTGGTAAGTTGGGAGGGCGGAAAAAAAAGAAGTTGCAACGTTCGTTGGCGCCGTGCGGTGCGGAGACGCAATCGAATCAGACGGTCGTGACCCACGGGGACCGCAAGTCTACGATGACCGTCGCGTCGGCCGGAGTGCTCTCCCGACTGGGAAACTTGTAAAACAATAAAAGCTTCCGGCTCGGTTAGGACCCCGTGTCGCGTTAGCTCATTCGCGATGGGTTCGCCAGTTTCTCTTTTGAGCCGGTATACATCGGCCTCGAAGTCTCGTTTCTTGTCCCCTTTTCGCCCGACATCCCACTTTTCTGCCTTTCCTTCTTATATCCGCAACAACGAACCATCGCATTGCGCGAAAAAAAAGTGAATGGGGTGGGCGACAATTTCGAAAGAGCAGAAAAATTGTGACTCGCATGATCATTGATTAAGGAATCATCACAGTGTAAAATAATTTAAAACAATCGATTTATTTTGCGTTATCCGATAGTATAGACGGTTATAAACATGGACCTGGCATAGCCGATTGGTCGTAAGTAGACAATTTATATTAAAATTCCGCACTCGGAATTTAAGGGGAGGGTAGGGGTTTGCGCTTTTGAAAAATCGATTTTTTTTGTCTTCTTATAGTTAAACATTTCAAAAATATAATCCCAAAATTTCAAGTCAATCAGAGCAAAACTCTCGAAGTTATTGACTATTTAGTCCCGCTCCTCCAACAATGTAGCTCCGACTTTTCTAAACTTTAAACGCGTTTTTCTCGAAATCACTTTTTCAAAGTCCGTGTTCACTGCCATTTGAAAACAACATGACCGATTTATTTCAAACTTGGTACACACTCTACATATAAAATACCTCCCTCCAACGGTTAGTTTGAGATTTTTTTTACATTGAGGGGGTTTTCCACCCCCAAAATGGCGGAATTTTTCGTGAAAAATAGCACTTTTCACTTTACATGACCGCCAAAAATTTAGAAACGAAAAAAAAATTATCAAAGACCGTTGGGGGGAGGATTTGATGATACTTTGACGAAATTTTAATGGTACTTGATTTCAGATAATTTCTAGCTGAGATACAGTGAACACCGCAAATCGTGTTTTTTCAAAGGCGTTCTTGGAAAAGCTTTGTCACCGGCTTGTTTGGGGATATTTTCGCGTACAAATTTCACGGAATGCTCTTGAAATGATACTTAACAATGTACAAAAGGTTTCAATAAATTTACCCTATCCATATAGATGAAAAAAATTCGCAAAAAAGTGCTTTTTTTCACGCTGAAACCCCTACCCTCCCCTTAAACGCATTTTTCTCGAAATGGCGTGTCCGCCTGAAATTTTGACACAACATTCTTCACGCTATTCTTTATCTTGCTATGGAAGCTTTATTTGAAATCGTCATTTTTTTAAACGAAAAACTGTCGAAAAAATAGGCTAAATTCGATACTTTTCTTCAAAACCGCCGGCATTTTGCCAATTTTGATTTAAAAAAAACCTCATAGCAAGATAGCAGCTTTCATACTGATTAATAATCTTTTTAATAATATTTACGGCCACAACCGTGTACACCGTGAGGACTCCTTTTTTCGAAGACATTTGCAACCGTTAAGAAAAAAAAAATAAACGTTTAAAAATGTATTTTTTGTTTTTCATGAGTGACATAAAATGATTTGACATGAAAAAATCGGATTGGTTAACGCATTTTAACCATCGCAAAGCAGCTATTTTTTACCTGTTACACTGGGATGATTCCTTAGAGGAAAATGTATCTCTCTTCGCAATTCATATACTAATATCAGCGAAAAAAACAAACTCCGAACCCCTGGATCCAATTGGATTCCATTACTTATCCCTTCCTGATAAGCATTCAATTGGTCATCGCATTGGATTCCTGTACTGAAACGCCACGCTCGTACCTTGGATTCTAATAGGAATTCTCCATCGGAATCCAATGTACGAATCCAATGTAAATACTGAAGGATTTCCACATTAGCCCACAGAATCCGATAGAATTCTTGATGAATCCCATCGTATTCCGTGCATATACCGTGAAATTACTCAACAATGTATATAAATATACAAGATGAGTAGATTTAAAAAAAAGTATAAATTTGTCGTAATAAAGTATAAATTGCTTCATAAAAGTATATCTTAAAAATCGATTTGAATTGCATCACTGAAAATCCACTGTAATTATCGTTTCTTATTTATTTTACTGCACTTTGACATAATCACCACACATGCGCACGTTCACGAAGCGTACAGGTTATGTTTCAGCACGTCGAGTTTTTTCTCGTAACTGTTCACATATTTTCGATTCGAACGTGGTAAGAATTCTCAAACGGCGTTTACCGGGAAACAGTGTAGAATCCAATTAGATCCCAATGAGGACTTCCTATGTGCGGTATCCCTAACAAATCCCTATATAGATGTGGGTACATCTTGGGAGTCCCCAACAAATTTGGGCACGGGATCGCGAAAGGATATTTTTTTTGGGACATTCAACAAATTTCGGTTGAGAATTTCAAATGAAAAACCCTCAAATCACATCGATCGGGAAACAGCGCGGTGTCCACTTGGATTCCAATGTGGACTCCGTTCCGATTCCGTTGTGGTCGGATCTGGGGATTCTCCAACAAATTTTCGCACTCGACACACGTTGAACGTTAAAAAAAGTGTTTTTTTTTGTAGCGTTCAATCAGTGGGTGACGTTTCCCCCTTAATAATTTGTCATCTTTTTGACAATCTTGGGTACAACTACTATCTCGATCCACTCAAAATCTTATAAAAAAGATAATTGAGTATGCTCCAAAAAAATATGTAGGGGAGACCGGGGCAAAATGGTATAGCGGGGCATAATGGGACCGGGGCAAAATGGGACCGGGGCAAAACGGGTTTGGGGCAAAATGGAATAGTGAAAATCAACACTGCTGGAAAATACGTCATTGGGGCAAAACGGGACTGGGGCAAAATGGGCCGGAGAAAATCAGGCTCTTCAGAAAGGGGCGGTTGGGGCAAAATGGGACAGTGGAATAATTCGATGCAGAAACGAAAGAAATGGAGGGGTAAAAAACGAGGGGTAATAAATGAGTGAAAACAGGTTTTATTGAATGTTACACGATATTTGGGTCACACTCTACTTACGATACTATAATTTAACGGTGGCAATGTTTAATTTTTATTGCTTGTTTAACTAAGCTAATTTTTATCGGCACAATTGTCGCAAACGTACTCGATTAAGTTATCGTCAGCATGGGCACATGAATAGTGGGCCCATTTCTCGCATTAATTACAACGAATCCAGGATTCCTTGGATTTCGAATATAAGCCCCCGCAGAAAAGGCATGATGCGTCATCGTCGGTTGTTATCGACGCCGCTGGTCTTCCGCGACTGTCGCCTGGTCTTCCTTTTGTAATTACGTACCATTTTCGATCTGTATAAGAATGACGATGAGAAAAATATACCAGTCGTAATAGTATAATGAATGAGATTCACTTACATTGTACGTGAACGTCTTACACCATTACAAATCTGAAGCCACCGCTACATAACATTCAAACGACGCGTAAGTGATGGTGGCGCCACTCGTGACGTACGTTAGAAATATAAAAACGACTCACAATGGAGCGCGTATGGCATCTCACTGCTAAACAACAATAACATTGACTAGGGTTCAACAACAATCAAATGTACCTTATGATTTTGTTGCGAAATAATGATAGATGAATAAATACGTAATCGTTTAGATAACGAATAAAAACATAAGACATTGATTTCAGAATATCGAAATCATGAATTGAGGATAGAAGTTTGGAATGAAAAACTAAAAACTGAAAATCCAATATGGCGGATGAAAAAAAGTTCTATTATTGTGGAAATAGTTATTTTTTCACGAAACTACCGGCGATGCATTCAATAAAACAATGGATATGATAATTGAGCTTAACAATCCAGGTGATACGATAAGTTTGTTGATATTTATCGTTTAACTAAATTGCATTAATTAGCATATTTTTAAAGACGTATTTTGATATCGACTCATTTTATATCGTTGAGATTCAATTACGCGTAATAATTTATTAATATTAAAGACTGCGGCGGTTTTCATTCGGTTAGTTTCAAGGTCGACTCGTTCGATTTCGTTGAAATTTGATTAATCGTAGTAATTTAACATTAAAGAAGACGACAATTTTTATTTGTTAACTCAATCGCTTAAACAATTATTATTATTTTTGACTTTACAACAACAGTTCGTGCTCGGCTCGTCAGGATTGGTTGTATCCAATAAATTTAAGTACTTCAACATTCAAAAAAATACTAATTTTTCATTTGTTATTAAAGTTTGTTAAACAATTACTTTTGATTCTGCGGTCAGAGCTGTACCAAACTTGAAGTAAATTGTTATTTGAGCCTTCTTATTCGATTGGTACAATTTCTTCGTCGTTATTAATTATTTTAATAATCAAGTAATTTTTATAATCTGACGCGTGCAATTTATGTTTTTTTTTGTTTTTATCTTTTTTCGTTTTTTTTAAATTTATTTTCTGCCAACTGCACGTTACTGATACTGATTTTCAAGCCATTGATGAAAATCTAACTCTTGTCAATTTTTACGTAAATTGTTTTATGAAACTAGGACCGCCGCTCCCCATGAAATCGACGGATATGTGTCGACAAATATATCGGTCAGTCCGTATTAACTGCGTATATGTGGACTGAAACGAACCACAAGCACCATTTAGATTAGATTATGTTTCAACAGCTCTTTCATAGAGCCGAAGCATGAATTTTCCTGTCATCCCATTTTGCCCCAAATTCAGCGGGCTGCGACACTTCATTTTTGTGTGTCCCATTTTGCCCCAATTTGATATTCCACTCCTCTCTGTCCCATTTTGCCCCTATCCCATTTTGCCCCAAATCAAGCACCCAAGAAACTTCATTTTTTGCTATCCCATTATGCCCCGATCCCATTATGCCCCAGTGCCGTTTTGCCCCGGTACCGTTTTGCCCCGCTATACCATTTTGCCCCGGTCTCCCCTACTCAAAAACTGCCGCTTTTCTCACACCTTCCACGGTATGACTTTATTATTTGCAATGTACCGAATGTATGAAGAAAATAGGCTAATACAGCGAAAAAAGAAATTGGATAATTGAAAATTCCTTTCAGAGCACTGCGACGCTGTGTTTTGTCTTGTTCATCATCGGCAATTCAAAATTGAAGAAAGAATCTTCGATCGTGTCCCGTTTTCCCCGGGTCGCGTGAAACGAGGCGTGCTGAACAAAAAAAGAAATCAAACTTCGCGATAGTGCGCAAATCACGCGCGGTAATGTCGCGAAAGCACATCGCAGCGAGGGTTGCGGGTGGATCTTGATAGGGGATGAATAAAAAAAAGGGGTCGCTGATAGAAAACCCTGTAGACTAAAATATACGTACATATATAGGTATATAAGAGTGGTAGATATAGGCGAGAGGATATATGAGCAGAGGCTAAACGTCCTGGGACAGGAGACAGAAGAATGAACCACCCTGTATCCCTCCCGGAAGTATTTCTTCCGAGCTGATGGTCACATTTGCTAAGAGCGCAGGGGGCAAGTAAGCAAAATGAAGATTTCACATCCAAATTTTTTATTCTTATATATATATATATATATACATGTGTGTGTGTGCCCGTGTGTATATATAAGAAATGAATGGATAACAGCGAAAGAAAGACCCGTTGGAATGAGGAAAAATCGTGCGTACACCCGAGATACATTCACGAGGCAGCAAGGACAATACCAGCAGCACCCTGTCACTCCGCGTTAATTTGTATACGAACTGCAGAGTCGCTCTTGTTCCTGATTCCGGTCTCTTCATTTTTTTTCCATTTGCTGTACCATGTTATTTCGATCTCACTTTACATCCATATTGGAGTATGCGCTACACAATATTATTTTTCATTCGGCCAATTCCAATCTAACTTCTGTGTAAAATCGATTATAATAAAATTTGAGAAATTCATGCAGTTTTATAATTTGACAATGACTAATTCGTTATCGTTGGCTCGATTACGAAATATAGTGTGTATGATAATAAAATATTTTGAAAAGAAAATAAAGGTATTTGAGCATTTAAGGTACTCCTTTCGCGGAAGACCGTATTTTGTGGGGGCTGACCCTTCTTATAAACTAGAATAAAAAAAATTCGCGCAAATTTAGTAGATTTAGACATTTTGATATTTTTTCTGAAAAGTCGCGGCTACGAAAATTCTACTGCTAGTCACACTTTTCTGTTTTATCATTGGTATATTCTTTAAACATTCCGTAACCCCCTGTTTTTATAGTCATTACAGAATCTTTAGAATTTTTTGATACACATTGAGCAGTTTATATCAAGCATCTCGAGTTATTTAATGTATGCATTATTAGATAGAAATGTGAAGTCCAGCGTATCATCTCCATAAGGTGTCGTATAAATGAGACGATTTTTACAGTCGTTATTTTTCGTTAAAAGATCGATAACTTGGCTTAAAATTTTACCAGTACACTGCAAAAAATTGGCGTGTTTGACGCGTGTTCAAAGTATGTAGAAGTAACACAACACAAAGGCTAGACACGCGTTGTCATGTTGATTCTACACACTTGTGCATTTGGTAACACGTATTGCGTTACAAGTACACACGTGATGCGTTAAAATTATACACGTGCGTGTGCAATTTGTGTTTTGTTTGAACGTGTTATTTTTACACCGTTATTTTTCACACACGTTGAAACGTGTAAAAAGTGTCTACAGCCATTTACGCACCTGAATTTTGTAAAAACAACACATTTTTTTAGCAGTGTATACTGGGATGTATTCTTACTTGATTATAGACGAAAATCAGTTGATTGTTGAATATTCGGGTTCGTGAAAGGAATGCCTTTAAAAAATGACGAGTACAGGAAGTCATTCACAAATATTCACATTGACCGCCCTCCAGATCGTAAATTGTAAAATGGCACAGTCGAAAAGTGGCATTTTCTTGGTTTTCGATATGATTTCATCGTAACATAGTTCGTCATTCCTTATTTGGAAAGTCTTCGTGTTTCATCGGCGTTTCGTTGCCATTCCAATTGCGGAGCCCTCTCCAACGACCATCCCTTCGAGCTTACTAACCACCCCCCGTCACATCACCATTATCGGGTCCTTCGAATACATATCCGGTGGCCGGAGCTGCTCTGGAAGGGGTCCTTTAAAATCCGAAGAATACGATTCGGAGCTCGATACGATGAGCGGTGAGAAACGCACGCGTGTGCAGAGCAAATCGGAAGTTCGGACGGGACGGAAATAGCGGCGGGCAATAAGGTTGGAGTGGCGCGGAATTTTGGAGTCGGGGGATGAACCGGAAAGTTGTTGAACACAAAGAGGATTTGAAGCGAACGCGACGTACGTGACCACCCGTGGTGTGGATTCTATGAGAAAAATCGGCTTCGCTATTGTCACGGCTAATCGTCGATGCCGAATGATTGCCTTGTCGTGTCGCTCTTCCTTTGGCATTGCCGACTTCGTTTATAACCTTTGGACATAACCTGTTCTCGGACTTTTCAGACAAGAAAAGTCCGTATTCTGTTCAATTGTCGATCGTTTTTTAGAGATGATAGAGCCGATCGAAGAATTCAATGATATTCGTAGGTATACAACTGTTTTTGACAAGTAAAGATACTCGGTTAGCAACATAACCGTCTGTATCGACCCAGGTTTTGTACTGTTTCCCTATGCCCCCGTAGAAAATCGATGCAGTACTGCATTAGAAAAGAATGGCTGTGGACAACCCTTTAAGGCAATATTGTTGTCTAGAAATATGAAAAAATCTCTTTTTAAATATTTAATTTTATTATTCTACAGATATTTCGGTATACGTCTGTGAAAACCGTTTGATGATACTCATAAAATAATCCGAGTCATAGAAATATTGGATTTCTGCCATACACCTTCAGTCGATTGTTTTTCAACGTTGGTAGCGTAATTGAGTCGAATTTTCTTTTATATCTATACGTCCAAGAATGGTCAGAAAAATAGAAAAAAAATTGATAATTGAAGTTCAGCATATCGCCATTTTGGAATTTTTTTGCTGAATCTGGTAGCAAATTTCACAACACTCATTCAGATTGAGAATATGTTTGGTTTCTTTCAGATGCAACGTCCAAAACACGGGTCGCCAATTCGGGGCATTTTTCGTGCTCTGTTGTAAACAAGAGTATAAAAGTACATAATAACACTTTTTTTTTCTAAGTTGTCCATATTCGCGAAGGATCAATAAACATGTGTAAAAAATTCCTGAAAGAAAACTCGAACATTTTAAATATTATTTCATCCAAAAAATCACCCCCAAAACAGTGCTCTAGACAACGGTACTGCCTTAAGGCAAACTCGAAGAAACCGGAAATAGATGTAAGACAATGACTAGGGCTGACTAAATCCGTAATTGGGGGATGCTAACGAAATATTTATTGAAAAAAGGGAACATTGGGTTATGCTAAGAACGATTTATTTAATCGAAGTAACGAATACTCGTAATAATCAAATATGTTATGTTCTATCTTAATATTTCATTGGCCATCTGACAATGAAAAATGTCGTTAATCCATGTGTTTTTTTTTTCCGTGTAGTGAAATTACAAGTGTGGGGTAAAAATCGAAAGGACGGGTCCGCGAAAGCTCACGAGGGAATATGAAGAAGCGTTGTAAATTAAAATTGAAAAATATAAACCCTAAGGAAAAAGCAAAAGGGTTTAAAAAAAAAGAAAAAAAGTTAATCAACAATAGCACCAGCTCGTTAATAGTGAACCTTATTTCAAGCAATTCAAGGTCAATTAGATCGCAGTCGTTAGTCCCGTTATTGCACATGAACGACTCGATGTGCGGCTCCCAGTACCTCCTGTTTTATAACTTTAAAAAATATGAAATTTATAGGGTTCTATGTAGGGAATTGAAAAAGGATGCGTATGCAGATAGAAAAAAAATAGCAAGCCTTTGCACATAGACAAATACTTTTTTCTCGTAAAAAAAATCCGGTAACGAAATTGATGACGGATGTGTCAGAATTCCCGTTATGTTTAGGATTCCGCGCGGCTTCTTATTTTTTTGAATGGACAAAAAATTGAATACCTACGTGATCTAGTAATAAGTAGAAGTGGCGCGAAAATTCCGTAGGTCGATGAACAGAGACGGGTATACAGGGTGAGTCGATCATGATCATCATCACTGTGTCAGTGACATGACAGACTTGTCTAGCTCGACAACCAAAGAGAAAAAGAGAGGGAGGCAGAGAGAGAGAGAGAGAGAGAGAGAGAGAGAGAGAGAGAGAGAGAGAGAGAAGTCACAGATGCTCCATCTCGTTGATTCGGGGCCATGTATATGTTATTTTATACGTCACAGGCTTGGAGCCCTTATGTCGTATGATGGGCGCGTGTTGTTTTGCTGCCACCGTAACTGTTTTAGCACTGGAGATGCTGCGCGGTGTGCAACGAAGCGCGTTGGATTTATCCGTGAGGCATGATCGACAGCTATAGTGCACGCATTTTTTTTCTCTGTTCTATACAAGGGAGTCCGTTTTATTTAATCCAGTACTCGTTCTCCCCGCTCCGTGCTCTTTTATATTCAGTGTCACGTTGCGTGAGAGAGAAAAGACGATAAAAGTTAATGTATATCACGGTCTACCTAACTTTTGCTTGATATTTAACGAAGTGATATATTTACTCCGGTTCCATTTTCAAATTAATTACAATCGACCCTAAGAAAAAAACGCTTCATTGACTGTAATAATATTTTTAAGTTTCATAGAATTTTTTATTCACTGCGATTTTACTCGATAGATAGTTTATTGGAGGGCGATAACTTTATTCACTCATTGTCAGTTAAGAAATGTTTTCGATTTTGCACCCAAAAGCACGGACCTTGTAACCATTAAATAGCAAATCTGAAATGAGGATCTAAAATTCAAATGTAGTGGAATTTTTATACAAAATTACGAAGGTTTGGATTGGAGGTTATTCATAAAGAGATATCCACACAATACGATGTTCCCCCTTAGAATGTGCCGCACAGGGCTCCCTTTTTTCGCCTACTGAGCATTCATTTGAACCCAATAAATCAAGTAGTAAATGAATGATCACCAAAAAATTCACTTGACTTGAATAAACGAGTAGTTCAAAGTTAGCGCTTATTGTAAAGCTCATTTTAAATGACAGATGCGTTTAAAACGTAACTTCTTTTAAGTCTAATACATTTTTAAGGGGCTATACCAGTGTGAACGCTGAAAATTTGGGTGATTTCCGGGAATTTTTGGACGAAAAGTACTCTATTAAATGTTTCGGAAAATGATGAATATATTTGGCTATATTTGACCTATATTACATAATTTTTACATAGAAAAATGTTGAGGTCCAAGCGATTTATTATAAGCGCCTTCGGAGGCGCCAAAAAAAGTTCCACCACTGCTGCCGTGATTCCGACCGATTGAGTAGCTAAAACCGAAAAAGGACAAAATGTCGTCAAACTGGAAGGTATTTCCTGTACAATGACGTAGGATTTTTGAAAAATATCAAAATCTAACAAAATCGCGTAGTTATGAAAAAAGTC
The DNA here is from genome assembly GCA_963210295.1 of Ophion ellenae. Taxonomy (NCBI): domain Eukaryota; kingdom Metazoa; phylum Arthropoda; class Insecta; order Hymenoptera; family Ichneumonidae; genus Ophion; species Ophion ellenae. Next base: position 33,620,967 of record OY723388.1, read on the forward strand.
TGTTTTCTTGCCTATAAAATAGTCATTTTTTTCAATGCCAAATCGTCAATTTTCATCCAATCAAAAATATCCTACGTCGTTGTAGAGTAAATATATTCAAGAGTACTCAGTTCAAATTTCAAGTCAATTGGATAATTGCTCTCTGAGTTCCAATGTCAGCAATTTAAAAAAATCTCATTTCGAGAAAAACGCGTTTAAAGATTTAACTATCGATTTTTGCAAGATAAAATGATATTGATATAAATTATATAAATGATAATGGTATTTTTGAAAGTAATATAAACTGTCAAAAAAGGCAAAAAAAATCGTTTTTCTGAAAGTGTCACACAGGCAAGTCTCACACGGGCAAAACCAAAGAGGATCTCACTAAACGTCATGTCTTGTTTACGTTATAATACAAGTCTTCTCTAGCCGAAGAAATTGACAGTAAGGTTCCCTATTGGGAAAAATTATTTTTCCCTGCATTCCAAAGATGAAAACTTCAATCTCATTCCATTTGCGCAGTTCACTTCAATGGTGACAAAGCGGATGAACAATCCGAAAGAACATTTGGACTTTCTTCGAGCACTTCTTATTATCACTCTCGTCACAATCTTACTTTCCCCCGATGTGGTATTCTCCCCTACTCCAATAAAGTACCGAATGTTCCTCTTGGTTCCGGTGTACTGCGTGATCATTCACCGAGTCTGTGGCTGCACGTAGCAGCCCTTGGGTCTCGTACATGTGTGCATGCACATTCATGCATACGTGCAACGCTACAATGATAGTTTGGATTCGCATGACTCCTCCCTTCGCGACGAGATGATACCCCTAAACAGTGACCCCCGTTGAGAGACAATCAATCAGGCGGGCAGTGGGCCTTGACTGTGTCCACATTGCGAGCCCTGCTACCTACCCCCGGAACTCTCGTTCGTGTTTGTCCTTATATGCCGATGCGCACTGACCGACTATATCTGCTTACGTTTATGCCACGGCTGACGTCTGTCTGTCTATTCTCTTTCCTCCCTGACTCTCTACGCCTCCGTGTCGTTTTTTATGAGCTTTTTTCACGTTTATGTTGAACCGTATTTTGACCTTTAACACAATAACCACGGTCCATTTTCACGAGCAAAAATAACGCTACCTTTTTTATGGTGGATACTTCGCTATTCGATTGATGGTAACAGTTGGTAAGAGATGGTAAGTTGCATGTGGTGGATTGGAGAACTTCGCTGGCGTGGCGATTCGAAGTTAGGAATTGGATCGCAGGTTAAGGGGCCGAGCGTTTCAGTGATGCATTCATCATTGAAACGCTCGACCCCCTTAACCTGCGATCAAACAAAAGGTCAGCATCTCTTAACATTTTGAGGGATGCTCATCTTTTTTTCGACTGGGTGCCGCCAATAAAGGTCAATTTTGAAGCTCCAATAAGTTCTAATACATCGTTTTCGACAACGAAGAAAAAATATTAAACATTTAAACAATTTAGCGCAGTGCTTGATGGAAAATAGAGAATTTACGCGCAGTCAGTATCTCTCGTTGACATTATCTCTGTGCCCGTTGGCAATTAAATTCCGGCTCAATTAGCAATTTTTTAGAAGACACTGTCTTAAATCGTCTGCATCGTTTATTTCTTGGAAATGATCTAGTCGAATTTGCGGAAACTTTGAATTTGAACGTTGAGTGTGGATTTCTACGTCTAAAAAAATTGTATCTGTAAAAATTCAATGATCTTTTAACATTACATCGCTTGACTCACCGAAAACGGAAATTCGCCTAACTTATGCAAAGTGCGGAATCGTCTTTGCCCATAGCCGTATTTTTGTCTAGAGCGCTGTTTTCGAAGTGGGTTTGAGGATGGAATAACAAAAAAAAATATACATGCTTATGGACCCTTCAAGAATATGTACAAACTGAAAGAAAATTATTATCATGTACATTTTATGTATATGATAATATAGATGTACAATTGGCGACCAGTTTTGTGGACGTTCTATGAAACGGAAACAAAACCGAACATATTCTCACTTTGTATGAGTTTTGTGATGTTTGGTACCCGAAACAGCAAAAAAAATTATAAAGTAGCCGCACGCTAAACTTTGATGATCAATTGTTCCTACTTTTCTGACCTTTCTACGAGTTATAACCCTTAGTAGTCACACTTAGCTAGAATCACGTTATAGTCATACTGGGTCCATGGGACCCAGGCGTTTTAACATTGGTATAAATAATGAAATAATGCATTGAGCGATATGAAAAAAAAACTAGTGAGGTATAATTTAAACGTTGTTTAATACAAGGATATTGGTTAGAAACCCAATATTAAATTTTAAATATGCAAAAAAAATTATGCAAATAAAACGTGAAAAATGAATTTTTTTTTACAAAAATTGCTGTAACTCTTGTAATTATTGACCGAAAAAAATGGTTTTATAATCTGGAAACAATGTACTTTGAAATAGACATAGCGGTTTCTGTGGACTTTTCAAAAAGTATATTTATTTCATCCAACGCAGGTGCGATTTAGAAGGAAAGAATGATACGCATATTAAAAAATGTATGTTTTATTGGAAAAAAAAGTTGTACGGCATCAAAATAATTTGGTTGGGTCCCGTGGACCCAGTGTGACTATTAAGGGATAAACAAAAAAAAACACTTTTATTCAATTTTGCTACCAACGTTGAAAAGTAGTCTGCTGAAGGCGTATGCCAAATCTGAGCTCAATCGGCCAATTGGTTATCAAGAAATCATAGTCGCCGATTTGAAAAGCATAGTTTCGCTAAAAACGTGTTTAAAGTTGCTGCGTCTCGACCGTGCTCCCCGAGCGTACTCCTTATAATTTCTATAACCCGGCTAATTTTATTAGTATCATTAAACGGTTTTCACAGAAGATTCTTAAAGGTCTGTAGAATAATGCAATAAAATTAATTGAAAAAAACGATTTTTTCAAATTTCTAGACAAGAATACTGCCTTAAGGGGTATGCATAAGCTTGAAATGTCAAAAATACGACTTTTCAATTATTGCATAGTATTGTGGCCTAGAGTATGAACTTTAATGTGCAACAAAGACTTTATAAAAATGTCAAAAGTTGGTTTCGGTTGAATCCGGGCTGAAATCAGCTGAAACAAACCTGTACTAAAGCTGTTTACGCAAACTTCTCCCTCCGTTTCCTCGGAAACTATTGAGTATCGGAACTGACTGCTTGCACATTGTACCTCATGGACCCCTACAACTGTTTGACGTTTGAAGAAAATCGGTGTCCCGAACGTCTTGCCCTCCCCTTATCAGACCTTTGATTCACGAGAGATTGTCTAATTTGATTGCGACTCGATGATGGGTTGCTTCTTGATTTTGATACAATTCAGTAATTTCAACTGTCTCTGAGCAAACAAATTTCGAAATGGGTAAAGGCTTTTGCAACCTAGGCCTGTTCCGTGTCCTCGATAAGAATCGTTCGCATCGCAAGTTCTAAGCACTGTGAAGAAATCGAAGTTGAAACTGCGAAGAGGAATTTTGGTTTCGCACCGTAGATTTCGTATACCTACTCGAAAGGATGTATGGTTTCGCAGTATAAAGTTCAAATGAGTTCTCTTCGAGGTAAGGAGGAGAATAAATTAATATAACATACATTAAAGTTCAACAAAAATAGAAAATCGAAAACGGATTTCAACGGTTGTTGGTTCTCGCCGGATTCTCAAAATGCAACATTTGAAAAGTATTTTCTGAAAATTTCTCGTCGATCGGTTAAAAAATGAAGGAGTCATGGGCGTTTATAGGGAGGTTCCGCGAACCGGCGAACTTCAAACGCGTTTTTCTCAAAATGACATTTTCAAGATCGGTGACCACGATGTCTCAAAGATCAGTGCACCGATCAACTTCAATTGTACAAGCTTCTTTTATATATCAAAGAGCAGAGCTTGAACGAAGGATTTTTTTCGGTGCACATTTATTTTTAGCAACAAAAATAGAGCGTTTTTTCCACCGAAAATCGATATTTGGACTTTGGGCTGTGGGTGTTTTTTTTTCTTTCATAAATCAATATTTTATTACAACCTTCGTCCAAGCACTAGATGATTTCGGATGATTGGTTTTCGAGTAGTTACCACGAACGACGTTTTCTATACAGCGGTCTGCCCAAACCATTGTATACACCACATTTATAAATATTTATCACTTTGTGCAATGGTGCACGTCGTATCCCAAAATTGATTCGTCCGATTCCCTTCAAATTTGCACGGAATTCAGTTCAAAACATTTTCCATCGTATGCTTGGATGATTTTTCGATATGTTTATCCATTTTTCAACTGAAGGGGTTAGACCACAGTAACGGGTTCAAAATCATGTTCGAATTTAACATTTTTTTTCGTATGAAAAAGTGATTCACTCATAAAATTAATTACACATCTATTTAGTATGAATATCAAGCTGTTAGAAAAAATATATATATATTTATTTTTTCGATGTACAAAATGGCCGACTACTAATATTTTCTTTTGTTATCATTTTTTAGGCGCTCCACGTGACATTGAGCATCCACAATATTTTACCTAGAACAAAAAACAAAAATTCTCGTCAATCTACATTAGAATACCTAGAGAAGTACGTACGGAATTCAAAAAATATTGTTTTATTGAAAAGATGTAGGTATTTGCACTTAAGAAATGAATTTTCAGCGAAAAATTTCGTATAAAATTGCTCATAAAATGAAAAGTTTACGATTAATCAGAAATTCCGTACCTACTTCTCTGCGAAATGCAATTGGGAACATAACTTTTAAATTTTAAGTAAATCGCGTGAAAATTGTTGAAGTTATTTGTCACGCCAATTGGAAAAAAGCTTTTTCGAGAAAAACGCGTTTAAAGTTTTACATATAACTTTTTTGTTGTTCAACTTAGAAAATGCAACTAACATTTTTTTACCGTTATTCTGCGATGCCAGCTCCGTAAAGTTGCCACTCCAAGGCAAGATCGAATTTTCGAAAATTCTAGTATGGCCTTACTGCTTAAAAATGAATACGCTCGTTTTTTGTAAAAAATCGAACTTTTTTTCTTTACACCTTGCCATTTTCGTACTTTTCAAAATATCGAAACACTATCCGGTTATACAAAAGTGTTATTATACTAAAAGTCCATTTTTTCATTTCCATTATCAGATCTCCCTAGTTGCCAGAACCACCTACACGTGATTAATGAGAAAACTAAATAAAATTAACCAATTACGGTTAATTTGAAAATTAGCCATAAAGCTTCGGCGGCGCTTTGGTTAAATGACAATAACTTCATTGTTTATCCATATTCATCAATGATAAAAATTCAAACCCGGAAAGACCATGTACTAATTGTGTGTAAAATCGTGACCTCGTTGTCCCAATAATCTCATCAGATAAAATATCGAAAATCAACCTGTTTTTCCGGCCCCAAGCTTATGCAGACCCGTTAAGGCGGGATAAACATTTACAACGATAAAAAAATCGTTCTTTTTCTTCTTTTAACTATAGAATGCAAAAAGCAATTAAATGAACAACCAATAATTACAATTACTACTATAATCGATTATTCAATTACCCTGTAACAGATTACTTGAGTAATTAGTTATCCCAAGTACCTAGTGCAACTTTATTCAATTTCTATGCAAACTTCAAACGCATTTTTCTCAAAACTTCATTTTCGCAATCGGCGTGCACGATTACTCAAAACTATTAAGCCGATTAAGTTAAAACTTGATAGAAATATTGATAATATTGCTACCTTCTACTCGACAAGAATTGTTTTTGAAAATTTTGAAAAAAAAACTTTTTCAATCCAAATTTTTCAGAAATGTTGCGTGAAATGTTGTTTTTTGCAATTGCGCGTCATTCCCTAAAATTTGCATTTTCCTCATTTGAATTACTGTCAAATGGAAACACTATGGATGTTCTAATCGAACAAATTTTTGAATTTTTTAACAAATCAAAGTCTAAGGGAGGCTAGACTGCACGCCGATTCGCAAGTTCGGCGTCAACCTTGCTGCAACAGTCTGCCACAGCTTCACCGATTTGATGACAAAAAAATTGAAAAAAAAAATGTTTTGTATACTTTAATATGTACTATTAAAGTATACCTACAGTTTGATCTATGTAGAATAATTATTTCTTAGTTAAAAAAATTCCTCAAAATTGCTTAATTCTTTCATGTCTAAATGTACACTCATTACAAAAATTAAGGGAACAGTAAAATTTCAAATTTTTTCATTGATTTTTGAATAGCTGTAACTTCGTGAAAAATGGTCGTATTTTTTTGTATTTTTGAAGAAAGAAAAATTAAAAATTTTGAATTTTTTTCTTTTCCCAAGATTTAAAGAAAAGTTATTGCGAAACTGTGAGAAAAAGTAACGGATTTTTTTTTAATTTTAATCATCATTAATTGACATTTAAGGAACAATAAAAGTGTTCCTTTAATTTTCGATAAAACTGACGCTTGGGTAAAAACTAACGGTTCACCCGATCCATTTTTCAATTGTGGGAGGTTTTTGGGCATGTATTGAACTTAAAAAAACCTAGAAACATGAGTCATTTTCGCAATATTCGCAAACGTGACGTGGATTTTCCAAAACGGGAAAAAAGTCATTTATTCGTACTTTTTCAAATCAATATTAAGGTTAAAAAAATCTCGAAAGTACCAAAAGGTGCTTTTAGAGAATTTATGCCAGTTTACGAAACCCACCTTTAGGTCGCTGTACGATCATTTGTTCATGAGATATTGATAGTCTACGAAAAAAGCTCCTTTTTTCTCTAAACGCCGATATCTCAGCGACAAATGGTCGTACAGAGGTTCAAAAACTCCCGTTTTGAAGCGGAAGCATCAGGCTAAATGACCCCGGTATTGATCAAGCTCAAAAATATTTGTTTGAGCCCGTGGACGGATTTGGAAAAAAAAAATTCCTCGCGCTATTTCTTAGATTCACGCCGACGTGTTGACTAAAAAAAATGTTACCGGCGAGATTCGTAAACTAGAGCTTCAAAACCTCTTTTTTTTACGATACAACCATTTTTGATGATGTTACAGCTATTAAAATATTAATGAAAAAAATTTGAAATTTTACTGTTCCCTTAATTTTTGTAATGAGTGCATATCCCGCTTCAATGAGCAGCCGAGCATACCACTCAATTGTCACCGAGAATATAACACGTCATAATACGTAGGAATGCAAGTTATAATTGGTATAACTCAGATGTATGCTTTTTGGAATGAAGATGGTAGATGATACGGAGACCGTGTGCAAACGCGGTATATAACATATTACATAGTCTGAATATTAATTCTATATGACTTTACGGGGTTTACCGCCAGTCTCCCTCGAGAGATCTGCGTACGTAAGTATATATCTATGCATGTGCGTATGTATGGACGTTCGTATATATGTGTGTGTACGAGGATACTCTCAATAAACAAACATGGAAACGAGAGAGGAGGAGCGTCATAATTAACCGCAATCATCGATGACAAACACGAAACTCGCGGCGCGAGTACAAACGCACACGGACGATGGGCGATCGGACAATCCCATGGGATGGAATTGTATACATAGGTAGATAGATTTACAGGACGATGAGAGAGCTCTCGATTGCCACGCGACTCGCCTTCTACCGGTTTCCCGCTTATAAGAATATATGCATACACACATGTATATATACAAACATCTCGAGAATCTCGATCAGCATTTATAATCCGCTTGACGTGGATTATAGGGAAGAGTACTTGCGATATTCATTATTCCAAACCTGTATACTTAGCTTCACTCTTCCGCTTTCCTTCGGTCCCTCTCTTCTTCCTTAGTTCTGATCAGTTCAATAAGACGCGGGTCGATCTAGATACAGTTGAGCCTCGATATGACGAAATCCTTGATATAACGAAGATTAGTCCATTCCCTTTTGATAGATATCCAAAACCTTGACGCAACGACATAATCATACACATTATGCTCTAATTTCTAATTGCTTTTAAAAAAATTCTCTAATTTGAACCTTTCTTTCTTTAAAAAATATTCCCATATTTATGATACTAATATATTTTGTTTTAAAGAACATTTTAAGGATCATGACTTCGGTATAACGAAACCGCTATATGAAGAAAACTCGATATAACAAACTTCCCTTGAGATTCGTTATATCGAGGTTCGACTGTATTCCTATGCTGAGAAATATAAACGTTTCTCCGTACAATTTAATTCATGAATAATTTAATCAATTCATAATTGATTCGTAAATGAATATGAATCGTCAAAGGAAATAGTTATGAATCGTCAACAAGACTGGATTTATTCTTCCGATCTACGATTTTTTAAATTAGTACAGTCAACAAGCATTTGCAGGCTAAATATTATTTTCATTGTTTTCATATTTTTGGCATCGGTGGACAAATAAATATGCGGTGCTCTGGATATATACATGCATTGCTCTTGATCTCCTTCGTTCGCCGAACTTGTCTGCATGTCTCGATGAAAAGATAGGCCCCGCTACAAATTTGTAATATCAATAAAAGCCAGTACGTATAAAGATCTATATTAATATGACGATTAACCAATCGTTGTTTGGAATCTCAGTTTACATTCTGTTATAAAATCTGCATTACATTTGTTCCACAGCTTGCGACGTAGATTTTTTTGTCATGAAATGTTTGTCCACATCAATTAAGGGCTTAATTGATGTGGACAAAGATTATTAACTTAATTAAGATTATTGAGAATATCGATTTATGGTTTCCGATGGCTTCTCAAAATATAACATTTCAAAAACACTCTCTGAATATTTCTAGCGGATCTGTTCAAAATTGAGGCAGTTATGGGCATTTATAGGTAAGTTTCACGAACTAGCGAAATTTAAAAGCGTTTTTTTACAAAATAATTTTTTCAAGGTCAGTGACCACGATATCTCAAAAATCACTGCTTCGATTAACTTCAAATTTTACAAGCTTCTTTTGCATATCAGAAAACAGTGCTTGAATGAAGGGTTTTTGTCCGATGCATCGTTTTTTTCATCAACGAAAGCAGGGCGTTTTTTCACCGAAAATCGATACTCCCACTTGCGACTGCGGCTATATTTTAAAAAATCAATCATTTATTAAAATCTTCGTTCGAGCACTAGATAATATGATGCAAAAAATTATGCGTCCGATTTTTTTCGGATTATTTGTCGTTGGAGGATGTTCTTCACACAGCGGTTTGCACAAGCCATTGTATGTACCACATTTATAAATATTACCAGCTTTTATTCAACTTGCCTTTCTGTGAGATACAAAACGGAAAATCAATATTTCACTCATTTACCGACTACTTAGAGCTCCGAAATTTTGCAAACATGCATCTAAAAGGTGAAAATGCATGATTCAACTTAAAAAGATATATATATATATATATCCATAAAAATTCCAACGTTTCATGGAAAATTAGCGATATCTCATCATCCATATAAAATTTCACTAACGCATACAAACAAATTCGTTGCCGACTATGTTTGTATGTGAAAAGTTTATATGTAGCAATAGTCGTCAGTTCAACCCCAACTACAGTCTTGGTTATTTTTTACAAGCATTCCATGTTCCTAACGTACAAACTCGTAAACTAGTAAATTACTAGTAACAACTAACTAGTAAAATCAATTAAAGACTACAAAGTAGAAAATAATTTACATGTAAACAATTTTTTTTTTTTTAAACCAAGCTTTTGTTTAATGTACTAGAAAGTAGAAAATCATTTTTTTTACCAAGCCACCTATATGTGACTATAAATAAAAGCTTGACGCGCTCAAAATCTAGACATGTAATCTTCAATTGACATAAATCCGTTAACATACCAACTGTATTTAATTTACTGTAAAACAACCGTGGATTTCTTAAATAAAAATCCTGAAACTGAGTATAGAAGTGTAATAATTTTTTCTCTGATTACTATGGTGCCAAATTAAATACGGTCAATAAAACTGAATTGATCAAATTTATTAAACATTAAAAATGTTGAGCGCCCCAAGCCTTTATTTACAACCACATATATGTGACATGGTAAAAAAAATATTGTCTACTTTTTAGTACATTAAATAAAAGCTTGTTTCTTAAAAAAAAATTCAATACAGGTATAGTTAAAAATACTCGCAATCGTACTCTTAACTATAAAAAAAATATTGGAAAACCTGTACACATTTTCTTAGAAAAAAGTTCACGAAAATTCCTCTTTTTTCTGGCTGCAAGCTAGGTGTAATCCGTTAAAAGCCGAGTTTACTCGACGTATGTGTATAATTTCGCAGCCTGCAAAATATACAAATTCAATGAACATCCATCCATTTATATATGGGTAATTCCACCAATTCTTCTGGGTAATTTCACCAAACTTCTCTCCAACTATAGCTAGACATTTTTTTTAAAAACGATTTTTTAGAGAAAAACATAAACTATTTTTAAAAAAATATGCTGAAATTCTGGGTTGTTTTAAAAATTATAAAAATCACGTTCAAAGTATAAAAAACGATTTTTCGGGCCTTGACCCATTTTTTCCGGTGTTAAAAGTATTTTTTTCGAAAAGTTCAGAATTTTTTACATCGAAATACATTTCAAACGAGATGGGTCTCTAAAACATCAGCCTCAAAAAAATTAAATAAACATTTTGCCCAATTTTTTAAATTTTATTTGTTAATAAAAATTATTATTATTATTATTATTATTTTATAAATTTGTAAGTGAGAGATTTTATAACCTCAAAAACAACAGTAGCTATTAAAATTAAATGATAATTTTTTTTTATTTGCTTATGTGACATGACATTACCTTATAAAAACTCTGAATGTTTGCTTACGTAATAAAAATGCCATTAGAGATTTAAGGTTGATTTAAATAAATGTTATGGAAAATGAAATTTTTTATTTAATTTTTCTGAGGCTGATATTTTAGAGATCCCATCTCGTTTATAATCTATTTCGATGTAAAAAATTCTGAACTTTTCGAAAAAAATACTTTCATCACCGGGAAAAACGGGGCAAGGCCCGAAAAATCGATTTTTATACTTTGGACGTGATTTTTGTAATTAAAAAAAAACAGAATTTCAGCATATTTTTTTTCAAACAGTTCATGTTTTTCTCGGAAAAATCACTTTTTAAAAATATTTCTAGCTATAGTTGGAGAGAAGTTATGGGCATTTGAAAATTTGGTGATTTACAAAATTTGAAAACTGTGCGCCGCCATTACTAAAAAACTATTGGATAAAAAAAATCGAAAAAAATTATGGATGCTCGTTTTAATATGACCTTTCAGGTGATCTTCTTAGTTTTCCTAAATTCAGACCACCCGGTAAAACTTTAACACGGAATTGGTGGAATTGCCCATATACAGGGTGAACCATTTAACGTGACCACGCCAAATATCTCCGTTGCCTTTAGCGTGACGAAAAAAATTTCAGGAGGTAATTTGATTGATTTCAAAGGGCTGATACAGTGGTGGAAAATTCATTTTTGTCAAGGTCATAGTTTTTGCGTTCTCAAGGTCATCATTGGTTTTTCAAATGGGAACATGTTTTTTTAAGCCGTAGCTGATATTCAGACGAATCCAACAATCTATGATATCATGACCTGGAAATTATTTTCACCAGGAAATATTCACCAAAATATTTTGGTGTGAAATCTGTGTTTTTTGTCAGGATAACGTTGTGCATAAAGTTCCTGCACTTGCACAGAGTTTCAGCTGGTCTCACCATAAATCAGAATCATTTCCACTTTCGCTGCTCGACTGTACAATACCATGTTCGATACGGTTATTACATCTTACTTTGGATGGATACACTTGTCTACTGATTCTAATATTGGTAGATTGTAAACATTCTTTACTCTACTACAGTTTTACTACGTTACAATACCAGTATTTACAAACATCAGAAACATCTCCGACTATCGACATTATTGTATCCGTTGGATAACCTGCGTCGCTATCACACCAGAAACTATTCGAAGATCAGGAGAATCATTCATCCGAGGTCTTCAAAAATCTGTCGAGGTTAATGGCCACTTCGAACATTTGTTACAATAAATTTTCGGCACAAAAAATTCAATTACATTATTCGGATATTCTCATTGTCAATACTATCACAATTTTCCGCTTTTACACGTGTATTTTGGTGAAAAATCATTTCAAGGTCGTGATATCATAGGTCGTTGGATTCGTCTGATTATCAGCTACAACGTCTTAATAAAAAAACATATACCCATTTGAAAAACCATTGATGACCTTGAGAACGCAAAAACTATGGCCTTGACAAAAATGAATTTTTCACCACTGTATCAGCCCTTCGAAATCAATCAAATTACCTCCTGAGATTTTTTTTTCGTCACTCTAGAGGCAACGAAAGATATTTGGGGTGGTCACGTTAAATCGTCCACCCTGTATATCGGGTAGGATATTTTGAATCCGTTACATCCATGTAATGTTGGCCATCAGAACATCAAGCCGTTCTCGAAATGACCGTCATGCTTGCCATAATCCAAAAGTGATTATAAATCCATTGGGCTTCACACAATTTTGAGCACGGGGCGAATTGGCTCCTAGGAAGACCGTCCTCTAAGTCGAATGCCTTGAAAATCACCTCTCCAAATATATATACACACGCGTGATTCAGGAGGGTGTGGATAGTGGCGGCCGAAAACGTAACCAAGAAGCAAAAAGAGCTCACCCTCTTTTCCCTCATGCAATGATCGTCACGACACAGATATGCTTTTAGCGATCGCGAGAGGGGTTGCTTCCAAGGGCTACGAGACGACATCTAGCATCATATATACCACACACAGCTTGAGAACTATGTATATCCGCGTATAGTGCAGGCGCGTGGAGTACCTAGTACACAACCACGTACACACACAGGGACACTCGTATATTATGTATATATAGCAACAAAAGTGTACGAGCACATAAACGCAGCGGCACACATGCCTCGAATGATTTCTGCCCGATGATGGAAACATGACAACGAAGAAAACCCGAAAAAGAACTCCGAGGTAAAATGACAAAGAGAGATGAATCTAGGAAGCACCATATCACAATCCGTATTCTTCATTTTTATTTTATTACATTTTCCAAAAATCGTGCATGTTGCTCATCCGCACGTTGCTTATCATTTCGTTTTGCCCACAAAGCTTTCTCTATAAAGCGGGCACCATAAAAAGTTGTCTTCCTTATGGGAGATACGCTGTGATAAAAATAAAATGATGAAGCAATTGTTCAAGTTTCTAATTTGCACGAGTTTTTTTTTTCATTTCCTCTCTTTTTCCATCAAAGAGTCGAATGGTGATTTCTACTTTCATGACGCCCTATGGACAACGGTGAATTATCATTGCAGTTTTGAAGTTACGCAGGGATAGTTCAATATCAATTAAGGCAGTATTTTAGTCTGGAAATTTGATAAGACATCGATTTTTTTGCATTTTCTCAATGTATAGACTCTTAAGAGTATGTTCTCAAAAGGAAATATCGAAACTCCCAATATCTGGTCCACAAACGAGACCAGAATAGGATCGTCTTCAAATTTGGCATGGACCTTTAGTGTATATGCTTCTATGGGGCCGGGTTGAAATTCCGAACTTTTAATTACCAGAATTCTCAAAACGCCCAAAAAATACTACCCCGAAAGATCAAAACTCGGAAAGAAGTTTGCCTGAAAGACCAAAACTCCAAAAATCTGAACACCGTCAAAATAATTCGGCTATGGAAGTTTTTAAAGTTTCAGAATTTTCAATAAATCGACGAATTATTTCAAGAGTTTTTATTATTCAGAAGTGATTTTATGTCATTTTTGAAATTCGTCTAGACATACCTTCTGCATCATTTACGGTCAACTGTGTAGACTTTTGCTGACATGACCTCGACGAACCTTGTAATTTCGGAACATCAAAGTTAGGAATTTTAAACCGTCGGCGCATTCAAAGTTCGGTATTTTAACCCGGCCCCCATGTCAAGAACATGCCAGTGAAAGTCTACACAATTGACTGTAAATGATGTGGAACGTATAACATTGTCTAGACAAATTTCAAAACTAAGGCAAAATCCCTTCTTAATAAAAAAAATTGTTCAAATAATTCGTCGATTTATTGCAAATTTTGAAACTTTTAAAACTTCCATAGCCGAATTATTTTGACGGTCTTCAGATTTTCGGAGGTTTGGTCTTTTGTGTAAAATTCTTTCGGAGTTTTGATCTTTCGGGGTAGTAATCTTTCGGCGTTTTGAGCGTTCTGATCATTCAAAGTTGGGAATTACAATCTGGCCCCATCTTGAATTTCGGAATTTTAAACCGTCGGAGCATTCAAAGTTCGAAATCTAAGCCCGGCCCCCTTTCCATAGTCCTTACTGCGGACAATCCAAAATTATTATTAGTCCTGTTCAAAGAAAAATTTAACTTGAAAAAATACCTAAAAATTAACTTTTTTCAGGCAGTCACCGTTCAATTTTTCGTTCTTTTTATGGGTATTGTCTTGGTACCTGTCATAATGACATTCTTTTTCATCAAGACAAGGTTTTTATTTCTGTTTTAAATAAATGGCAGCTTTGGAATCGTGTCAACCGCCACAACCCTTTTTTCACGGTCATATTTAGAGGCACAACGTTTTCAACTGCTATTTTTTTTGCACAAATTTTGTTTTGTATTTGAAATATCAATGGAAAATTGAAAAAATGGATAATAAAAATATTTCAAGTTTTTTTTTCCATCAACCCCGAAAAAACACCCGAAATTTAGGCCTCTAGACTAGAATACTGCCTTAATTATTCAAGTACACATTAATTTGTTACGAATCAATAGGTATTGTGGAAAGTTAGGAAAAGTCAGGAATTAATGCAACATCGATGCGAAAAGAGTTTAACGAAACGAAATATATTGTTCAAGTATTGACAATGCATGAATATTGGTGTACGGAGCTCGCGCACTCTGAGTTCTGCGTGGGGTTGTACGTGATACTTCTAGCACTTGTCCTTTCAATCGGCCCTCGAAGGCTCTTTCGACGGAACAATTAAATCTACACACTGGCCGATTCTCGCAGTGAATAATAGAAATAGCGCGTCGTTGAGATCAGTCCGATCACGTCTGCATAGACGTATGTATGTATAGTTGTACATGCGAGGCGTCGTCCCTATCTGTAATTGAGAACGCCGATGTAGAGGGTCAAAATGTGTGTGTGTATATGTGTCTTTACAATGAGTTACGTTACGCACACATCGAATATTCCATACCAATGTGGCCTACCTTTGAACTTAAGCTTCTCTGTTTGATCCATTATTTTCTGTACTATTTACGCGACGTCAAAAAGCATCCCATTTTTGAATAGTCCATTTTATTCGAGTCCGCCCTTCGGCGATGATTTTGCAATCATTTTGTTTGGGGACTTTAGAGACAGGGGCGACGAAAGAAAATGAATAAAATTCGCAGATTAAAATGTTCAATACCATAACATGGAGAGAAAGTGCCTCAAGCACATAAAATATTGTTTAAATCTCGTCCTAGGAAAAGGAAAACCGTATATTCCACCGTAATAAAATTTGAAGCAAATTAGATAGACGTTGTTATTCACTGTAATAAAATGATATATTTAACTGAGACAAATATTTTATTTCGTCAAAAACAATAATAAATTGCATAGAAAAATGTAGGTTTAACTTTAGTAACATTTTACGAAGGTTACCCTTTTCCATTACGTCAACATTTTTTTCTTCGAACGTTTATACAACACTTCGGGTTTTGTCAATATGTACTTAGTGGTTTTGAAATGACAACTTAAATTCCATATTTGTAAGTGGATTTTTATTTTCGAAATCACGAAACTTAGGTTTTAAGTGTAATTAATAATTTGATCGATTAATAAACAGTCTACCAAATGGTTTATGCTACCTTAATAAATTATTTTCTAGAAGTTAACACCCAACGAAATATGTATTTGAAACGATGAACAGAGAATGCAATAATTTTCTTAACCCTACGTTGACACACTGGGTCATTTTGACCCGAACGAATTTGGAATAAAATGCTCACCATTCTAAAATTAAACAATTTCACTAATTTTGTACAACAAATAAATTTAATATTTTCCGAATTTTAATTATGCAGACATATTAAGAAATGTTTAAAGAGTATCCGTGATTTTTTAAAATAATAACCGCCCAAGGGTTGTCAATGGCAGGTGGATGATGTACTATCCGAAACAAATTGACCCACAAGGAACATCCCTCAGGTGTCGCCCTTCGAGTTTGTTAAAACTTACATATGTTATGAAGCATTGAAAACTAAGCGACACGTATTTTTTTTGTCGGCGGAAAAACGTTTTTAAGGGGTAAAACCATCCATCGAAGACAGGCATGTCAAGGGGTAATATTGCAGTTTCACCCACAAGCAGTCGACCGATCGCAATGAAACAAAAACGGAAATTCTTCTAATCCGAAGCGATGAAAAATCCAGTAGAGCATTATCGCAAAAAAAAATAATTAAGGGGTGAATCACCCCTATTCGAGGGCTCGTTTCACCCCTTAAAACCGTTTTTCCGCCGATAAAAAAATACGTGTCGCTTAGTTTTCAATGCTTCATAACATATGTAAGTTTTTAAAAAATCGAACGACGACACCTAAGGGATGTTCCTTACCAGTGTGTCAAAATCCTGGCCAAATATGAATGTGTCAACGAAGGGTTAAGTCTAACGAGTATTTTTGCGGAAATATACAAAAATATAGTTGCGCCAAACAAAAACCCATCAAACATGCTTCATTTAGTTGATTCAAAAAAATTATTTCGCCCAATGTACCAACTCGATTCACGTGCAATCCTAAAACTAAAAACAATAGGTTGTACTCAAGAAAATGTCAATTTAAAAAATCTTAAACTTCGTTCTATGCAAGTCAAGTTTATTCGTTTCGTCGATTCAAATGTTTGCCGAATTTCCTCCTCGAATTACAAGTCAAAAAGTCCATTGGTTTCAGTAAGAATCGTTCTGCCAAAAAAGCAGTCAAAAAAGGTTTATATTTTCACCAATATAATGTTACATACATGTAGAAATACTAAGGGAGTATCCCGAGCCCCGTGAATACGTGTCCCCCGAATAGCACAGTATATTATCTGTACCCCTGAGAATATATGTATACCCGGCAGCAAAAAGCGTGGGGTATCCATATATAACAACATGTCCAAGTGTAGTTACAGTAAACCAGAAAAGGGCCGCGACATGCTCGCCATTTGGTGTCGTTGCAAGAGAAAAGAGAGATTACAGACTCGAGAACCCTTGGGCCCTTGGACGAGGCTGTGTATATATGTATATACTCGGGGTACACTTCTAATGCTGATTTAATCAGAGTCTATATGGGGCACACACAAAGCTTGTACACACGATACACTTGTCCTCGGTACGAAAATTTGGATCAACTACCCCGTTCATTTTTACTGCAGAGGCTCTAATGGAAAACTACCCCGGTTCGAGATCCGAGAGCGGCCGAACTAACCTACCGGTCTGATTAATCGTGATATAAGGCAAAGATTAAAGGGACAAGTTGAGTAGGTGAAACGAGAGAAAGGGGCCTGTATACTCGAACTATGAAAGACCAGCCTGGAGCCAAAGAAATCCACGAGTGGGGGCAACATTTCCGTTTGAACATCGTATCCACACTGAGAAAAAAAATCATTGATCCAATATCATTGGTGTTAATAAATGTAATTTCGTTGATTCAATTGTAAAATTGTTGGTGTAAATAATCGGATTTATTAGTTCAAACAAAACGCTATTGACTTTAATAACATGATAAAAGTAAAAGTTTTTTATTTCATTCAAAAGGTATATTGTTAGCCGAGAACAATATATTATTGAAACTATCTAAAAAATTATCGCGAACAAATTATATAGTTTTGAATGCATTTTCTGCAACGAACAGAAAAAGCGTTTCAATTCATAACATGAATATTGTTGATTCGAGTACACAACGAACATTGATTTTTGCTCCATTGATTCAGATAAAATTTTTAATGGGTAAATATGTTAGTTTATTTTTCTCACCATATCCGATATTGATTTCTAAGTACATTATTCGTGAAAATATTAATATTTTATTTTGATTGAAAAATATGAAGCAAATGTCCGAATTGGTTAAAAAATAATGCGAAAATAAAATTTGTTTCTCGCGCATTTGGTTGAAAAAATTCAACAAAATCTTGGCCGAGCGCCACCGAAGTTATAGGTGTGAAGAAACCCGTAGTTCTCGGAGTAACCGCTAGAAGCCGCACGCGCGCTCGTTTCTCGTAAGCGTAGCGCGAACCGGAAATCTACTTAAGGAGGTACACCAGCTTCATACAATGTTGCCACGCTAAACCATGGTAAAATTTCAAAATGGTGATAGATCAATAAAATTTGGTGAATATATTCTTTAGTATTATATATGTCAATACAATTTTTTTCAGATTTTTTCATTGTGCCGTTATCGAGTAATTGAACATTGAAGTTCACGTGTATAAGCATAGCGTTTTTATAGATATAGGTATATATTCCGGGTATAAGAATAAACGCTTGTGAATTATTTGTAAGAAAACGGCACAACCAAAAAATCTGAAGAAATTTGTATCTACATGAATAATACTAAAGAATATATTCACCAAATTTTATTGATCTATCACCATTTTGCTGAAGCTAGTGTACCTCCTTAAACGCCAGAGAAACGCTAAAGAGTATCGCTTCTTGGCCTGTGGCTAAGATCAAGGTGTAGTATCTGTTCTTATCAGTTGAATATCTGATATCCTCTCCATAGATATTTATTGGATATCTGATATTCTCTCCACTATTGTCATGGATGATGATTCTAATGCTCACTTTTTATTTAAGGTTCAAAACAAATTGAAAAACATACGTCCCATGGCATATTCGTTTTGATGTAGTGAAGAAATAATTAATTCTATTGATTATATTTTTGTACAAAATAAAAAATGTTGTAGCAACCGCTTAATTATTTCATCCATACATCTACGGATTGTATATAGAATGATTTCAATAGAATATAATTTTATTTGAAGGATAATGTAGATATTCAGAGAACAGAAGAGCTTTTTCAAATAAAACAACATGTTATTTAAATCAATCACATTTTCCAATATTTTATAGTATTGTAACAATCTCATATATCGGTGGCACTCCGCAGCAGCACATTTATTTGGATCAACCAATGTATTTTTTGTATTCAGTTGGTTTTTTTCTCAGTGCATCGATACAATTCGCAAAAATGTATTTTTATAAACGCGTACATACATAAAAGTTCATTTTTTCCGGGTTTGTGGGAAATTGAGACATTTACCTACAGCAGGAAAGTTCCGTAAAATTGACGACAAAAATATTTCGTACGGTGGACTTTTTCGATGTTTCGTACCTTCGTGTTTACCCCATACGTCCAGCCCCCCAGGAGTGTTCGCCAAAGTTAATTTTTCCTAATGCACTAATCACAGCGCCACCAAGCGGTCACCCATCCAAGTACTGGTTCAGGCCAATGCTACTCACCGTGAAAAATCGCTGCACAGGAAAAAAAATTCTTCAAAAATTCACGAATCCATTATCCTTGTGGTCCTTTCAAGTCCACACGAAAATAAGAAATAAAAAATCCACATTTCGGTAAAGATGTGCCTCTCGGTGCAGACATTTCGCTTTTTCGCCTACCGTGGATGCGCTTTTACATTGTATGACGCGTGCCAGTATGTGTGGGATAGAAAGTATGGCCTGGGTGTCCACACGGCTCCACGGGATACTCGCCGATTCGAGCCATATGGCCTGTATACACGCCGATTATTACATTACGTATGTAGGCGCAGGAATAATAATGAAAGGGGACTCGGTGACTCCGCTCTCGAGCAAACGCGCTTTTCGAACGAGACGCCAGTTCAAAGGGGTGCGCGGAGGGCGAGAAGACGTGGCGGGAACGAGGGAGACACCCAAAAGCTCGGGGATGAGGCAAAACGTCGCGACGCATATTCTCTCTCCTTGCGCTTTTGCGAGATGCTTCGGACAAATCGAATTCATTATCGCGAGAACCTCCATTCCTCTCTGTATCCGGAAATTCCACGCTCCTCCCCCTCCCTTCATCTCTTCCTCTCCCCGCCCGCGATCTTCTCTTCGTGTCCCTAGCCTCTCCCACGCCGTATACGTATATCTTCTTATACCGGGTCTCCGGGCTCGCTTTGTGCGGGGTGACTAACCGAATTCGATGAACGATAATGGAACCGCCCGTTCGGTCTGCCCGTTTCACTTAGATCGACGAGAAAGTACATCCGAGGGTCTAAATATGAGGTACCCACTCGTAATACGTACGCGCACGTATATACCTATGAATGTGTTCGCGTTTGCTCGGCGAACAGGGTGGACCTTTTCGCAAGAACGTAGCTAATGTGTCGACGGATAACTACCCGACAAAACTCATTTTTTTATTATTTTTCTGGATTTTTATTCACCGTCACTTGCGGTGAATTTTGTGCTCGAAGATGTTCCTCGATCGAAGGACTTGCCCGGATCTGCATTTGCAAGAACAATTCGAGAACTTTCAGCTTTCGGAGCAATTGATTTATTGAAGGGGTTGGGCTACTGCGATGACCCGAAAACCAGGGTTGTTTGAAAGAATTGATTTTGATGGAGTGGGTAAGATGATTGAAGAATCGTTTGGACATTTATTTGTATGTACATTAAGGGACCAGTCCACCAGGATTTTATAAAAGATATGAATATAAAAGTTGTTGAGCTTGATAAATAAAGTCTTGGAATACATAAAAAAAAATTAATTCGCTTTTATTCATTTTTAAGTACAAAAACTATAGTTTAACGCAACGCCTCAAAAATAGGTGGGCTAGGTAGCTCCATCACAACTCGGCAACGGCTTGGCTGAAACAAAAAAATCAAAGTCCATTAGATTCAGTATGACACCAGCTACAAAATGACCCTCGGATATAAAGTTTTATCAAAAAATAAAAAAATGGCAGATGAAAAACGAAAAAAGTAAAAAAAACGCGTTTTTTTCGCAGCTTTTCGCAAAAAAAGAGTAAAAATCAAAATTTTAAAACCATCGAGGGTCATCTTGTTGCGAATCATGTTTACAATATGTGGTTCAAATTTCAAGAGAATCGGTCTATTAGTTTTAGAGATACGATGGAGCTAGATTTTGAAAACGTTGTTTCGAGAAAAACGCGTTTGAAGTTGATACTGTGAAAAACTCTTACCTAAACTCAATCGGCAACTTGTGCACCCTACAAAAACCCTTTTGATTGCTCATCATCGTCGCTGTCTTCAAATCTTGCTTGCTTTCGATTTTTTGAAATTTCCAAAGTGGACTGGCCCCTTAACACAGTTGTGTACCAAATTACAAGAAATAATATTAATAATTAAAGAAGTTATAAACAATCTCGTGAAGGAACTTTGAACGTGAGGGGCTCAACGGTGTACTTGATTTTGGCCACCCGGTCGATCTGAAACAGAAAAAACGAGTTTTTAGCATTGAAAATGACTTTAAAACTGTATGTTTGTTGAGGTAGGCTGGGTATAGAGGCCTGAGTTAGCTGGATGTTACACGAAACTAACGCTACTCCCACTCCACTGCCACTGCGTTGTAGTAGGGTGGGGGGAGCTGCGACAGGCTGGATGCATGTGATTGGTTGGAAAGTGCCCTTTGCCCACCCAATCCTAATCTTGTTGTTAATTTGAAAATTATACGACAACTTATATTACAAATATATTACATGAATTGTAAAACAATTAGTATACAACCACACCAAAACACACCCAAAATAAACTCAAACAAATCCAAACAAACCGAAAAAAACTCAAACAAACCAATTATTTACCTCAATGCATCAATATTCTTTGAAAAATACTAAGCAAACCAACTCATATTAATTACATATGGCTGATTTTGATTACCCGAAAAGCCGAATTACATGTTCAATATCGTGAAATAGTTGCACTTTGTTTATATGTGTAGATTTTTTCTTAAAATAGATAATATCGGCTAAGACTCGACAGAGCTTTTTTTGTTATCGTGTTTCAATGATCATAAAATAACTATTAACTATAATAACTATTCACGATTAACAAAAATGATGGTATTTTTATAACTATTAACCATAACTATTAACAATGAAGATTTCATTTTATCTCGAAAAATTGAGAACATAAATTCGAATTTTTACACTAGTTAGTGTGAAAAAATGTTAAGAGGAAAAACGTCGGTCAAGACTAAACCACTATTACACTGAATACGTGTACTAAATTTCAAGTCGATCCGTTTATTAAACATCAAGAAATCGTGTACACCGTTTTGAAAAACATTGTTACGAGAAAAACGCGTTTGAAGTTTGACTAGCAGTTCTATCTTCGTAATCATAAGTTCACCTTCAATCTGCGATTCCTGCATCATATGTTGAACCGTCCTCTTCAGTTTGAGTTGCCTCAAGCGACGAACAAGTGCTCCTTATCTTTCACAGTAGCCTAACACCTTAATTATTTGACAAGCATAAGTTTCCATCGTTGGATGGTCAACTTTCAGTGAGAACTATGAATGGGAACATCCTCGATGAATTACTCAACATGAGAAAAACACGAAAAGAATTACTGGTGCTCTTCCATCTTTAATCCAACTTTTCACACCACTCACGAATGCAAAAGTCGATATTAGTCCACCAATCGTTTTATTTTCGGAGTAAGGCAAGATGGCGAAAAAAGATACCTGAAAGTTTCAAGAAATGGAAACGCGAAGAGAGTAGAAAGAGCAAGAAAGAGAGGGGGGCGAGAACAAGAGCAAAGGGTGTTTAATCCCGTATCATGAATTCGTATCTGCCACGTCACTGACCCCTCCTCCAGCAACGTTTCTCCGTCCTCGGGCATTCATGCATCCGTATACGTGTTCACAGGGGATTTCATGCGAATGTGTTCGAGCTGCAATCTTTGTCACTTTTTAAAAATATTTCATATGGTCCATTCAAATATTTCGTCTGCGGAAGATGTTACAGGAAAAACGGGGTGAAAATATAGCCGTCTCTATCAACGTGGGTTTTCTAAAGTTTCCGGGTGTCCTCATGTGAAAGCGATAAAATAGTGCATTGGAAAAGAGTGTGTGACCGACCCTCTGGGGGATCTTTGATGAACTAGAAATACCGACGTGACAAGTGTAATGTAAAAGTGAAAGGGATGGCATCGTAAAAATCCCCAAGGGCATATAAAGGACCATAAGAAATTGAAAATTAATTAGGAGTCTCGTTAGTCCGATTCTTAATTTCTTTGGAACTCGATTGAAAATGTCGATAAAATCTTTTTAGGGCAATGCACAAAAAATTAACAATTTTAATACCATAATTAATTTTTCTCCTTGGCAGCATTAGAAAAGTGTCTGTGAGCAACTTTTTGGTGGATCTCTGTAAAACTAAAAACAGTGACGTGACGAACATGAGGTAAAAGTGAAAAAGATGGCATCGTAAAAACCCGGAAGAGCATACGAAGGATCATTTGACGTTCTCAATTAATTAGGAGCCTTGGTACTCCGATTATTAAAATATAAAATAAGATCGATTGAAAATTGCGATATCTTGTCGGAGCAATGCACAAAAAAATTAGCAATTTGAATACAATCCCGGATTGATAGCTGTAATTATTCCTTTTGCCAATTCGTTGGAAACATCAAGTTGAAGGATATGGATGAAACCGTTGATAGTTTCGTGACAGATAAACTTTGTACATCAGAACATTAAGGCGTTACCCCCACTTGTAGCGCAAAAAAGGCCTTTTTCATGAATTTTTTTAAAGAAAACTACAAAACTTTTTTAATCGATCAATATACCATCTTAAAGAACACATCTTGAAGAACTTTCAGTAATTTTTTTATTGAAAAATTTTACATTGTTTAGTGGCAAATGGCCGTCAATGAAATAATGTTTTTATATACACGGTTTGCGGTGACCAACATCGCGGCGAAGTGGATCATCTGAAAAAAAAATGCGGATGGATTTAGTCAAATATAAGTATAAACTAGTCTTTAATCGAAGGATATTAAAAAATATTCATTTTTCACAAAATGGCGGACAGTCAAAGTTAATGGTTCGATTTTAACGAAAAAAAACGGAGGTTTTTTTGGCTATAAAACGGCCATTTTTCGAAAAAAAAATCGAACGATTAAAGACTACTTTTTACTGTATTAAATAAGCCTGCAAAATTTCAAGAAGATCGGTTCATTAGTGTTCGAGTAATCTTGGTCACCAACTTCAGAAATGCCATTTTGAGAAAAACGCGTTTAAAGTTTCTCTTTCAACGCTCTTTCAACGCGGATTCTTCTCTTTCAACGCTCATATCTCAGTCAATTTTGTTCGGATCGACTTGACACTTTCAGGACATATTCTCAGATACTTATAGTTCAATAAAATGCAATAAAAAAATCGATTTTTTCAAAATCGCAAGTGGAGGTAACCCCTTAAGTGGAAGATGATAGGCAAAAATATCTATAAAACTAGTGACATCAGACTACGTTCGTTTCACTTGTACGATCGATTATAAAATCCAGGAGAAATAAAACAAGTTGCGAGGACCGGATGTGTCGGTCAATTTTACACGGAATGCACCATATCTACATTCAGCATTCACTCGTGGGTCTCTGTCATCGCCGTTTCGATCCCCACAGAACGCCCTCTCGGTTGCAGCTCTTTCGCCTTCTCCCTTTCTTGCTCCGAGAAAGATCTCGCTCTCTATCATCTTGGTGGTAAAAACCGCGTTCACCTTTCGTGCAAAGGTAAAAGACATCCCTTGAGCGCGTTGCGAAGCTCTCGTAATCTTTTTCCCACATCTTAGATACGCCCTTTCCGCGCACTCTATCTGGGATCAACCGTGAGTCCTCGTTTCTCCAATGCCAGATCAAAGAATGAAGATACTAATACGAGGATTTAGGGATCGCCGCAGTCGCTACAAGGGATGGAAAGATACTGCGTAAAAAAATTTCACTCCGAGTTGCTCCTTATAGAGTTGAACATTTTTCCAGAATTGCTGTAGGTCGTTGTCTCACTTTCGAACTGTATTCAAATCTTCGAATGAAAGAAAAATGTGACGTACAATGGTTATATATTTTGGGAAATCAAAAATAATGTTCGAGGCATGCTTTTTTCTGGTTTCAGTGTATTTGGCTAAACTAAATTTTCTTTATTAGACATTCTGCTTATTCGGGAATACAGACTGGTCTTTTACCGCAATATTAGTTTGTTATAGAAAAATTATGAATCTGCAAAACATCTAAAAATGTCAATTTGAGTATCCACTTCTACTCGGGATGATTATACCATACGAAAATTGTGACTCACAGTCAGATAAATTCTAAGGAAAAAAATGAGGTATTATTCAAGATTAGTCATCAAGTCTCTGAAAACTTTTTGAAAAATGTTCGTTTTTTGTTCTCATTCCGAGCTAATGTTCATCGCAATCTCACAGTCTTACTAGTTCTCGTTTTGACCAAAACAACAGGGTAAGCGGTCCTAGGATGTAGCAGTTCATACTGATTTACAGGTTTTCCCAGAACGGAATGCGGTCCCTGAAATGGGGGGTTGGGGGAGAATTTCTGAGTCGATTCATATAAGCATGAGTTGGTCTCAAATCAACCCCTGAATTATTAGTAACTTTTTAAGGTGGGCCAATCAGGTGCGACCGATGGGCCGGCGGTGTAGTAGTAGTAGGTGCGGTGAAAAGAAAAGCGGATTAATTTGTTTAGAAAATGTTACAAAGCGTCGAATTGATGAGTAAGAAGACTAAAAAAAAAAATTGGCGAAAATCGGACATTTCGAAGCTCTTCGAAGCTCTTCGAGGCTAGAGCTTTCGCGAGGGTAATTAAAAATTATAAAGCGTAACATTCATGGGTGAGAAGTGGACGAAAAAAATTGTCTTCTTCATGATAATTTGATTTTTCGGGAGCTCGAGCGACCTCTAAATATTTTTTAACCGCTCGCAGCTTCCACAACAATTTTTTTTTTCGAGAAGATAATTGGGTAGTCAGAAAAAGGAAAAAACTAGAGCTCTAAATCGTGCCACCCTAATGTGTGTATATATATATATATATATATATATACACAGGGTGCCCCTCTTATCTCTGCTGCCCGAAATAACTCAGTAATTATCGACGTCACAACAAAATGTTCCAGACAAAAGTTGTAAGGTGTGAAGGGGGCCATGAAATGCGACCAATTTTTTCATTTCGGTGGAGGCGCTGACGCACAGTAAAGGTCACCTCCACTTTTTAAAATGGAATGGTACATTTTTTTCAACCATTTTGTGGAGCACCTGAAGCCGCATAAAAAATATTGGGGGGTCAAAGTTGTTCAAGGTCATTCAAGGTCAGTATCGATGATACAAATCTAAATATCTCGGATCACTACCCAAATATTTGGTAGTGATCCGAGATATTTAGATTTGTATTTCATTTTAATAGGTGACCTTGAACGACCTTGAACGACCTTGAACGACTTTGACCCCCTGATGTTTTTGATGCGGCTTGAGGTGCTCCACAAGATGGTCGAAAAAAATGTACCATTCCACTTTGAAAAAGTGGACGTGACCTTCGATGTGCGTCAGCGCCTCCAGTGAAATAAAAAAAAATTGGTCGCATTTGATGGCCCCCTTCACACCGTCCAACTTTTGACTGGAACATTTTTTGTGACGTCAATAATTACCGAGTTATTTTGGGTGGCAGAGATAAAAGGGACACCCTGTATAAATATATATACAGGGTGGATCAATAACTATTAGCACCTTCGATATCTTCGAAACTATAAGGTTCACAGAAATATTTGCTGAAATGAAATTGCACAGTACGAAAGGGGCCATCCGATAGTCATAATAGTTTGTTTGCAGGTGGAGGTACTTCGGACATTTGAAGGTCAACTCCATTTTCTTTAAATGGATCGGTATGCTTTTTTTCTGTATCATGAAAGAGGAGCTTAAAACGAGTTCAACGACCTATAACATAAGGTCATTGAAGGTCATAGGAAGTACAGGAAGGCGATAATACTTACAGTTTCGGTAGTAAATAAAATGACTACTAGATCGAAAACAATGAGTGACAAAACTGATGAGGCAACATTCACAAATCATGGGAACGTTAATTTGCATAACATACATTTATGGGCAACGGAAAATCCACATTGGATGCGGCAGGTTAAACACCAGAGACAATGGTCTGTGAATGTATGGTGTCGAATCATAGGTGCTAAAATTATTGGTTCTTTTTTATCAATGGAAATGTAAATGGCAACATCTACAGTAATTTTATCAAAGATACATTGGGTCTTTTGCTTGAAGAGTTGCCTTTACTTACACGAAAAACCATGTGATATCAACATGACGGATGTCCAGCACATTATTCATTGATTGCACGAAGGCGACTCGACGAAAAAATTCGAAATGGTTGGATTGGACGCGGCGGTCCAATATTGTGGCCAGCTCGTTCCCCAGACCTAACACCTTTAGTCTTCTTTCTATCGGGAACGTTGAAAGATAAAGTGTACAAAGAAGTACCAACTACACTTGACGACGTTCAACAAATAATTATTACAACCTGTGCATCAATAAGTTCTAACGCTGTAAAATTTGCAAGTCAATCAATCGAAAAAAGAATCCAATGTTGCGTTGATACTGATGGTCGTAATTTTGAACACTTACTATAAACGTAGTAATTTTATTTACTACCGAAACTGTAAGTATCATCACCTTTCTGTACTCCCTATGACCTCCAATGACCTTATGTTATAGGTCGTTGAACTCGTGTTAAGCTCCTCTTCCATGATGCAGAAAAAAAAACATACCGGTCCATTAAAAAAAATGGAGTTGACCTTCAAATGTCCGAAGTACCTCCACCTGCAAAAAAACTATTATCGCTATCGGATGGCCTCTTTCGTACTGTGCCATTTCATCTCAGCAAATATTTCTGTGAACCTTATAGTTTCGAAGATATCCAAGGTGCTAATAGTTGTTGATCCACCCTGTATAGATGAGGATTCCTCTTCCCAAATAAGTTTCAATTTTTTTCTTATTAAACTCCTCCCCCTGCTAAGACTCGTTTAGTAATGGGATGTATGAAATTAGAGCGAGTGCGGAACGAATCGACCGACAGCTCTCTCATCGAGCTTTGGTTACAGAGTGCTCTTTACCTGTCGAGTTTCTCGCCTCTGTTCGTACGCGAGAACAAAAAAGACCCCCATTTCCGATTGAGCCGTATGCGGTTGCTTACATTGCACAATCTTCGTCATCCGTTGTACATACATTTTCGATAAAACTCGTGATGGATCTCATGTAGTCCGTCATGACTGAAAACGAATTAAAGCGTAGAAAAACAGTGGTAGGGCAGTTTTGAAGGAGCAGAAAACATGTTCGCACGTTTGTCAATGCGTAACAATATGCACATAATCATGGGAGGGCGAATCCGATCGTGCAATCGCGCATATACGTGGAACTTTGATACTTTCGATATGGGAAACCCTGGAAGATGATTCGATTGTTGTGTCGTGTGTGGGTGCAAATGGTGTTTTTTTACGGTTACTCGTGCAGACATTGTCGAGTAATTCCCATTGGATTGCGATGGGTTCCATCAAGAATCGTATTGGATTCTGTTCGATAATGTGGGGATTCTTTAGGATTCAAATTGGATTCGTACATTTCCATTGGAATGTACGAATTCAATATATTATGTTTAGAAAATTCAACGTACAGAATCCGACTGGTTTCATCAAGAATCGTATTGGATTCTGTTCGATAATGTAGGGATTCTCTAGGATCCAATTTGAACACCACATCCCCATTATCCCCACAGAACTCATCGTATTCTGTAGGGTCAGAGTGGGATCAGTGGCTCATTTTTTTCAGAGGTCTATAGCTGCCTAACGGTTCACACAATCGCAATAAAACTTTGACTAAACGTGAGGTATGTTCAATGGCTTCATTTTGTTAAAAGACGCTGAACGGCCGAACCCAATAGATATTGAGATAATAACCTTTTTTAATGGGATTTTATCCACTGTGTATTAGGGGGTGTACACAGTGAAACATGCCTAATTTCAAAATTGATTCTAAAAAAGTAATATAAAATCGTAGATTCCACTGTACGGAGTCTTTCCCCTCATTACGTTTCCCAACCGTATTTTACTGCTCATCCCCGATCCTAAAAAAGCACAAATCGTATCTAAAAAAATATAAATCGCTTGAAACAGTATATCTTAAAAATCGATTTGAATCATGTAACTAAAAATCCACTGCAATTATCGTTTGTTACTTATTTTACGGCACTTTGACATAATATCATCACACACGTAGGTACACGCTCACGAAACGTCCAGGTTATGTTTCAATACGCCGAGTTTTTTCTCGTGACCTTTCACATATTTTCTATTTGAACGTGGTAAGAATTCTCAAACGGCGTTCATCGAAGGACAGTGCAGAATCCAATTCGATCTCAATGAGCACTCTCCATGTGCGGTGTCCCTAACAAATCCCTATAGAAATGTACGTGCATTTTAGGACTCCCCTACAAATTTGTGCACGGGATCACGAAAGGATATTTTTTTGGGAGATCCAACAAATTCCGGTTCAGTATGGCAAATAAAAAAATCTGAAACAACGTCAAGGGTTCCAGTGTAGACCCCCACGGCGTCCCTATCAAAACCCAATATGAATGGCGTAGGATCTGGGGACTCCCCAACAAACTTCCGCACGGGTACCTTGCGCGACTCATTCTGATAGTGGAATAATTGTGTTGACATTACTGGGGCATTCAACGAGTATATAAAAAAAAAAACTGTATCGATATATTTTTTAATTGTTGATGTTTGAACGAAGAGAACAGGTGTTTAACGAGCACGCAATGGGAGCAGTCAATTATGGCCGACGTATATTTCGTGAGAGCCAAGAGCATCATCGATGCATATTCTGTTTCTACGCATATATACATATGTTGTGTTTCGGCGCAGACCGCTAGAGCGTTATTGACAATGGTCTCAATTTCACGTGTGACGGACGGACAAACGGACGGAGGTATACGGAGGGTGAACGCTGGGAAAACCGGCGAACACTCCACCGATCTCTCGATATATCGCACGCGGGGGAGTACAACGTATATACATTATGCGAGAAAAATATAACGCCGAGAGGAGAGATAAGAGAGAGGGAGAGAGAGCGGGTGCGGAGTAATAAAGAGACATTATATGCTTCATGGATGTGACGAGTATCACGTTCCGCACGTCAATTTTCTGTTTTGGAGCATCGAACCATATCTTCACGCGATTTGGCAACTGTGGGAGACTGAATTCTCCTTGGACAGGAAAAGTTCTCCAAGACAAAGCCCAAATGAGATTCGATATTTGTCCTATCCCTGCGAGGAAAACCAAATGAGGAATGGACTTGTGAGCCGTTGCCGTGTAAGGATATGAGTTAGAGTAAAAGAGACGAACACCCAGCACTTTTTTAGCATAGAATATGAATTTTGGACTCAAGGTAAATGATTGAATACTGAAAGTAACCCCAATAAAATGTTGCTCCTCAACTCGTCTCAACCCTAACAAATAGGGGTTGAAAACGTAAAGATCGCCGTATCT
This sequence comes from Ophion ellenae, assembly GCA_963210295.1. NCBI lineage: Eukaryota > Metazoa > Arthropoda > Insecta > Hymenoptera > Ichneumonidae > Ophion > Ophion ellenae. The sequence goes on from OY723388.1 coordinate 33,651,549, forward strand.
CGATAATTAATAGCCCGATCAAAAAAGGTTTGAAACAAAAGTTGTTTAGAATAATAAAATTCGTATAAAGTTATGTGACGTCCAACCTTCTATCTTTGGAAGTAGCGGCACAAAAACGATTCGAAAGTTCGGGGTTGATGCGTGTGCGAGTGGCGTAGACATATCGCTGTGTCCTTATCTGGTCCAGTGGTGCTCTCGTGTTTTTGCGCCGTTATTTTCAAAGATAGGGGATTGGACGTCAGAAACCTGTATACGTGTTTAATTATTCCAAACAACTTTGGTTTGAAATATTTTTCGATCGGGCTATTAATTATCGAGATATGGCGATTTTTAAGTTTTCAACCCCTATTTCTTAAGGTTGGGGCGATTTGAGGGGCAATATTTTATTGGGGTTACTTTCAGTATGCAACCATCTACCTTCAGTCAAAAATTCATATTCTACGCTAGAAAGTGCTGGGTTTTCGTCTCTTTTACTGGACTATAAGGCAGTATTGATGGATAGAAAATTGGAAAAAACGTTTTTTTTAAATTTATTTAATTTTGATATTTTACAGACCTTTCTGAATACGTCTGTGAAAACCGTTTAATGATACTCATAAAAATAGCCGAGTTATAGGAATTTTAAGGAGTATGCTCGGGATGCGTTGTCGAGACGCAGCAACTTCAAGAGCATTTTTCTCGAAACTCTGCTTTTCAAATTGGCAACCACGATATTTCGAGAATTGAGTCGAAATAGTTTTTGTTCCTAATATAACTCGTAGAATGGTCAGAAAAATAGGAAAAATTAATAATAAACATTTAGTACGCCGCCATTGTGAAAAAAAAACATTCTTTTGCTAAATCTGATACCAAACGTCACAACACTCATGCAGATTAGGAATGTGCTTGGTTTTTTCGGATTCATACAACGTCCACAACACTGGTCGCCAATTGGGGGCAGTATACGCGCACTATTTTTATCAAACAAAAGTACATGAGAATAATTTTTTAAATTTGTACATTTGCTTGAAGAATCAGTGACCATGTGTATTTATTTTTTTAGTTATTCCATTCTAAAAATCACCTCCAAAACAGCCATCTGGACAGCAATACTGCCTTAATTAAGCTCCATTACAGCTAAAACGAAGAAATATTAAAATCAATCGGGAATAGTAAGAGCGACGATGAGCGAAACCCTCCCGAATAGGGAATGATGACTAACCGCCGTGATGCGTATTCCAAGCTTCACAGAATTCTTGACAAATGAGAAAATTCTGGAAAAGACATTCCGTGATAAGCCGCAATACGAGTGCGAGCCAAAATAATAATAAGCAATCGTTTAGTTAGATCAAATTATACGCTATTTGACAAATAAAAACTCACTGTTAATAGTCAATTAACAAGCTCACATTATAGCCTTGTACCACCATCCTCTTCGGAAGCCCTTCATGGGTTAATTAAAAGCTGAGTTATGGCGGACATAAAAAAAAACGCAATGGCCAAAAAAATGTATTTGGATATTTTTATTACGTTAAAATTGTAGAAATAAATATATCTCTAAGTATCATTTATCGTTTCTGTTTGAATGTCGGCAATACCGAAATTGAAAATCCCCCCCCCCCCCCCCGGCGGCAGGGGGCAGCCCCAGAGGTTCGGAAAAATGTATATGAGGGTCTAAAATGTCCAAAATTCATATTCCTCCCACCCTTCCTCTCACATCTTGTCCCCCCTGCTCATTACCTGGCGACGCCCAGCCCCCATTTAAAAGGTTATGCCTAGTTGTAAAAGTCGAAAAGTCACTTTTTTCAAGGCTAACATATTTTGACAGTATATCATCTTATGATTTCCTTGAAAATTTCAAGGTAATCGTATTAAAATTGACAGATTTATAGGCTCTTGATTTATATGTTGACGCACGTCGGAACGCTCGTAGCGTTGTTCGAAACTTTAAACACGTTTTTTCTGGAAGATATATTTTCGAAGACGGTGAAAATATGTAAAACCTACTGCACTGATTTTTCGGAAATTTTTACAGCTTTATCTAGATATATAAAAAAAGTATTTGATCGAAGAATTCTTTTTCCGGTGTATACTTTCGGTTTGATGAACGGAAAAAAAACCTTTTTTTCGCAAAAATCAAGTCTTTAACTTTGAACACGCGCTATTTTTTATTTTTCTATATTTCGGAAATTCCTTCGATTAATCAGAGGATAAACTAATATATCAACGAAATTTGTTTAATTTTTTTATAATGGATAACCTGGTTCAGAAGGCATTGCTCACCGCAAAATACGTTTTCGACAGGTGCTTCCCGGACTTCGGTTGTAAATCGATTACAATTGAATATTTTTACATTAAAAAAATCACGCAGTATTTCTTTACTTGATACTTTTTCAAATACCTCATTTTTGTAGAAATTTATTATGACTATTTTCTATTTAAAAAATCCCAAAGATGAGCTGTTTTCGTCGGTTACAACCAGGCATAACCACACATGATGTATCATTTTTTTTTAAACGACTATTGTGCACGTATTCTCCATTGACGAGCTCTATGGCAAAGGGGGATGAAACCATTCCCGCGCTCGGAGCTCGTACGAGAACCTTCGCAACCTTTATACGCGAGTAAAAAATTGAAAAAAGTACAAGAGAAAAGCAGGAGGGCTAGCTGCTGCGCGAGCAAGGGAAGCAAAAACTCATGACAATGGAAAAAGAGAGAGAGTACGCCCTACGCCCGTTTTCTCACTCTCGAAATCTTTCCCATTTTTTTGCACCCCCCGCACACTCCGATTAGGTGCATGCGTACGCAATAAAAATATTGATAGTGAAGTTCCGGCCACGACGACGGGACAATCGACTAATTATTCAACGTGACCGCACGCCGGATATATTGGGTGCGCGCTTTAGCGATTCTTTTGCATCATCCCCTTATGTGATGGCCGCATATGTATACATATCGAGGGAAAAATTGTCGGTATACGGTAGGCGGCCACGAGCGCTAAAGTGACGGAAAGATGCCGCTGATTGATGAGATATGCTGGTAAAAGAGCCGCACACGCACATCCGTACAAATTATATATACAACGATACATATGTGTATACACAATGCATTGCACTGATACATTATACATCATGCGGTATCATAATAAATCTGAAAAAGAGATAAATAACCCGGGGGTTGAAGATAGCGAAGGGAATCGTTGCTATTATTAATTCTCAGATGTCTCCTCACGAATCTATCTACAACGTGTCTTACTTTTCCAAAATATATGACGGTGAAATAAAAAGAGAGGGTGAAGCGCGTGTTGGAATACGCCCCCAAGGTAGGGCTTTGTCCTCACGTCTTCGTGCCATCATTGGAAGAATCAATTTTCAACTGATATAGAGTTGTGTGTGTTACAGTACAATTATTTATTGCATGGCAATTTCGATATCGTTTGATAATCCGCAGTTTTAAAATGTGTTTTATCATGTATTGTTTTTACATGGGTAGGAGAACTCGGGGCAAGACGAATACGCGAGGTAAGATTACTCATAAGCCTAGCCACTAAACAGTGTGTTGGAGTTTGGGGGATGGCGGTGAGGTGAATGAGTGTTAAGGCGTTACCCCCCAAAAAGGCGCAAAAAAAGGCCTTTTTCATGAATTTTTTTAAAGAAAACTACAAAACTTTTTTAATCGATCAATATACCATCTTAAAGAACACATCTTGATGAACTTTCAGTAATTTTTTTATTGAAAAATATTACATTGTTCAGTGGCAAATGGGCGTCAATGAAATAATGTTTTTATATACACGGTTTGCGGTGACCAACATTGCGGCGAAGTGGAACATCTGAAAAAAAAATGCGGATGGGTTTCGTCAAATATAAGTATAAACTAGTCTTTAATCGAAGGATTTGAAAAAATATTCATTTTTCACAAAATGGCGGACAGTCAAAGTTAATGGTTCGATTTTAACGAAAAAACGGCCGTTTTTTGGCTATAAAACGGCCATTTTTTGTCGAAAAAAAAAATCGAACGATTAAAGACTACATTTTGATGTATTAAATAAGCCTGCAAAATTTCAAGAAGATCGGTTCATTAGTGTTCGAGTAATCTTGATCACCGACTTCAGAAATGCCATTTTGAGAAAAACGCGTTTAAAGTTTCTCTTTCAACGCTCATATTTCAGTCAATTTTGTTCGAATCGACTTGAAATTTTCAGGACATATTCTCAGATACTTATACTTGAAAAAAATCGATTTTTTCAAAATCGCAAGTGGGGGTAACCCCTTAAAGTATCAACTGTTGTGGAAGCACGCGTCTCAAGTGAAAAAACAATATGTATTTTTTTACAAAACGATGTAATTTTTGGTAAAGTTTAACATCGTTTCAGTTTATTAGAGTTGCTGATATTGATTAGAGACAGGTAGGTAAACACAATGAATGTACTAATTATTAATATAATAACAACGGTTCGGCAGAAATTTTCAAGGTTATTGCGTGATTTTTTGTTAATTTGTTAACCGTCTAATGGGGCAAGATGAATACAAGCTATCGCAAACCCGGAGTATTTTACAACGTACCACTATTTACGTTAGAGAGGGTGAAGTGGAACTAGTGAAGCATTCGGTTCCTCTTCAACCGGTGTTTCTACCAGGGGAAGAAAAAGAACTTGCAAATGATCAAAATGATAGAGAAGCAAGATTATTGGGACTCATCCTACAGAACTTAGACGATTGGCTTATCAAATTGATGGTATTGAGAATGATACCACTTTTATATGCGAAAGATGCCAATAATTCGTGTCCCATTATTATCCCAGCGCTGTTTCATCTTGCCCCGCATACGGGGTAAGATGACTTGATTTTCGCCGCCCTGAATTTTCGCCGCTCATCTGGAACAAGAAAAAAAACAGTTTTGATTCAAATAAATAATATTGGCTAAGACTTGACCGAGCTTTTTTTGTGGTTATGTTTCAAATAAACGAAATGTTGCATTTTTTTCGATTTTGCGAAAAAAAATGAGATTGTTAATAAGTAATGAAAAAAAAAATGTTAAGATGAAAAACGTCGGTCAAGACTAAACTACTATTATACTGAATAAGTGTGTCAAATTTCAAGTCAATCCGTTCATTAGATGTCGAGAAATCGTGTACACCGTTTTGAAAAACATAGTTTCGAGAAAAACGCGTTAAAAAATTTACTAGAATTTATATCGTTCTAATCATAAGTTTAGCTTCAACGTGCGATTTCTGCACCATATCTTGGACCTTCCTCTTCAATTTGAGTTACCTCAAGCGAAGAACAAGTGTTCGTAATTTTTACAGTAGCCTAACCCCTTAAGACGATTTAAAACAACATGCCACAAAGTTATCTGTGCATTCTTTTTATAGAGTTTCCATAAAGTCAACTCAGCGTTAACTTCGGCATCTATATCCCCTGAACTTGTTGACGTAACTCAATCGAAATAATTGAAACCTGGACATTTCCCAGGTTTTTCAATTCAACAGTTGAATAATTAGAGGGGCAAACGCACAACGCATCACTTTGAAGCTTGTTATAGCGTAAATGGGCCTCAAAAATCAAACATGGAAAATAAAATCTCACTTTCGTTTTGAAATACTTGTCCAGTAGGACCATTCGATGGGGTGATCGAAAAAAACTCGCCCCATTTTAGATACAGAGAAAAATCCCTTTAAAACGTATTTTTCAAAATGTTGCTACATATTAGTTCAGATTCCCATTGGCCCTGCTCGCCAAGTTCCATTCATATAGATTTAGTACTGCAGAAACTCCGCGGCTGACAGACGGACGGGCGAACATGACGATTATAAAAGTTCCTAGTTTGCCTCCGGAGCCCTAAAATCTACGCCACTCGAGTTGATGTCCCGCTGCACAATGACATATTCAATTATTTCAAATCGTAAATAAAACGAAGCTCCTTTTACAAAAATCAAGCAAACCCACAAATCCCCAAAATAAATCATCGCTATTCTCACTCCATGATTATTCATTATTTATCAAATAAAAAAACCTATAACTTATAACTTATAATAAAAAAAATCATAACTTATAACTTGTAATAAAAAAACTCATACTCATAACTTATAATAAAAAAACTCATAACTCATAACTTGTAATAAAAAAACTCATTCTCATAACTTATAATTTAAAAACTCATAACTTAACTTATAATAAAAAAACTCAACTTATAACTTATAACGAATAAAAAAAACCACGATCTTTCATCCGAATTATCCGCATCCCATTTTTGTTCGTGCACGCCCGTCCGTTAGTTTCAATTTCAATACGCAATTTTTTTTCCATTCCTCCGTTGAGGAAAAATGACTTGAAAAATGAAAAAAAATGAAAAAAAAACTCATAACTTATAACTTATAATTAAAAAACTCATAACTTATAACTTATAACAAAAAAAACTCATAAGTAATAACTTATAATTAAAAAAACTTATTACTTATAACTTATAATTATAAAAAACTCCTAACTTATCTTATAATGAAAAAACTCATAACTTATAACTTATAAAAATAAAAAACCACGGTCTTTCATCCGAATTATCCGCATCCCATTTTTGTTCGCGCACGCCCGTCCGTTAGTTTCAATTTCAATACGCAATTTTTTTTTCCATTTCTCCGTTGAGGAAAAATGACTTTACGCGTACCGCACAAGGTCTCTCGAGGGGTTGATATCGTGGCAAAAGTTTGAATCGAAGAACCGTGTGCCGCGTCTATTGAGCGTACGACATAGTGCGAGACCCGATTGACTTTTTCATGTATCCTATCCGAGAGAAGGGTGGATTGGACATTACGTGTATTAGTCTCCGCGGAGTGTTAGACGTCCGCGGCGATAGAGGCCGCTGCGAGGACACGTGGCTGTACACGCGCGCTTCGTACGGCACTGCGGAGCGCGCAACACCCTCGTTGTCACCGACACGTGACTTCCAATCAAGCGACGCATTGTCCCCGCGATCTCCTCGTACATACGGAGAGTAAGTATTCGCCTTCGTAAACCGCTGGATCGTGTCGTATGTAGCTGAGGCCACGCGCTTTCCGTGTGAGTGCAATGTGTTTCGATAGAGCGTATATACACATGTATATACACTGTATGCTGGGATGCATATATATAAGATGGGGAAAGGTAATTTCAAGACCGAAGCCTCAATTAAAAGGTCCAAAAAGGAATTTTTTCGGGAATATTTTTAGAACGGCAAAAATACAAGTGAGCCCAGTCAACATCGAGGTATCTTTCCATGTATATTTGAAATGCATTAAAAAAAAAATTTCAACATGAAACAATAAATGACTGCAGATTTATCAGGGTATTCCATGCACTGCAAAAAAAATATTTAATTTAAATAGGATCTATTTAAATCATATAGGTTTTTTCCTTGGCTCACGGCCTACTACGATCTTATTTGTTTCAAAGATATTTTTTTATTTGTTTCAGCTATTCCCTTGAAATATTGAATATATTCAAATTAAATAAATAAAGATGCGATTCAACTAAATCTCTATTTGCTCACCATGTACACTGTAAATCTAAGTGTACTATATACATAAAATATGTCATAAATCCAAAATAAAAGGAAATACTTAATTGACAGTTTTACGACAACGATTTTGTATCGTAATTCGTCATTCCCTGGCCTTTTGAGATGAATTCTATGGAAGAAAATATTTCACCTATATGGGAATCGAACCTAGAAGCTACCTACTCATAGCTACGCACGCTGCCCCTATGCTGCCGAGTGCTCGTATCATCTTAGTCGCAGATATGGCTAAGAGACCAAATGAATTCCTATAATTATTTGCTGTATCACATAAACTATATCAATTAGTTAATATCATTGTGACAATTTGAGAGTTTTATCGAATAACATGCTTTATATTTTTTTTAACATACCATATATATAATTCCTCTCTCTCCACCCTCTCTAACCCCTCACCTCTTTGATATGTGTGTTGCAATACAGACCATTCAATCAAACAGAAAAATGGTTGGCTCTACGAAAATTCTGTTTAATTTAAATTTTAAAAAATCAAATAGATCCATATAGTGGATTCGACTAAATTGTTTTTTGAGCAGCTGCAACCGAATTACAGATTTATTAGGATTAAATAAAATATTCAGTTATTGGACGATATTGAATATATTTTGATTTGAATAAATAAATATATTTAAATTAAATAATCTCAATAATGTATTGCAATAGGACAAATTTGATTCCACGAAAAATCTAGTTAATTCAAATGAACAAAAATCAAATAGATGCGATTAGTTCATATCAATAGAATTTTTCTGTCAGTGTGTGCGTCTTGCCACTCCAATCCCCAATCGGCGGAAAATATGCAGCTCGTAATTGTTGACCGAACTAAATAAACCTATAAAATTTTCAATTGTCATATATTTTTCTTCTCGGTGAATTAAGACAAAGCTGAAAAAATCGTGAAATTATAACTTTTCTCAGGTTTGGAAAATAAATGTGTTAAAAAAACACTTTAACGTGCTATAATAATGACTAAAAAAGACTTTTCCAACGACTTTTTTAATTCACTTAGAGCAGATTTTCATACTGAAGAAAATAAACTTTGGTTTGATTCAATAGGTCGTTTAGTTTTTTTACAATCACGCCCGCCAATTTGGAAAAATCGTGAAAATGAGAACTGGAGAAAACGCGCTTCAAAGTTTTCAATAGGAGGAAATATCAATATCAAATGTCAATCGCTTCTCTGCGTTTGGCATTACATCTTCGAAATTATTTACAATTGACCCTGTAACTTTGTAAATATATTCTTGGATCGTTTATCTATCGATTTAAGCAATTAAAAAAAAAAACAAATTTTCGGACTTGCTAATTCAGGCGCCGGCCTTAAGGGAGGGCACCGCTGTAACGGGCCAAAAAGGTCGTTTTTCGTGTAAATTTTTATTTTAAAACATTAATAATTAACAACGATATAAGCCGCGTCCATACTGGCCAAACCGCCTCGCGAGGCAGCCTCGGTACGTATGCTTCGAGCGCGACAACCCAAACAAACGATGCGAGCGAGGCACGTCCACGTAGTGCGAGGCGGTGCCGCGCGACGCTGCCTCGGTTCTTGCCTCGTCCGGCCTTGACACGACTATTGAGGTACATAGAGCCTCTGTATGAGAAATATGGTCCAACGCCTGGATCGATAACTTGACCATAGTTGGTCTGAACAATAAATATAAAAAAGTCTTACAATATATATTTATAAATGTAGTTCTTGTTGTACGTACCCCTTTTATTGAAAAAAAAAAATCACAGATTAGTGAGTGTTCAATAAAAGTGTATCTTTGGAAAAATTCTTACTTATATTCGAGGGCTTGAAAAATACCAAGTTAAAAAAACACGGCTACGTACAACGATAGCTACTGCTATTAAAGCGTCTGGAACTCGGTCAACTTTCAATATTTTAACTTGAATATTTTAGACGTATTCTTAAATATGTGTAATTTGAGAAAATGCAAAAGAAATCGAATTTTATCCGTCACAGTGCTGTCCCGCCTTAAGGCAGTATTGTTGTCTAAAGCGCTGTGTTAGAGGTTTTAGGATGGAATAATTTAAACAATAAATCCACATGTTTATTCATGCTTTAAAAATTTGTAGAAATTTAAAACAATGATTATCAAGTACTTTTGTAGGTTTGTTTACAACGGTTTACAATGGGGGGGGGGGGGGGGGGGGGACTTTAGGAAATTTCGAGTTCTTTTGTGTTGGAACTATCGATTCTACAAAATTAATATTTTATGTACATATTGTTACATCTTTGAATTTTACAGGGTTTTTATTCTTTTTCAATATTTGAAAACGGCGGCTGTGCAATACTTGGTTCAAAGACGGTTGCAGCTTGAGTTGTTCCACGGCGTACAACCCAGCGTCTGGTGCATTCATCTGAAACTTCAGAGCCAATAAGTTTTAGATTTCTCAGACCTACATGCTCTTTGTGAACCTCGAACTCAGAAGAAAAGTGAGTATCTGAAAAATGGTATATGTTTGAAGAAATGGTCTACTTTTTATGAAATGTTATTGTAGTATTTGTCAATAAAAAAGTCGTTTTTTAAAATAACATTCAAGGAACTTTCACAAGGAAATTATCACAGTGTAACGGGTTGAAAAATATCTAAATTTCGCAATTTTTTTCCATGGTCAAAATACGCTAATCAGTCTGATCTTTTTGTGTCGAATCAAAGCACTCCTAAAGAATAGAAAATACATTTTTAAACATTGATTTTTATTTTTCTTTACATTTTTTTTAACGGTTGAAAATGTCTTCGAAAAAAGGTGTCCTCCCAGTGTACCCGGTTGTGGCCGTAAATATTATCTGAAATAAAATTTGAGAAAGTTTATGAATCAGTATTAAAGCCGCTATCTTGCTATGGAGGTTTTTTAAATAAAAATTGACAAAATGGCGACGTTTTTAAAAAAATGTATCGAATTTAGCAAGTTTTTTCGATAGTTTTTCGTTAAAAAAAATGAAGATATAATAAAAAGCTCGTTAAGTTGTTAAAAAGAATGTTGTGTCAAAATTTGAGACGCGTAGCTCAAAATCTCTTCCTTTAAGAGTGTATACCGTTTTGAAAACGACGGGTCGAGAAAAACGCGTTAAAATTGTCTACTTACGTTCATGTAAGTATATGAACAGCGTGTTTATAATTGTCTGTATTATCGGATAATGCAAAAAAAAAAACAAAATCGATTTTTTGAATATTTTACACTGTGATGATCCCTTAAGGCTCACGTAGACGGTCATTATGTTGTCTAAAAGAGTGCAAAATTCCAAAATGATCGGTCCGAGAGCTTTCGAGTTATCTTGCACGAGGTTCGCAATAAAGGTGGTTTTTGAGAAAACGCGTTTAAAATTTCAACACTCAAAAACTTTATGACTAACGACCAACCAGAAAATCTGTAATTTTGAGGTCATAAGGTCATCGTCCCTCAGTCCCATAGTCCCTTAGCTTCCTCGTAGAGTTTATTTTCGGCTATAAGCTATTCTCTACGTTATGAAGGGACCCCCCTTGAATATAGCCATTTACCTTGTGATATAAGAAGACCACTTCAAGGCGATGTAGAAGATCGACATAACCTTACAAAGTTTGTTTACAGAGCATGTCACTTTCACAGATATGCTGGATATTCTCAATGAAAGCCAAGCATAGTGAATTGTAGACCGGCGGACCATGATACAAAACGTCGTTAAGAATAATTGGTCTGGAAAATTACATCTACGTGCCTTTCATCCTAATGTCACATGTTTTGCAAAAATGTTATCTAGCCATTTCGTAATAATGAAAGAACGTCGATGACCCGAAAATTTAATTCGAAACCACATGATGTGACCAATCTTGGTCTGTATATATATATATATATATATATATATATATATATATATATATATATATATATATATATATATATATATATATATATATATATATATATATATATATATATATATATATATATATATATATATATATATATATATATATATATAATTTTCCATACGAGGAGGGACACTGACAAATGACGCATGCCGCTTGGGATCCGTGTGCCACGCGACACCTAATTGACGCTACCGTGACGTCACGTGGCTGACATCACGAATAAGTTGCGGATGTGCGCCCGTACGATATGTCCCTATACACGTACATTAGCAGAACGATGAAAATAGGGGAAGCTATACACAGGATATAAAAGTATAAAATCTACGACGATGAACCCACTACAATGGGGAACATCGTGTATATGAATACGGAAGTGGGAGGATCACATTAGGGAAATTTGAAAAAAAAAAAAACACCACGCGACAAACGTTGCAAAACAACAGTCGATTTCACAAGTGCGTGTCGTGGATGAGATTTTTTAAAGCCTCTTTTTGACGGAAATGCGATGTTATTTTGAGGGGACACCACTCAAAATGGTGGACGGGTGAAAAAATGATGAAAATAGACGGGTGAAAAAAATCTATTTTTTGGCTTTTTCTCAAATTATACATACTCAAGAAGTTGTGAGAAAATTTCTGAGTTTAATATTGAAAATTGATCAAGTTACAGACGATTTAGTGAGAACAGGTGCGCAACGATTCACGTATACTAAAACTTTCAATTGCGTTTTTCTTGAATTGATTTTTCTCAACCTGGCCGGAATCAAAACTGTAGCTATGATTGTCCGATTATCAATTTAAGAAGAATCAACATTTCCGTAACTGCAGTAGCTATCGTTGTACGTAGGCGATTTTTTTTATCTAGAATTTTATAAGCCCCCGAATATAAGTAAAAATTTCCCGAAAATTACACTTCGTTTTTGGAACCCCCACCATATCGTGATTTTTTTCGGAAAATGGCTACGCACATTGTGAACCACTTTTATGTATATTATAAAACATTTTGATTTTTCACACCAACCATTGTCAAGTGGTTCGCCATCAAGCCATCCGGCTGTTGAACCAATTTGTTTTATACAGAGGCTCTATTATACTTCAATAACGTAGTTAATTAAAAAAAATTAATTAAAATTTACGCGAAATAAGTATAATGTATGGTTACCAACGTACCTTTTTTCACACCCCAAATAAATTATCTAGTAGACAACAAAATTTCGGAAAAAACTACCGTTTTTCGGCAGGTCACAGTGACGTCCTCCCTCGATATGAATTAAATTGGAGGCCGAGCCAAATGTAGGAACATTCCAGATGCATTTTTATCGTGATTTAAACGCTCGAGGAGGGTTGAGCGTTTCACCGATGAACAAGAGTTCAGTAAAACATCCGCCAAAAGTCCAATTTTCTATAACTTTCGTAACATCGTTATCGAGAAGTTAACATGTGGGAGTTTCGAGCTATCTTTAAAACTATTAGGAACATCGAAATGGTGTGAGGTTCCCGTGGTCGTAAATTTTCCGTCGAATGAAAAAATCGCCACTCGCAGCCAAGGACCATTACATTTTGGGTGAAATACGCCATGTACAGTGCAAATTTACGATACAGAAGCAGATATTTGTAAGTGGGCAGGAGATATATAGTAGTTGGGGGAAGGGACGTTTTCGCAAGATTCGCCGACGCTGTACCATGCGATAGCCTCGGTAATGAATTAATTGCTGAAAGGGTCGCGTGCCTGCCGGAAGTCGATCGATTTCCGGAAACCGTTGTCCGACGAAATATTCGACTTTCCGTAGCGGCGGAGTCGGGGGTAGCTGAGCCGATCTTATTGTGCGCAAAGTAGGGAATCCTGCCAAATATACTACGAAACTCAATTTTTCTACAATTTTATCAAGTTTACTACAATGGACTCTGAGAAGACACGTTTATTTGACTTTAAAGGATCATCACAGTGTAACAAGCCGAAAAAATAGCTGATTTTTGCGATTTTTTTTCGATGGTTAAAATACGCTAATCAGTCTGATTTTTTTATGTCAAATCAAAGCACTCATGAAGAATAGAAAATAAATTTTCCAACGTTTATTTTTATTTTTTTACATTTTTTAACGGTTGAAAACGTCTTCGAAAAAAAGTCCTCACGGTGTACACGGTTGAGGTTGTGAATATTATCTGAAACAAAATTGGTAGAAAGATTATTAATCAGTATGAAAGCCACTATTTTGCTATGGAGGTTCTTGTAAAATTAAAATTGACAAAACGGCGACGGTTTGAAAAAAAAAGTATCGAATTCAGCCTATTTTTTTTCGACAGTTTTTCGTTAAAAAAAATATGAAGATTTAAAAAAGGCTTCCATAGCAAGATAAAGAATGGCGTGGAGAATGTTGTGTCAAAATTCGAGACGGATAGCTTGAAAACTCTTCCTTTGAGAGTGTACACCGTTTTGAGAAACGACATTTCGAGAAAAACGCGTTTGAAGTTTCGAATGCGCACGCCGCTGCTCGAATCATTTTCTCTGAGAAAGGCTGTAGAGACCGAAATTAATCGAATTTCGTCCCAAAAATTCAACAACATATTAATAACCATCTATTGTATCAGATAATGCAAAAAAAATGATTTCTTGAAAACTCTACACTGTGATGATCCCTAAATTAAAAAAAAACAGTTCAATACACTTTTTCGATCACTGCGATGAAATTATGTATGTACCTTGAACAAAATTTTTTTTTTCATAAAAAAAGGGCACTGATTCTAATAGAAAAATGAATATTTTTATTCAAGTCTAATAACGTTGTTAATTCCGTCATCGAATATTTTTACATTTGGCGTTTTTTACGCGAAATCTCGTTCTTCGTCACCATTTGCAATGACAGATACGAAATGATCATTAAAAAAATTAAACCAGTCACCGCATCCTTATTAAAAATTACAATAGTTACACGTTTACCATTACGATTCTGAGGTTGCTTATAAAACGATCACTACACACTACGACGTTCCCGATCGAAATGCGCGCCCAAACGCAACCATTTATTTTGATCATAATCAATAACATAATTTAGTAAATTAATGCGTACTGCACCAAAGCATCTACGCGATGTGAATAAATGATTTATTCGGAGTTAACAAGCTGTGAAAGGATTGCGGGACATGACAGGTATGATTCAAATATAACCACTTCTATGGGTCTATATATATTTTGGTAGAAATAAACGAAAATAGAATTGCTCTAAACCAAAATACTTTGGCGCACCGCATTTCGGTCAGTCGTGTATATCAGCACGTGTGAGAGCGTGCGGTAGATGATACGACGTTAACGATCTGCCATTGTACTGGATAATATTTATGTGCCTGAGCGTTATATATGTTTCGCGAAATAAACTTCTTGCGTATTGTTGACCGGATGAGAGCCGTCGGATTCGTTCTCTCCTCCTCAAATTTATATGCTCCGTTTTTGCAAGGCTATACATAACCGATTGGGTGAAAGAGTATTTTACGAAGATAACGTTTTCTTCGCGTTTTCCGATTCAATTGTTTTAAATTTTTCGACAAATAATTTGCCTTCAAAAAACGAAAAAATCACTCAAACTATTATTATAGTCTTGCGCCATTTCATAGATATATTTTTAATTGATTAGCGACAAGATGGGGTGGCTTTAGATGATACAGTACGCGAAAATCTTCTCCCATTATTTAGAATATTGCAGCAGAAAGAAAATCTAAAAGAATTTAATCGTAATTGCGTCTCGTTGAATCTATGGCATTTCAAAAGGAAGTCATTACACAAACTTATTATAATTTGGTTTTCTTAAGTTTACAAAATTAAATTTTTATATACACGAGGTATGGATAGAGCTGATTTTATCTTACATATAGACATTTAGTGTCTCCTTCTAAAATTACAATTCAACATCATTTTTGGGAACCTTTCAACTTTCTCAACTGAGTTTTAATAATGATCACTGCAATCAACTACTGAGTTAGTTCAAGTTCTGTCGGCTCCAGTGCAGTCTGATTCAGAATTATAGATTTTCACCACTTTCACAGAGTTCTATACAATTATACACTACCGGTCAAAAGTTTTTGGACACTTCGGACAATTGCAAAACTTTCGATCATTGGATAATCGCCAAATAATATTGGAATTATATAATTCATTTAATTTATTACCATATTACGAAGATACTATAAAGCTCTATATAATGAATTATATTATTTTAATATAATTTACAACTATCCGAAGTGATCGAAAGTGTTGCAATTATCTGAAGTGTCCGAAAACTTTTGTTCCCCACTTGATGTACACGACAAAATCGTTCTATACCTTTAAACTTAAACAATGCAACAAATATTTAACTATTGTTTCTGAAATGTGCTTATAGCCAACCTTTACAGCTTGTGAAAGCTTTATTACAAATCCTGATGTAATAATTTTACACAAATGACAGGTATTTAAAAAAACGAGTGTATTGGCATCGAGAAGAAGGAATTTTTTAAATAGCTGTAGTTTATGTAAAATTAATGGTATAGAAGTTTTAAAAAAATGAATGTTTAAAGGACAGTTTTGAGAATCTGAAACCAGATTTGAAAAATATTGATTAGTTATCGAGCTATTTAAATTTAAAGATCAAAAGCGAATTTTTCGTGTAAATTAAATAGAAAGAAAATATCCAGCGCTACCACCTGAACTAGAGTTACAGAACTCAAATTGGAATGAATTTTTTTATACCCCGTAACTCTGATCGAAGCAGCAAGAGTTGTTTTTTTGCACATATCCTCAAGTATATATTCATATATACACATAGGGTATTTCAGATAAAGTGTCGCAAGCTTATATCTCAGAAAGAACAGATTATTGTGAAGAATGTTTTGAATAAAAGGTATTTCGTTTCAAGAGGCAGTCTCAAATTGAACCTTCAAAGAAATGAGATGTTTTCCCACATATTCTTAGGTGTACATACACACACACACACACACACACACACACACACACACACACACACACACACACACACACACACACACACACACACACACACACACACGCACGCACGCACGCACGCACGCACGCACGCACGCACACACACACACACACACACACACACACACACACACACACACATATATAGTGGATGAGGCAACAACCATTAGCTAACCTGTCAGACTTGGAGAAAAACTTTTCCTACAAAAGCTGCATACTTCGAGAGGGCTCATCGAATGGTGGCTACGAAGCTAATCCAGGTGGAGGCGCTTCGGAGATTTCAAGGTCACCTCCATCTTTTTAGAGAGAGACCACGTGTTTTGTCATAATT